>JAODKF010000046.1:4067779-4085409 GCA_026779585.1 Mormyrus proboscirostris | reverse complement strand
TCCACCTGTCCATGTCTGTCTCTGTATCTGCATCGCTCCACCTGTACATGCCTGCCTCTGTATCTGCATCGCTCCACGTGTCCATGTCTGTCTCTGTATCTGCGTCTCTCCACCTGTCCATGTCTGTCTCTGTATCTGCATCGCTCCACGTGTCCATGCCTGCCTCTGTATCTGCGTCTCTCCACCTGTCCGTGTCTGTCTCTGTATCTGCGTCTCCCCACCTGCCGATACCAGCTTTATATTTTTTAACAATCGGAGGTTTACAGTGCTTGGAATAAAGTGAGTTATACTGAAACTAATTAATGTGTCCATTTACAGGCTCATTTATCTTATTGTAGCAAAATTAACAATTTCATATAAGTATGGCCTAACTTGAAATTGTCTGTTAGAATAAGGCAATAAATCTATGAATGTGTCTTCACATAAGATGCACCCTTACAGTATTCTGTGGCTCAGTTCATTTAAATTTGCAACAGGCTATCTGATGCTTATGCTATTGTCCAAAAGGCCATTTGTGGGTGATTGGCAACTCCATACAAAACAGCAAAGTAACAGTACATACATGTTGGCTACTGTCAATCAAATGTTTAGTGTATTAAACCACTAACACAAATTATGCCAGGCATGGATGGGTAAGCTTAAAATTTGAGACCATTTGCTCAGTGTTTGGTCCCCCTCACTTCAAAAATTCCTTAGGGCATCCTGATGGGAATTTTTTTTTACGTCCTTAGGATGACTTTTAGGGACGTCCTAGAGGACCAGTTACGGACCTTTTAAGGACATTTTCAGGACTAGTTATGGACATTCCAAATACATATTATGGACTTTCTGGGAACATTTTTAAGGACATTCTGTGAACATATTATGGACATTAAGCCCACATAAATCCCTTTTTCTAAATAATTAATATTTGACATTTTACCAGTAATGCTAGGGGCATAAACAAGGGACAGCCTGAGGATGTCCTTTTGAGGGCCAGCTCAATGTCCTTTACTGGGTACATTCTTAGAATGACCATGTTACTGATATGCTGCTGTGGCCAACAGGTTACCCCATACTGTGGTCTGTGTGGATCCCAATGTCTTAGTGCAGTGATGGGGACACTACCGTAAATTGTTGCTGTCCTTCAGATAGACCAAGGTCCTAACTCTCCCAGATCATAAAAGATCCCTGGGCATGTATCCAAACAGTAGGGCTGGTACCCTGATGTTCTGGCTAAAATTGCCCACTGTCGCCTTATCAAATCTGACCTAAGGTGGCTTATCAAATCTGGCCTCCTAATCATCCCCTGTATCTAACTGGTAAATTCTCTCCTGCCCCGTCACCACCTACTACAGCTACTGTGTGGTGAGCGTAATGGGGCAGAACAGCTGATGTCACATCATCCAGGTGGGTGCTACACAGTGGAGGTGGCTGAAGTGGCTCCCTATTGCATAGATATCCCGATTAACATATACAGTGGAAATGGTTGAGCAAGAAATTAATGTGACTAGACTGTACACTCCGGGCGTAACTGACACTAAATTACGTTAATCATAAAGCTTAATGCGGAAAGTAGAAATGAAATTAGAAAGGAAATGTAAAATCCAGACGCCTAAATTGCAGAGAATCACGGGGAAAAGTAATTTGAAATCGGTTATTATGGATCCTTTACCGGAAGCGGAAGTCTATGGTAATTCTGGTTCCGGTTGAGTGTAGGCTGTATACGCGGCTGTTCATCTTCTACAAAAGTGTATGAAACAGGGTTTTCACCGCTAAAGATGCCTGCTGAAAGTCTGCGCTGGAGCACGCTGGAAGCCTTGAAGAACTCCCCCAAAGGGAGACTCAAGTACAGCCCTGACTGGCTTGAAAAGGGCGAGGTAACTATTAGCATGCTTGTTGCTGCCTGTTACTTATCAGCCAGACTAACGATTAACATGTTTGCTCCGTACCATCACTTATGTTTCTACTTTTCAAAAGGGGTTCTTCAAATAAACTACTTCTGAGCTCTTACGGAAGCGATGCGGGATAGCATTTTTAGGGGTTGGGGTGGTACTGCAATAGTTATTCTGCTGAGGGTTTCAACTTGCTTCATCTCTAGTTTTTTTCCCCATGGATACGTTATTTGACAATGGTGTTTCACTTTAAATTATTTTGAGCTAAATGTGGCAGATTTTTTTCCATTCCTGCCTAAACTGTCTTGTGGTTTCAAATGTAGAGATTGTATGTTCGTTTTTGAAACGTGGTTCGTTATAACTTAGTATGAAAACACACGATAGCCATCACGAACAAGCCGAATAGGTCAGTTTTATTAGTCAAAGTGACGTTCCCGAATATGTCAAATGAGATGTATGTCCACCATCTTAAATTGCTATAAATTCTGTGTATGAATAACTAATGTCAGAATTAGCAGCGTTGGTTTTAGCGTGTGCGTGCTGCCAAGGACATGTAGATGCGCCCTAACGGTGTTCTGTCATGTGCTGCATAACTAGGTTACTGGTCTGCTTGCTTAGCAGGCTTGTTATTATAAATGCTTCAATATTTCAGTAAAATCATTTTTAATGAGGTATTACAATATTAATGATCCTCATTTATGTAAAACCATCTTTTTCTTTTGTGATAATTTGAACTGCATCCATAAATAAATGGTGATATTAAAGGAAAACATTTCTTATGCAGTTGTGCAAATGGAACACCGATATTAAGTATCCATTCTAAATAGGAGTGCCTTTATACCTTTCGATGCAGTGGGTAAAGAGGAGCAACTGTAGTGCTCAGTTTTGCATTCCATCATGTTCTGCATCGCTCTCTTCAACAGGATGTTTTGTTGGGGTGCAGCATACCCCCCAGCCTCCCTGCTATCTCCGGCCTCATATTGACCAGACTCAGCCCCCAGTCCCTGCTGAAGCCCTGCTCCCTGGGGTCCCCTCTCCGTGACCGCAGCCCGGGCATTTCTGCCGATGCTCCCACGTCTGTCTCCTCCCCCACCAGCCCGAGGCTGTCGGCCGCGAGCCCCCTCTCCCCCCTCACCCGCCTGTTGCAGCCTCCTACCGACACAGAGGAGGAAGAAGAGCGGGTGAATTGAAAATAATCTATCGTTCATGTTAGCGTTGTGCTTATATCAGTGCTGTTCTATTTGTGTTCAGGGTAATGAATCTCAGCAGGTGCTCTTTCAGCATTTTTGTGGCTGCAACCTGGTGCATTAACTCTGCTTTAAATGGTGAAGTTTTAGCTTCTGTCAGTTGTCGCTGTTGTTTAGCTGACTGGGCAGTCGTTACTTGAGTTTTCTGCCTTTCGATGGTGGGCAGGAGGGCACTGTGCTCTCAACCGACAACTCACTCCTCCTCCGGACCCCCAGCAGGAGGCAAGCGATGGCAAGCCTGAGCTCAGCCCTGTCGCGAGTCCGACTCCTCCCCCAGCCATCTCGCTGCTGTCTCCTCAGCTGACCCACATGGCAGGAGGCATCCGCATCTGCGAGGAGCAGCACCGTGCCAAAGCCAAGGTCAGGCTAGCCGCGCTCCTCAAACGATTAAGCCCACAGGTTCCTGCATCTATAAGAATGTCAGGTATTGCCCAAGTGAAAAAATCTCCTCCACTGATATCCAGACTCCCGTGTGCGTGTTTGCATGCATTTACATGACAATAACGTGAAACCATAAAGCCACTTATTTACTCTTCACACAGTGTAAATCATTATATACTATGTGCAATTCCTTTTTTTTTTTTATTTTAAACTCTGTCCTAATTCCTCCTAGCACGCCTGTGAGTATCACGTTATATACTAGCGAGTATCAAATGCTAGCAGATTTAGCATTTGCTGGCATAACTTTTGCATTATGTTCATTTGCATTCCATTCAGATGTTCTATGGTACTCTTAAGTAGGAGGTTGGAAGGTTTCAGGTTCTGAGTTTTTGGGAATGCATCATACTGTGCAATACAACTAATAATGTATAGAATGTACCCTATTTCCTTCAAGTAGTCTATGCACAGAACACCTGTATATCTGTGCATTTCGACCAATCAGATGGTGGTGATGCAACCAGCTCAGCTTGGTGATGCTTTCAGCCCTGTTAGTAAGCAGGGCCGTGTCTGTACGGGTCAGGTATGACTCGGTTCTTGGTGGGAGTGGAAAAGCACCAGTAGAGGCACTGAGTGGCCGATTTTTGGCATCCTGTCTCGCCCCCTACAGGCCGAGTTGAGGCAGAGACAAGAGCTCCAGGAGAAGCTGGTGGCAGCAGTGGCCAGTCGTGAGTTGGAGCAGCTTAAACGATTTGAGGAGTTAATGGAGCTGAAGCAGAGACAGGAGTACCAGAGCATGCGGGACATGATGGAGAAGGAGTGCGTGCGATCGTCGACCACGTGACCAGCCGCCTTGCTGAGCGTCCTCTTATGGGCATCCCCCCATCTCATCTTTTTCCAGGGCCCAGGAAAGTATCGGGCGCCAGGAGAAGCTAAAAGAGGAGCAGAGACACCGAGCGAAGGTACGATTCTGGGTACCTGAGGAGTTTGGCTTCACGGTGTCCTTAGACCTAATCTCAGCATCCTCAAATGAGACTCACTGTTCCCACTTAATTTGTCTGCCATGCTTTTGTTTTATGTTTTTGTTCTTTGACACTTAAATGTTAACCTTGTAGAATAACCTTTTCCTTTGGAGAGAACTGAACCAAGCAAAAGTTCATTTGAGTAGTCCAAAAAAAACAGTTATCTTCAAATAAACATTACAGTACATCTCAGCAGGAGTTTCTTGTAGGGATGGGCTGATCCACATTGAGTTCTAATCTGATTCCGGTACACAACTGCCGATACTGATACAGATTCTGATACGAGAGCTCTTTTTACTTTAATATTTTAATATGCATGTACATATACATCTTAATATTTTGAAACTAGTAAATACAAATGAAAAAATATATGCCACACTCTTTAATTAGGCTACTAGAAACATACATAACATACTGTTCCACCTCATTTGTACATCTTGTTTTAAGAGTTTTTGAGGCATTTGGAGTTAAATCTTAGAAAATACTCAGAGTTTCCAAGGGACGAATGCTTAAAATGACCCACAGTTTTTCTCCCACTGGCAACAGCATCACTTACACTTTTCTGTGACAGAAACCCTTCCTGTATCACAAGCTGTAGCGAGTGCACAAATCAACCTAAGCTAGTGACTCCCAAATCATCCACTGCTTTTTTCCATCCACAATTGCAGGGATTTTCCACTTAACGTAACTTCTACCTCTCAAAACTTTGTTTTTACAAAGCTTGCAAATAACTGTGCTACTAGATACCCGATCCGTCAAATAGGTCTGGATCGGTGCCTAACGATATGAACATCGGGTCAGTGCACCTCTAGTTTCAGTGTCTGAAAGACTAGAATCGCTTCCTGATGAAGGCTGTGCTCTCCTTCACTGCCACCCACCAGATCCTTAACCTCCGCCTGCGGGAAGTGGAGCAGCAGCGCCTGCGGGAGGCGGAGCTCGAGCGCCAGCGACAGGCCGAGGGCCGAGAGAGGCTGCGCGCTCTCAATGCCGTCCAGGAGGAGGTGCTACAGCTCAACCAGCTGCTAGAGACCTCCACGCCCAACCAGACCAGCCATGTTCTAGACATGACCGCCTACAGTACCCGCGCCAATCAGCTCTGCTCGCAGGTGTCAGAGGTGGTTCGCACCACAGCGGAGGTAGGTCTGCTTTCTCATAATGTACTAAAGATAACAAAATGAATAAATGTCATCTATCAGATGCTTTTATCCAAAGCACCACACATTTCTTAGAGAATGCAGGGTCAGCCAAAGGTTATGGGCCTTACTCCTGAAGCCACCTGAATGAGTCTGGTCAGCCACTGTATGTTAAAAGATAGAACTTATGAACAACATAGTTTTAAGAAGGCTTTGGGAAACTCACCCCTGATCAGTGCCTGCAATACTTGCATTCCCCACCAGGGCAACTTCCCCAGCGTGGAGGACATGGTCGTGGCTGAGCGGGCTCTCCAGGACATGAGGCTGCTGATCCGGACCATGCAGGAGGAGGCCGCCCAGGCACAGGAGAGGAGGCGGCGGGAGGAAGAGGAGGAGGCACGCAGGAAGCAGGTGGAGCTGCAAGCAAAGCAGGAGGAGCAGAAGAAGAGCGCAGAACGGTCTGCCAAGGAGAAGATCAGGAAGCAAGGTGAGGAGCTGGAGTAGGAGGGGATGATGGGGTGGATTGGAGAAGGAGGGGATGTAGTGGTTTTGATAAGAAAGAGCAGGAGTAGGAGAGACTGGTGGTTTTGATGAGGAGGAGTGGACAATGAAGTGGTTTTAGTGAGGAGGAGCTGGAAGAAGGAAGAACAACAGTGGTTTTGGTGAGGAGGATGGGCTGGTTTTAGTAAGGAGGAGCAGGAGTAGGGTAATGATTTTTGGGTAATGAAGAGGTCTTGCCAAAATGCACCCACACTGGCCCCCCGTGGATCATGTTCCCCACTCCTGATGCAGAGCCAGTACAGGTTGTCTGTTAAATCGAGAATGTCTCGATGTCGCTCTGGCAGGGCTGCAGACCAAGGCTGAGGACAGCACCCTCAAATGGCACCAGGAGTTACAGGACTTCGCTGACAAGTGTGCACTGTCGTTTGATGGGCTCAACAACACAAAGGACCTGCAGGTTTGCCACGAGGCTTGGTGCTATACGTCTGTCCCTCGGTGGAGGGCAGGGGAGGTGGCTTTTCAGTCATGTGTATGATGGTGCAGTGAGGGCCCCTCTGAGGTGTTCTCTCCTGGCCTGGGTTCTTGCAGACTAAAAAACTGAAGATGGAGCTTCAGAAAGCCGCCACCATCCCAGTCAGCCAGATCTCCAGCATCTCAGGTGGGTGCCTTTGCTCCGGGATGGGATCTACCAGACTGAGATCAGCCTGCTGGTCTTCGGAGATATGAGTATAAGAGTAGCAAGTATATAATTAAGCACTGATTACAACTCTTTTTTTGGCCGATTTCGATTGTGTCCAGCCAATACCGATTTTTGCCATTACCGTTTTCTTTCTAAGAACTATAATTGACAGCATATACACACAAATCAGCTTTTCTTCAATGCAATATTTTATTTTCATAATAAATTAAATTTAACAACTTCTTTTTCCTCCAAACTGCACTAAGCGACAGGATCTTCTCTCACTTAAGTCTCAAAATAAAGTGCTCTGTGAGAAGGAAAGAGGTACAAATAACAGTTGACTGAAATGAGTTGCTGTCCTCCCAACTTTATCTGCTCTTACCAAAGAAGAGCAAGTGCAACAGATGTTCTAAAGAACAAATAAGTAATCAAATAAGCTGTACATGTATAAGTTGAGTAGGCTGCTGGATCTTTGTCTGTGCATAGACCCTAGATACTGTCTTCATTGAGGATCTTCTGTATTTGTCCTGCAGGTTCTAAGCTAAAGGAGATCTTCGATAAGATAGACAAGCTGCTGTGTGGTCGGCCTGTGCAGTCGGGGGGCAAGTCTGTGTCAGCCTCCCAGCATCCCAGTGGCCTCGATTTTGTCAGCTATAAACTGGCAGAGAAGTTTGTAGTGAGTGAAATTTACAGTCATCGAGTGGGCTTGATTTTGACTTTGTGTCTGTGTCAAATTTCCCTTGTTGGTCCTTAACGCGCCAGTTCACCCCAAGACTGAAAGTTGTGTTTTAGAGGAGTTTCAGTGCTGTCTGTCTAGGTTGTACTGCTGGGACTTGTCCAATTTGAGATATCAGCTGTAAAAATGTTGGGCTTCTCTTGAATATAATGGGAGTGAATGGCATTCTCTGTGGTGTTTAAAGCTCCAAAAAATGCATTTGGAAAAATTTAATAGCAATATCTCCTTACTAGAAATCATCATCTGGTTACTCATGATAATCCACAGACTTTGTAGTGAGCAGTTTGCCGAACTGTGCACACCAGTCGTATCACTACACAGAAGATATTGATTGGGCACTCGTGCTCAGTACAGCACATTTCAGGCTCTAAAGTGCCAGCCAATGATAAAATGGGGTCCCTTCCCACTTGCTGTTCTTCAGAAACAAGGTGAAGAGGAGGTCGCATCACACCATGAAGCTGCGTTCCCCATCGCCGTCGTGGCAGTTGGGCTGTGGGAGCTGCACGCCAAGGTGGGGGACCTCATCTTGGCCCACCTGCATAGGAAGTGCCCGTACTCTGTGCCCCACTACCCCCCCATGAAGGACGGCACTTCAGTAGAGGATTACCAGAGGTCAGCACAGGTCACCAGAATTTACCTTTGAATCAGTGTTTCCCAATCTGGTGCTTGGAGTCCCAAAGTCGGTACATGTTTTTGACCCCTTCGAATTCCCTGCCAGATGCATATTCTAGATCCAATCCATATTTATGCTTCCGGGAGCTGAGAGGGAGCAAAAACATGGACTATCTACAGATCCCCGAGGACCAGACTGGGAAACGCTGCTCTAAAAGATAAACGATGCCAATACCGGTGTTAAACTTTAAGATGCTTTTGTGCTGAGGATAGGTACGCTCTTGCATTTTATAGGATTGCTTCCTGTTCTAGCAGTTTGTGGCTTCAGAAAGTCTTTTTTTTTTTTTTTTTTTTTTTTTTTTGCCCTTCTACCTGATGGACTCAGGATCCTGGGATATCGTGTGGAGGACTCTGGAGTGGAGGTCCAGGACAGTTTCCTGAAGAGAATGTCCGGAATGATCCGCCTGTATGCGGCTATTATACAGCTGAGGTGGCCGCATGGGAACAGGCAGGGGGTAGGCTGAAAGGGATCAGTAACTTTATCAGTTTCAGGTTTTTTTGGGGAGGGGTTCTTATTGTTGTCGTACTTCTGTAGGAAAGTCCTCATGGCCTGAACCATGGCTGGCGCTGGCTGGCACAGATGCTGAACATGGAGCCCCTGGCAGATATCACCGCCACCCTGCTATTTGACTTCCTTGAGGTGAGACCTTGCTGTCCTGAGGTCTTTCTGAATACCCAGATTGAAAAGATTGTACCTGTGGTCTTGGCAAGATCAATCCTACAGTCTTGCCTCCCAAGAATGAACTTGAATTTTGTGAAGATGCAAGTGATGTATCCTTGATATTTGGGGCAAGGCTAGAATGACATCTGGCAGTTTTTTCCATCTTCTGTTCTTGAATATTGGAACTGGTCTTTGGCAATGGGAGATGAGGTATAACGGGTACACGAGAACACAAGTACGGCCAATACGCACATTGAGTAACAGCCCTGATGTCCTGTTTCTCTGCCCCCACCCATCAGGTATGCGGTCATGCTCTGATGAAGCAGTACCAAGGCCAGTTCTGGAAACTCATCTTCCTCATCAAGGATGACTACTTCCCCAGGTACCTCACTGGCTCCTAACTGGGAGCCTGCTGTAGATGGTAACTTCTCTGCCACAAACCCAAAGAGTTAGAGATGTTCTGCACATGTATGGTTATATGGCCATGTGCTTACCCAAATGCACTAGATCTTCTATGCTGGTTTTTCCTATGTGTCCTTCTACATTTATTTAGACCCTTTCCTCCCAAGATTTACATGTATTTAATTAGCAGACGTTTTTGTCCAAAGTGCCGTACAGGTGAGGAAAAGCCTGGGGTCAGAGTGCAAGGTCATCGGCATTTCTGGAGTAGTTGTGGTTCAGGGGTTTGCTCAAGGTCCCAGAGATTATGCTGCTGGCCAGGTTTTCGCATTGAATGTGCAAATGCCTTACTCGGTGCAATATAAAGCAGAGTAGCTGTTATGTGCAAAGATTCAAACAAAACAATGTGTTCTTCCAAAGTGACAGCAGCCTTAAGTGCTCAAATGGACATAAACCAAGTTTCGTGAGGTGCGTTAGTTAGCTGCACAGAACTTTTCCAGCCTTTCCCGAGCTCGAATTTTATTTCAGGATGTGGGTTTGAGATGCTTTTTGAAGTGACATGTGGAATGAATGCAGTGGGTTGTGGCTCGGGGGGTTAGGGTGCTGTGCTCATGGTCGGAAGGTTGCTGGTTCAAACCCCAAACTCAGCAGTTGGGCCCTTAAGTAAGGCCTTTAATCTAAAAAGCTCCAGGGAGTGTCTGATGTTCTTTGGATAAGTGTCTGTTAAATAAATAAAATGTAATATGTTAAGTGCTCTTCCATAAACAATGTGTACTCCTCGCGTGCCCAGGTTTGCCTTTACTGGTATCTGAACGCCCACAAGAGAGATGGACCGAGGCTGATGCCCTAGGATAATGTCATGGTTCCCCACTCACAGGCCCTCACACTGAATGTCCTGCATGCCATGTCTTTACCTCATTGTTTTTTGACATTTTGATTTGTGGCTCCCCCCATAGAATCGAGGCAGTGACCAGCTCCGGCCAAATGGGGTCTGTAATGAGGCTCAAGCAGTTCCTCGAGGTGAGGGCGACGTCCTGCTGAACTCTGCCCTTTTGGGACCCGGTTAACCCAGGCCGTGGGGTCACTGAAGAGACCCTCGTATCCCCCAGCTCCACGTCTGCTCTGCGATATTTCTGAATTAACATAATCTCCCTGTATTTTTAGAATGCTTTGAGACGCCGGGAGATTCCTCCAGCCAAAGGTCAGCTCAGCCCCTACTTCTGGAGGTCTTAAACAGGGAAACGAATCTTAAGAAGGATGCTGCCATCTCAGCCAGCCTCATGGCGTGTCACGCTGGCTTTGGGTCTCCTCCTACTTTGTATAATTAAAAATGCACTATAAGTCGGTGGGATATTAGGTATGTGTGTAAAAATGGACTCTGTTCATGGCTCTTTAAAAGCAGATCTGTTTTAAACCTATGCCACATGACATATGCATGATGGTTTTTAAGCAAGCCTCATTATGTTTGGAGAATATGATGAGGGCTTGTGTCCTCATATTCCCCTCAATGTTTTAATTTTTTGTATTATACATGCAGATTTGTTATTTGAGGATGTGAAAACACTGTTTTTTTTTGTGTATGCTGTGCTAGTGCTTATGACCAGAAATGACACACTGGTTTTATTCGGATACAGTCAACAGGTCAACGAGTAGCTTGAATGACTTCTGCATGTCTCACATTGGCATCAGCACTGTATTTTATTTAAACATGAAGTATGCGTCAAACTGCTGTGGAACTACAATATCAAATGTCTTATGCTGAATGCCGTTATTGTTTACCGCATCGTTTCCCAAAATTGTGATAGACCTACACTCGTCTTATGTTTAGCATTATGGAATGCAGTTTTGTTTATTTTACAGGCTACCATGTATAAACGCATTTCTTTTACGATGTATTATGATTAAATGTACATACTACAGCAAACTGCGGGGTTTTTGAACGATTTGTATCCGGTTTCTTTGAAAATCTCTTTGCATTGCAGATATCTCGGATGATACGCATTTGTGTTTTTGGCATGGAACAAGGAGAGGGAATATAGGGTATTCGCCTATGTCATCAGAAAATAAAACGCTGAAATTAAAATGTACCACACATGAAGTGTTAATTTTTAAAACGGAAGCCTATTCTAGTTGTTTAAGTCGCTGTGTTCCTGCTCGATTAATGCCCTTTGCTCAGTCACACAGTACATTTCATTTCGCGTTAAGAACATTGCATAGCCGTAGCTGTATGCTTTAAAAACAGCTGACTGGAAGCTGAGATGTCGCGGATCCGCTTTAATCACTGCCTTGTTTATGGGGGTGAAAACGGTGCACCGTGTGATAAATTACTGGTCAACGAGAGAGTTGGGGAGAGGCTGCTCGCACAGCGGCGTGACTCGGCTTTTTCCGTTGTACTTTCGGAGAGGAGGCTTGCACGGGGGCATGATTCGGCTCTTTCCGTCGTCATCCGCCGACCTTTCGGTAACGCGGCTGGAACGGCTGCTGGTTTCGACTATTTCCGTCACCGTCCGTCAGCGCTTCGGCTGGGCGCTGCGGTGAGTGACGTCAGCGCTTCCCCTAACCTATATGCGCTCGTGTCGGCAGTCTGCTGCATTCACCCAAGACGGGAAGCGAATTGTGCTGAACATCGTAAGCGGACTCTGTAAAGCAGGTAAGAAGCGAAGGCAGGCTCAATAATATATCCTGGTTATACCTGGATAGGTAGTTGTAGGCGGAAGCCCCGTTATGTACACGAAGTTATGTTTAGAAGAGTAAGACTTTAAAAGATGAAAGCTGGTTTTGCTTTATGGCATAGCATTCCTAACAATCCCATTGCGTATGCGTGGGAAAGGTATGGCTTTGTTTGGATGTTTTTACGTGGTAGGCAGTTCTGCAGCTAGGCAGGTAACCTATTTAGTAGCCGAGTTTCGTTTTTATTTATTTATTTTGGAGCAAATCTTTTTTTTTCTTTTCCCTGTCACCGACAAGGACCCGCCCAGCGCCCACTAGGAATTTCATTGAACAAAATGGATCGCGACACGGTGGCGAGCGACAGCGGCGCGACAAGCCAGATGCCTAGTTAACAGTGACCAGTTACCCACGGATCGTATGTGATCCGTCAGATCGTTCCATTTGAGACGACTGAAAAAATCTGCAATTGCAGTGATTTTTAAACCCCATCCCTTTGGAAATCGGTGCCCCTGGCGTTCCTGTATACGCTATGCTGTAGATGGTGGCTGGCCGTCGGAAATGGCTTCCCCGGGCTTTTGTACTTCATGTGGGAAATCCGTGCGGTAACCCAACAGGATAGTAACCAGATTCTTTACCCCCATAACCTCCCCCTATGTTTGCCGTGATAACAGTAATACCGCGATGTACGCCGCAGATGTCAGCCTCAGGATGAATGCAGATGTACACGGTTTCACTCCTACAATGTCATTTAAGCACAATGCACCGCTCACTGATTACGGAATTCAATTTATAGTTTCTATAAATTATTATTTAATGATCCTGATAGCATATTTAAGCTTTGGTTGACTAGCTGTGGCCCGATTTGGGATAACCCCAAACGAATCTGGGATTGCGTTTCCAGCACAATATATCTGTACAAACTGCGAACGATACAGGGATTCTTATACAAGCCAATTTCTTTGTAATTGCATATGCGTAACATTTAATGTTATTCCATTGATTGCATTCCGTTGTTCGGTAAAATGCTGCCATGAAATTCCCCGGCGAATGTTTTCATTTAATGGCGAGATTGAATAACGAGGCTTGTGTCATTACTGTCTTGACCCCGTTTTTTGATGGGCCCCCAACTCAGCTATATAGATATATATCTATACTATCCGCATAAATGATGTTTGCTTTATTAGGTTTTGTCCCTACGTGATATTTTATTAGGAGGCTATATCATGATGTGTAAATGGTACGCTAGTGTTATTGACGATTATTGTAACGTAATCCTATAGTTGTTAGTTCTGTCATGGAAATGTCTAGATTGCACGGGAATATGGCCGAGTGGCATTTGCCGTTCGATGTTTCGGAATAGCGTTATATATTAATGTAGCTTTTCAACCCGCGGAACCTGTTCGTCTGGTTTACCGAAGGTTAACTGGGGGACCCTAACTGGCAACTGCCCTCATTAATGAGATAAAGAATATAGTACGATATATCATGACAAATGTGATGTTCATAAAAAATAAAGGTTTGTATATAAATTACGGATAATAAAAGAATACAATTTAAGACTTTAGGGTAAGTAACAATAGGGATCCCAGGTGTCGATCAGCAAGTATTGATCGTTGTAATGTATGTGAATTTTCGTGAACATGACACTCTGGGAAAACTGTTTAATTTCTTATTCTGCAAAATAAGATATTGGGACTGAAATGCATTATCCGGCGCTTAACTGAGATTTAGTGTCGATCAAAGACTGCGATTAAATTGATTAATAGAAACCGTGCCATCGAGTGTCTTCTGGCCGTGGGGGTTGAGCTGCGCGCCTGGTTTGCGCCCGGCTCTCCTGCGCGATCCCGTCTCCAGTCCTACGCTGTTTACGCAGCGCGCCGCATTCTTGTCTCTTCTGCGAGCTAAGCGGTTACGCATTGGGCGCGGATCATACATTTCTGAAAATATAGTTTGTATAAGCTGGTCAATGCACACACGTCACATCTTTATACTGTTCTATCATGTCCCTTTTGGAATGTGCATCTCTTCGATTGTGTGTCTTACAATGTCTTTTGGAGATTACAGTAAGACCCTTATAAGTGTGTTTTTATTTGCAGGATTTGTTTGCTCTGTACGTTTTAGAATCATGTCTTATGATCTTGTTTTGTGATTTTGTGGCCAGCACCTGCACCTGTCGCTGTGCCGACATGTCGTAACCCTCTACTCAAGGTACAATGTCTTGGTTTGGTTTGTGTGTGTGTGTGGGGGGGGGGGGGTGTAGGTCAGGTCCTGGAATGCTGACAGGCTGCAGAAGCACTGTGAGCAGACCCAGACCTGCCCTCAGCCGCGCCGCATGGGCTGGGCTCTGCTCTGGCTCCCTCTCCTGTGTCGATGCAGGGAAGATGCGGCTGTGGATGCAGCTGTGACTGGCCAGTGAACATGCGCATGGCCCTGAACCACCCCACCCCAATTTATGGCCCGGCCTCTGTTCTTTCTTCATGTGCTGTGTGCAGTCTGCTGGCTTGCTTCTGAGAGACTCTGTGTATTGAGCGGTAATGGAATGCGTGTGCGTGTATATCTGAGGTGTGTGCGTGTCCCTGCTTGCGGTGCTCTCCCTAACACGTTCGCGACACGGGTGCCGGCGAAGTGCTTCAGGCATTTCAGCTGGAATATGTCACAGGCACAAGATGTGCTTCTGTTACAGAAAACAAATAGGTTGACACCTGTCCCCCCCCGCTGGCAGCTGATTCGGTCATCGCCCCCCCTACACAGCATGGCCAGCTGAGGGACGCCTAACACTGGGGCAGGGGGTGGGACTCTGCGCCTGTGATCGGAAGGTTTCGAATCCCAGTGCTGCCAGAATGATGTCACCGTTGGGCCCTTGAGCAAGGCCCCACCGCCCCGGGGGCTGTCTGACACTGCTTTTACGAAATGTACGTTGTGGGTATGCATGACCTCTGAGTGGTGTGTTGCTTGTCTTACACGGTGCGGGTGACTTTTCAGACTTCTTTGTGATCTTTCTTTACTCTGCCCCCCCCTTCAGGATCCAGGCTCTTGCTAAGGAGTGCTTATTTAACCAGCCTCTGCACTGCTTCTTGCCAGATGGAAAATGGTCTCAAGTGGCCGCTTGAGAGTTGTTTGTGGATTTTTTTTCCTCCTGCGTAATCCAGGTGCCTTCCCGTGCCCCATACCTGTCCTGTGTGGTTCGAGATCCACCCCCGTGGCACACTTACACCGCAAATCTAATCATGGGGCACCGCAGAGATGCTGGTTATAAATATCCCGACTTCTCTCCGGGAATCTGTGGTATGCGGCACAGAAAGGCGAATCACAGTGGAGGGGGGGCTGGAATGACAAACGGTGGTGAGGCATCTGAAAGCGTCTCTGGCCTGGCGTCTCGCGGGGAGGTGTGATATCTGAGCCCCTCTCTCACACTGGGTTATGGTTGTCCTGTTAGCGCTTGGGTGTCATACCTGGATAATCAGCACATCAGCCCCGACTGCAAGAGGTTGATTGCGTTAGTCACATCGTACCCTACCGGCAATGACGCCGCATACCATCAGGTGTGGTCTGATCCCATAACCCTCCCCCACAAAATGTTGCTGACATCTGAAAAGAGTAACAGTGATATATCCACCCTAGATGGGATGTCATTCGGTGATCTCATTCCAATATGGCCACCTTAGTGACACGAGTGACCTCGAACTGTCCTCCAGACTTCAGTTCTGACTGAGCTGTTAAGTCATTCCTCATTTGAATTTATTTTAAGTTTTTCTTTATTCATTCTTATTCTGAACAACACGGCAGCAGCTGAAGAAAAACTCAGCGTATCCGGTCACCTTATTAAGTTCTTCGATTATTAAAACTCCTCGCGTAAGGTTACAGCCGGAAGCACGGAGCTGTGCGCACGAAGTGTTTATGATCCGCCGATTGCTGTGTCATTTTAGACCTTTGGATGTTACTGACGGGTCACTTAAGTATTATGTAAGCGGAGAAAGGTTTAAACTTAGGCCATGTTATGGAGTTTATGGTGCTGTCGCTAACGGAGACGTCCTCTTATTTCCCCCGCTGCTCCAGCAGCCGGCATCCTCATTCATAACCTCGACAGCAGAGTTTGCCTTTCAGGAAGGTCAGGACACGGATCTGCAGGTTGTGTGTTCTCATGGCCTATTGCGTGTAAAACGAGCTGCTGGCGTGGCTGCGTCACGGTTCCAGAATGTTTGTAGTGCCTCTGGGCGTGTGCGGGGAATGTGAGGAATGTCGTAGAGCCGGTGGGGGTGGGGGTGGGGCACAGTCTAGCGGAGGCGAGAACCTCACCGTTTACCCGTGTGCTGGCTGTAATGCGGACGCGGTGCTGGGGGCGGAGTCAAGCTGACAGGATTTTAGCGGGGGCTGCTGCGTCATGCTGTCATGGTGAAAACGAAAATAACAGCCAGCATTGCCCTGTGGTTTTTGGGGTGTGTGGGGGGGGGTCTCCTCTGGGCTGCTGCAATGCTGTTGCCCTCCTTTAAGCAGGAATCGAGCCTAACCTCTAGAAGCCTCTGTCAGTAGGCTGGATTGCTCCTTTTGGGAATTGGTCCCTAAATATGAACCCAAACTGTCACATGATCCCCTCTGGGGTACAAGGATATTCAAACTAGAGCAGTGTCAGAATAGTTATTAATTGTTATTAATGTTGATGATGATAATTACTAATAATGATGATAATAATTTTTATTATTATTATCTTCGCACCCTCTGTCCCCTGGGATTGGCACTACGGCCAGTGACCCTATTGTTTCTTGCTCATTGTCAATCTGACAAATCAGATTTAAGCTCATTGATTGTACTGCTTCTGTATTTAATTACATCAGCTGCAGGTGTGAAACAGGCCACCCATATGCAAGATGAGCTCATATTGTTATTTCTGTTAAAGGTTACATGAAAAGCATGTTTGTTTGGGTTTGTATTTAGCAATTTACAGGCGTCTTCTGCATTTAAAAACCTTCAGTCTTGTGTTTGTGGTCCTGTGGGACATTGACCGATGTTCAGTTCTGAAACAATAGCTTTTTCCATGTGGTGATACTATTTTGATGAATGAATTTATGGGATATTTATACTAATAGTGAAACTTCATTGATCACACCTAGGTAGATTCTCTTTTCACCTGCCCCGTCTTGCTCTCCATGAGACACATGTAGGTGAGAGCGAGCTGTGGCAGGGAAGGGCAGCCTCTTGCAGCAGTGCCCTTGGGTGCAGCAGTGCCCATGGGGCCCACCGACATGTGACTGTTTTAGCAAAGCCGGGCTCAAAACGATGACCTTCAGAATACAGGCAAGGAGGCTTCGCCTGCCGAGCCACACGCTGTATCTAAAAACGGCTTTCGTTGTTTGTTAGATCCTTTAAATGATTGAAATATGCGTCCTCTGGCAGGCCCGTACATTAGTTTTTTATTTATATTTTTAATATTATGAATAATAAACTTTAGTATTACATGATTAAAAATGTTGCTCTTCGGTCCATGGGCTGATTGGTCTGGACTCAGGGTTAGGGTCGGGGGGGGGTAATGTTGCTGATCTCAGCTGGTCCTGGGTTTAATAGATCAGCCATCTGTGAATGATGCAGGGTGGGGGTGTCGACCTCCCATGCTGTCTCCTGGGCCAGGACAAAGACGGCCTTCATCCTGTCTGGGGGGGGGGG
>JAODKF010000046.1:4057570-4067769 GCA_026779585.1 Mormyrus proboscirostris | reverse complement strand
CCTGTCTTACCCCCCCCCCCCCCCCACACACACACACACAGTGATACAGTTTAGGTTTTATTTCTTCTCTCTGCTAGTATATCAGCGAAAGTGACACCTTAAACGCGTCAACTGCAGCCTTGTTAGCGGAGCTTCTCCCACCCGGTGGAACCGGCGTCGCTGTTTGTCCTGCATTTTAGATGTGGCCAAGCAGCCTGACGCTATTGATGGCGCTGTGCTGACCAAACCCCATCCCTCATGAAGCCAGGGGAGCAGACTCACCAGCTCGTTGGCGGGGTGCCCGGCACTGGGTGTTCTCATGGCAACACAAAGGTTGCAGATTACCGCGGTGATGCGCGGCTGGGTGAGTGCCGATGTGGGTGGGCTAACACTGGATCTGTGCCACGGAGATGGTGCCCTGCTCTGGTTTTCTGCCTCTGCAGAGTGATGCATCAGGTCTGGCTCCGCCCCCATCTTTCACAGTGACACTGAGGTACATAAAGGGCCAGGCTGTTTGTGGGCTTTGTGTGCGTGGTCCCATGGTTTACCCCTCTGTTCTGTTTCGTGTTGTCTCAGACTACGACAGAATCGTGTCCGTGCCAACAGTGTCTATCGTCAGCTTTGGTACGCTGTTTGGACTGGATCCTGCCAGGGACGGAATTTAAAACGCATCAGTGGCAGTGATAAGTTTGCCCCCTCTCTATGAATTATAGGCACTCTTTTTGCCCCCCTCCCCCTTAGAATCGCCCGTGACTCCTGCAAATGGGCGGCCATGTAGCAGCTTGGTGTTGCAGTGCTCTATGCGTCGTGTTCGTGCATCACACCTCCAGGCCCGTGGGGTCAAATCTCACCCCTGGTTCTGCGGCATTTGATGTCCTGCAGTTTCATCCTGCAGTCTGACGCTACGCAGTTGAACGGATCAGTCGCTGTGGTCAGCATGTGCACACTCTGCCGTGGAGTGCTTTCCGTTCACGAGATTAGCCATGGGGTTCTGCTTTGGGCCGGCAGCCCCCTCCCCTGATGTTCACTATGATGATATTTTGGCAGGTGCTTCCAGTGTTCATTTTAAACTTCAAGAATTCATTTATGCATTTCAGCATTGAATTGATGGACACCGCTGTTTTTCTCCCCAGTGCATATTGGATTATTTTACTGTGTGCTTCGTTATTGATAAGTGCTCTGCTCTGGTAAGGCACCCAAAATTTGTTGTACACACCAATACAATGACAGTAAAAAAACTTAATTCTTTTCTGATCAATTTTCACAATTATGCACCTTTTATAAGTTCACTAACTGTTATAATTTACATTATAACTTGCAGAGTTCCATCTGACTTAAGGTAGACGTGACTGTGCTTGGTATAAATGTACATTTTTCCTTTCCTCTCTTACATTCTTTCCATTCCATCCAGACCAAATGATGGACACTAGTGGGATCAAGGTGCTGGAGACAGCCGATGACATCCAGGACCGTCGGCAGCAGGTTCTGGACCGGTACCGGCGCTTCAAGGAGCTGTCGGCCCAGCGGCGGCAGAAACTGGAGGATTCCTACCGTTTCCAGTTCTTCCGGCGCGACGCAGACGAGCTGGAGAAATGGATCCAGGAGAAGCTGCAGATCGCCTCTGATGAGAGTTACAAAGACCCCACCAACCTGCAGGTGGGGGGGCGAGGCCTGGGGAGGTCAGACCGCGTGGACAGCCTGGGGTAGCCTGACTTAGCAGACGGCTGCGTGGTCCTTATTTCTCCAAACCAGGGTACCATCCAGGAAGCTAACCACTAATCCCTGTCTAAACCTGTGTAATCTGGTGCATGTTTGCGTTAAAAGTGTAAAATTCTGTCTGTTTGGGTTGGACCTGTGTTTATTCACGGTCAGCCATGTGGAGACCAGGTACCGGGTTCTGACATCACTTCCTCCCCCAGGGAAAGCTCCAAAAGCACCAGGCCTTCGAGGCAGAGGTGCAGGCGAACTCTGGGGCCATCGTCAAGTTGGACGAGACGGGCAACCTGATGATCACCGAGGGCCACTTTGCTTTCGAAATCATCCGGGTAAGACCCCCCCCAGTCGGAGCAGGCCAACCCCAAGCAGTTCGGGACGTGTCATCACTCACTGGGCTGCTTTTTCTCATTAACAGATCATTTACACGCCTTTATAAAAATGTGTGAGCCCTGGCGTTTCACATGTCACCAAACCGGCCACGACATGACCTGTTCGCTTCATCCTGTCTGCCTTTCAGTGAATATTAAAGCTGATCTTCAAATGATTTGAACAATGCATTTTTAATTCATTGTTCAGACTTCGTTCAGAGGTTTTAATGTTGGGTATGAAAGGCGTCGTATTTCCTCTTTGGGGGCCACACTAGCCTCATGGTCACGTGTTCTTACTGGAAAAGGAAATCATGATAAACTGGTGGGATTCGCCTCTGCTAATGACCTGGTGCTTATTATGCATTAGAGCAGTGTTTCCCTACCCGGTCCTCAAGGAACCACGGTCCGGACCCTGTTTTTGTTCCCTCCCAGCTCGGAATGTCCGCAGTCGGTAGTCTTTCTTTCTCCCGCTCTCTCTCTCTCCCTCCCTGTCCCTGGCACTGACTCGCCAATGTCTTTCTGGTTTCTGCAGACTCGCCTGGAGGAGCTGCACCGGCTGTGGGAGCTGCTCCTTCTGAGGACCCGGGAGAAGGGCGAGCGGCTTCTCCAGGCCCAGAAGCTGGTGCTGTACCTGCGGGAGTGCGAGGATGCGCTGGACTGGATCAGCGACAAGGCGAGTGTGTTCCGAGTGCACAAGGGCTCTCCCTCTCATGTTTATACCTATTATTTCAGCTGCAGCATATAAGCTGGTAAACCCCCCTCAAAATGCTCCCGTGACTGGCTGACCCTGCTTTCTCAAAAATGAACATTGCTTTGGATGAAATGAATAAAATGTAAAATGATAATTTCTGGAACGCGAACCAGACTTGCGGTGTGTACTTACACGAACCCGTTTCCCTTCTCAGGAGCCCATCGCCACCTCCGAGGAGCTGGGTCAAGACCTGGAGCATGTGGAGGTGCTGCAGAAGAAGTTCGAGGGGTTCCAGACGGACCTGGCGGCCCATGAGGAGCGGGTCAACGATGTGAACCAGCTGGCGGAGAAGTTGGTGCAGGAGTCACACCCCGAGGCGGCACTGATCACACGAAAGAAGGAGGAGGTCAATGCCGCATGGAAGCGCCTCAAGGACCTGGCCCAGCAGCGGCAGACCAAGCTATTTGGGTCATCTGAGGTGCAGCGGTTCAACAGGTATGACCCCACCCTCCACACCCACACACACACACACACACACACACACACACACACACACACTCACTAATGCACAATCCAATTGTAGCTTGAATCTTAATCTTGGTAGGTTATATGTAATGCTGGGTGGCATGAGCCCCCCAAGGACCCCCTTTTGGCCATTAACAGTCACTGCACTAAATATTAAATAAACACATTTCTTATTTAGGAGACACTGTAGCAGCATATTCTGCTACCCAGTTAACTGGCTGCAATCTTCTGCTACTAGCTGGCTATTTATTAAGGTTGAAGCATCTGAGGGCAGCTTTGGCATGATTTTGGGTGGGGCCACAGTCAGGCCTCTGCTGAGTGGCACTGGTGGGGGAAGAGGCCATTGACCTGGGACCTACATGCTGACCTGGGTCTGGGCCGGCAGGGACGTGGACGAGACCATCAGCTGGATCAGGGAGAAGGAGCAGCTGATGGCGTCGGACGACTTTGGCCGCGACCTGGCGAGTGTGCAGGCCCTGCTGCGGAAACACGAGGGCCTGGAGAGGGACCTGGCCGCCCTGGAGGATAAGGTGAGTGGGTGAGAGCGGGCACCGAAACGCGGCTCTGCAGGTGGCTTGAGGCGGTTGCCATGGCGATGACACACCTCTTCGTTCAGGTGAACACCCTGGGTGCAGAGGCGGAGCGACTCCAGCAGAGTCACCCCCAGAACGCCACCCAGATCCACCTGAAGAGGGACGAGCTCATCGCCAACTGGGAGCAGATCCGCACCCTGGCAGCAGAGCGCCATGCCCACCTCAATGACTCCTACAGGTGAGTGAGCGCCCTATCTTCCCCCCCCTTACAGTTTGCCTGTGAACTACTGGGATTCCTGGAAATAGCTTACAGTTGATCCACATATCAAATAGATTAAAGGTTTTTAATTTTTTCTATAAAAAACATCCAATTTGCAGTTGATGAACTCTATTGATGCCGGTATAGGGAGCTGGCACCTCACAGTCCTGTAATAGGGGCGGTTGGCAGTTTTGATGGCAGTGCTTGATGTCGCCCCCTGCAGGCTGCAGCGCTTCACGGCAGATTTCCGCGACTTGACCAGCTGGGTGACGGAGATGAAAGCCCTGATTAATGCCGATGAGCTGGCCAATGACGTCGCTGGTGCTGAAGCCCTTCTGGACCGACATCAAGAACATAAGGTGACCCAAAACACTATTCCTGATTATTCAATAACCCCCCCCACCCCCTCAAAAACAAAATAAAATAAATAAAAAAGACACATGGAGGCTGGATCTTGCGTGACAGCACATTTTGAATCAAGTCCTCCTCAAGATTACAGGAGTGACACAGGCATGTTTTGATCCCTGCTGACTTCATCTCCAGGGAGAAATCGATGCCCATGAGGACAGCTTCAAGGGGACGGACGAGGCTGGCCAGGCCCTCCTCAACACCGGGCACTATGCCTCCGAGGAAGTGAAAGAGAAGGTAGCCCCGCCCCTTTCTGTGATGCCCTGCCCATTTCAGCAAGGCCCCGCCTCTTGTGTGTGACTGTAGCATCTCCCTGTCCTCGCAGCTGGGAGTCCTGGCTGAGGAGAAGGAATCCCTCTTGGAGCTGTGGGAGCTGCGCAGGCAGCAGTACGAGCAGTGCATGGACCTGCAGCTCTTCTACAGGGACACCGAGCAGGTGGACAACTGGATGAGCAAGCAGGAGGTCAGGCTCCTCCCTGGACAAGCTAGAACCAATGGGATCCATGCATCATCAACATGCAAAAGAATATGCCAACTTGCATTCATTTTCAGGATAATTACTTGCCATATCAGTTTAGAGTTTTTAATAAAAATCATATTAATCTATCTTTTCAAAAGGATGTTCGTTGTTTCCATTTATTTGCATGTTTGGTTAGTGTTATAATCAGGCAGTAAATGCTGTGGTCACATGGTACTCAGTGCTGGTTCTTCTGCTTCTCCGTCTAAATTGGCCTTTTTAGAACTCCTGACGTCCTGTCGCCTCTTACAGGCCTTCCTCCTGAACGAGGACCTGGGAGACTCACTGGACAGTGTGGAGGCCCTGCTGAAGAAGCACGAGGACTTCGAGAAGTCGCTGAGTGCGCAGGAGGAGAAAATAACTGTAAGAGAGACCCAGCTGGCTTTGTAGCTTAATATTGGAGCAATTTGGTCATGTCGTCAACTTTTGTTTTTTGTTTGTGAAATATTCAGGCCTTGGATGAGTTTGCTACCAAGCTGATCCAGAACAATCACTACGCCAAGGAGGACGTGGCCACCCGCAGGGACGCGGTGAGTGCTGGGGGTCATTAGGCAGAATGTTTTAGACTAGTGTTCTACAATCCGGTCCTCGGGGACCCGCAGACAGTCCATGTTTTTGCTCGGAGCTGGGAGGGAGCAAGAACGTGGACCTTCAGTGGGTCCCTGTACACCGGGTTGGGAAACCCTAGTCTAGACTAATGACCAAGCTGATGTAAATGGGAAGTCTGCTATCTGACGTGGCCTGTGTGCTCCCCTTCCCCGCAGCTGCTGAGCCGACGTAACGCCCTGCACGAGCGCGCTCAGTCCCGCCGGGCCGCTCTGGAGGACTCATTCCACCTGCAGCAGTTCTTCCGCGATTCTGACGAACTGAAGAGCTGGATCAATGAGAAGATGAAGACCGCCACAGACGAGGCATACAAGGCAAGGCGCTCTCCACTGGTGGAGTGCTGCTTAGTGAAGCAGGCCGTCCTCCTGGAGACTGGTGCTGTCCCGCGAAGCAGGCCTTCCTTCAGGGTGCTGGGGAGTCACGTGTGAAAACCAACAGGACATTTAAAGGGATGAGTGAGGCTGGTTTTGTGTGGAGTGGCAAGTAGACGCACGTGATGTGGACAAAGGAAGAACTCAAGAAAAGAAACATGGTCTGAAATAGGGCCACAGTGGCAAACAGGCTGAGTGATATATTATATAAACACTGATGCATTTTCCTAGTGAGATTTGGGAAGACCTTGGTGCTGCCATCCTTCAGGACACAGACTTGCATAAATTCTCGTGACTGAATGAATAAATATGTGTGTATATATATATGTATTATATTAATTTGGGTGCTTTTTGCCCCCCACACACACACCAGGACCCCTCCAACCTGCAAGGCAAAGTGCAGAAGCACCAGGCCTTCGAGGCGGAGCTCTCGGCCAATCAGAGCCGCGTGGACGCCCTGCACAAGTCCGGCCAGGAGCTGCTGGACGCCCGGCACTACGCCTTGGACGAGGTGTCGGCCCGCATGGGCGAGGTCAGCTCCATGTGGAAGCGGCTGCTGGAAGCTACTGAGCTGAAAGGTGGGCTTCTCTTCAGACGGGCCTTTGCAGTCATGACTGGGAGGCGAAAATCACATGGGGGGGATTGCTGTTGGACCTTTATTCGAGGTTGCCTGAACTCCTTTGGTGCACCATGAGTAGGATAAGCTACAGCCTTGCAGTTTCTACCTAGTAAGGGGCCCATGTGGTACCGTTGCCCATATCCCTGATCCTGACTCCCCCGATCTGCTCAGGCATCAAGCTCCGCGAGGCCAACCAGCAGCAGCAGTTCAACCGCAACGTGGAGGACATTGAGCTGTGGCTATACGAGGTGGAGGGCCACCTGGCCTCCGATGACTACGGCAAGGACCTGACGGGCGTGCAGAACCTGCAGAAGAAGCACGCCCTGCTGGAAGCTGACGTGGCCGCCCACCAGGTGCTCCGCATCCGAGCGAGCCGGACACGGGAGGGCTGAGGGTGTTCGTGGTCGAAAAGAGACCGCAAAGATGTCTGAGCAGGCACGCCATTCTCTGTGTGGCGGCGTTCTTTAAAAGCTGTCTCTCTTCCGGGTCAGGACCGCATAGACGGCATCACCATCCAGGCCCGGCAGTTCCAGGAGGCGGGCCACTTTGACGCCGACACCATCAAACGTAAGCAGGAGGCACTGGTGGCACGCTACGAGGCGCTGAAGGAGCCTATGGCCGCACGCAAGCAGAAGCTGGCCGACTCGCTGCGCCTGCAGCAGCTCTTCCGCGATGTGGAGGATGAGGAGACCTGGATCCGTGAGAAGGAGCCCATAGCCGCTTCCACTAACAGGGGTCAGTGTTTCCTACCTGAGTGTCATTAGATTTGCAATGAGACCATTCTACACTGTTAATATCTGCCTTTGGAAACCAGCAGATCAGCCTGGGTTGAAATGATAACCCAGCCAACCGTGGCTTCCGAACCGTGATCTTCTCATTTCGACCAATATGGATTGATCCTTTTTTCCTCTATACTTCTAGGGAAGGACTTGATTGGCGTGCAGAATCTTCTGAAGAAGCACCAGGCACTGCAGGCTGAGATCGCAGGCCACGAGCCTCGGATCAAGGCCGTCTCTCAGAAGGGCCAGGCCATGGTGGAAGAGGGTATGTTTTCCTGTAACCCACCAATCCAGATTAAACTCCTTTTCATTCTGATCAGAGCTTTCCATGTCACTACATGCTCTGTGTACGATGCTACAGGAGTCCCATTCTGTAAGCTGATTACCCAGCTGCAGGGGGTTCCATTGTGGTTATGGAGATAGAGTCCCAGATTGGGTCCTGCTATTTAACCTTTGAGTATTGTACCCAAATAGTCCTGGAGGATTGACACGTACCCCGGCCGGCTCTCCGCTCCAGGTCACTTTGCTGGGGACGAGGTGAAGGCCAAGCTGGCTGAGCTGAGTGGGAAGTGGGAGGTGCTGAAGGGGAAGGCATCTCAGCGCCGCCAGGACCTGGAGGACTCGCTGCAGGCACAGCAGTACTTTGCCGACGCCAACGAGGCTGAGTCATGGATGCGGGAGAAGGAGCCCATTGTGGGGAGCACCGACTACGGCAAGGACGAGGACTCTGCCGAGGTGAGTGCCAGGGGAGGGGACTCGGATCCATTTGCTTTGTGGTTTGATCATGCTTTTGAAAGTTTTGAAATGCTACTAATATGAGAATCTAATGAAGAGAATGGAACCAACCAACAGGTTCTGCTATTTATTGTTGTTTTTTAATTGATGCTCTCTCTCGCCCCCTTCAGGCTCTGTTGAAGAAGCACGAGGCCCTGATGTCTGACCTGAGTGCCTATGGCAGCAGCATCGAGTCCCTGAAGGAGCAGGCCCAGGCTTGCAGGGTGGGTCCGGGGGCGGGGGGAACGGGAGGGTGGGGGGAAGCTGTTTAAAGATCCAGGCCTGCGGGACAGAATGGACCTTTGCACTGGTTCTGAAGGCGCCACCTACGTGCTCCTTTCCAGCAACAAGTGGCCCCCACGGATGATGAGACAGGCAAGGAGCTGGTGCTGGCCCTCTACGACTACCAGGAGAAGAGCCCCCGCGAGGTCACCATGAAGAAGGGCGACGTCCTCACCCTGCTCAACAGCACCAACAAGGTATCCCTCACCGTCAGCACTGCCACCGTCACCTTCTCTTAAAGGCCTGGGGAGTCTATCCTGGCTGGAGACATCTGTTCAAAAAACTGAATCCAGCACCCATGGAGCATTTGGTGGGCGGGGGGGTCAAGGGTCTTGCTCAAGGGTCCAACAATCATGAGCCTGTTCATTCTTCCGGGGACAAGATTTGAACCAGCAACCTTCTGATCACAGGCACAGAGAGCCCTAACCCTCAGAGCTGCACACCACCTCCCAGTGGGTTAGGTTATGGAAAAGGGACCCCAAGCAAGACTGGCGTTCATGCTGGTTTATTCCGGGAGGGAACCAGAATGGCTGGTTCATCTTCAATAACCCAAAGTGCTTCATAAAGTGCTTAATGTGAATGTGGAACAAAGCATGTTGGTAGGAGCGAGGCGTCACATCAGATAGACGTGTTTGAGTTTGTTTCATGAATCCTTGTAGCCCGGTGAATAATCTTAAAGGGGCGTGTCAGTAAAATTTGTCAAAAAGTGTGTCATGGTGTAGGGTGGGCAGATTCTCACGATCCTCAGCTGTGGCCTGACGCAGGGGTGGGCGATACAGCAAAAATATATTGTGATTTTTTTTTTTCAGGCAGGATCACGATGCACGATCTTATCATGATTCTTTTTCATTTTGGTAATTTTGCAAGTTACTGCATGGTTGTAGCAGCTAAGGCGGTCACACAGGTTCTACCAGCTGACTGTCTGAAATACCCTTTCAGCTGTTAAAAAGGTTTGTTATGTTGCTATCCAGCATGCAAATCTTATCTGTGCAAGTTTGGCAAATAACTGTTGTTTGTGGCGTGTTGGTCTTGGAAAATTCAAGCAAGTACTACGTTGCCGATGTCGAACTCCTCCGTGTTGTCCAAGCCACTACGCTGCCAAATCGGGAATGTGTTGCATGCTGGGAGCAAAATGGAGAGAAAGCAAAAAATCAAAGGCAGTACTGACTATTGGCTGTTACTGGTTTATTGGTAAGTCATAATGGATTTGGCTGACAAAATGAGCTGCATGAGCCATGGAACTGCAACTGTCCACACTGCATGATACTGATGATCTCTCTGTAAATGCAGGTTGTGGAGGTATTTTAATTGTTCATGAATTAATATTGTTAAATGGCACACCCCCAGCCTGACATCTGCTCACGTGTCTCCCCGCAGGACTGGTGGAAGGTGGAAGTGAATGACCGGCAGGGCTTCGTGCCGGCTGCCTATGTGAAGAAGCTGGATCCCACGCAGTCCTCATCCCGTGAGAATCTCCTGGACGAGCAGAGCAGCATTGCAGCGCGGCAGGAGCAGATCGAGAACCAGTAAGGAGTAGGAGGGTCACCCATGTTATTTTGACATTATTAGAACCAATATTGGGACCAAGGGGAAATTTAGTTCTATTAATTATATTGCAATCTGTGATTGTAATGAAAAAAATAAAATCTTGTATTTTGTTTGATTGCATATGATTAAGGTTAGGGCTGGGTAGGAGTTAAGGTTGTCATTGTTGGGATTGGGGTTTTTCCCATAGAAATGAATAAATGGTCCCCACAAAGATATGAATACGA
>JAODKF010000046.1:4035962-4057561 GCA_026779585.1 Mormyrus proboscirostris | reverse complement strand
ATATATAAATAATATAAAAAAACTCCTGAAGTTTTTCTTGTGAGTTAAGACGGATTATATTTACTCAGAAATGCTTAGCCTTACATTGATTTGAGTAAAATCAGCTCCACATAGCGAGTGACGTACCTAGTTTCACTGATTAATACCTTTATTCTCAGGACGGCATTAAATGGCTTTTGAAATCCCAAGCCATTGTTTACTCTGCCCCGGGATTCATTTAAATTCTGAGGTCTTGGTTCTTTGGCAGATTTCCCCAATACCCCCCCCCCCCCCCCCGGTTTCTGGGTTCACGTTCCCCTCAGAATCTGGCCCAGTCTACCCAGTGATGCATGCTGGGAATTCTGTGTCACCTGGTTTTACCGACCCGTGGATGTTGCCATCTTCCCCTTTTTCAGCTAATTTTGTGACTCTTGCTGACTCCCCCCCCCTTTCTCTCACTCGTCCTCTCCTTAACCTCTAACGTCTGCATGCGCCTGCGTTGTCTGCGCAGGTCTTTGGTGACCAAGGAGGCCTACAGCGTCTCTGTGCGCATGAAGCAGGTGGAGGAATTGTGAGTAGCATGACCCAGGCCACAGAACCACGTAACCATCAACGCCACCCCCCCATGTCGCTTACATCCCAGCTAGCCATTTGTTGTTTTTTAGTTTCAAGTTCCTTGGAAGTCATTTTGTCTTCCATTTGCTGTGGTGTCTCTCTGTCCCCCCCCCACCCTGAATTGTGTTTTGCATCAGCCCTTTAAGAATTCAGGATGAAAATGATTTGTTCTGGAAAGGGTGCAGCAAAGGAGAATTGCCACGATAATGAATGGCTGATGTTATTGTCAGTACTTGCAAAAACCCTCCCCCAAAAAATGCCCTCCATCTGTCATTGGTGTCATCATCCAGGGTGTGCATGTGTGTGAGAGTGTTTTAAATGTGCGGCAAAGTCTATGTTTGGTTTGCTTCTGTCCCATGGAATGTGAGTTTGGCAGTTTTGCCCAAGATCTAGAAGCTCAGAATCCATTGCAAGTTCTACTATGCTGTTGTGTAAATGTGCTATGAATGTGCTCATTGTGGACTGTGGGTAGGTATGCAAGGGGGGGGGGGGCTGTTGTATGGCTCATTTGTGTGGGCATGATGTCATCTGTGGCCATCCCATCCATAATGTAGCTGAAAGCCATTCTCTCCGCAAATGAAACCAAGGGCGCCACCTGCTGGTCTTTTTCAGGAGGCGCAATCAGAGGCTCTGGAGACTTAACTTGATCCCTTCCACCCCAACAGGTATGGTGCCCTGCTGGAGCTGGGCGAGAAGCGTAAGAACATGCTGGAGAAGAGCTGCAAGAAGTTCATGGTGTTCCGCGAGGCCAGTGAGCTGCAGCAATGGATCAGCGAAAAGGAGAGCGCCCTCACCAGCGAGGAGGTGGCCTCTGACCTAGAACAGGTGGAGGTGCTGCAGAAGAAGTTTGATGACTTCCAGAAGGTAGGTGGTGCCACGTTGAAAAGATGTGCGTATTGACGTCTAACATTGGTATTAGCAAACCCAGCTGACTAGCAACATTACTGATGGCTGGGTTCAAAAACGTTAGTCTGGTTCCGTGGTGTACAGAGCTTAAATTTGGACTTTTGCCTATATTTTATGCTAATTCCTTTGCTCAGGTGGCACAAAAAGTAGTGCTATGTTGTTGGTTGTTACGGGAACTGTAATACATGTAAATGCAGATCCCACTGTTCTGATTGCTTTGGTCTGACAGTTGTATTAAAATTAGATTAAACAAAAAGTCTAAATATATAGCTTCCAGAATACAAATATATTGAATCATGACCCCTGCATCATGATACATATTGCTGGATTCTTGGGAAGATATAGCTTTTGCTATATTATATTACTTTTTTCATGCAATAAAAGAAAATAATTGCTGTCCATAGATTTTTTTTTGTTTTCTATTTTTGAGTTGCTTTTTTTGTATTTATGAAATTGCTGAGAATAGTGTGAGATCATTGCATTAGTCAGCACAGGCCCCAGTCTCAGCCAAGCAGAACATCCTCAGGATGTCTTCACGTTTAGAATCAATGCAGGACTAAGATCCACCCAAAAGGAGGAGTGGAAGACCACAGGCTTCCAAACAGGAGCTGGCGAAAGGTCTTCTACGGCATCCTTAACATGGCGACTGGTTGCTGATTTCTCTTCAAACCCACACGTGGTTGGATGCCGCAGATGCGCAGTGTCCTCAAAGCGCGTTAAACCCCCGAGCTGCATCTCTGACCTCCTGCACTCCTCGAATTTTTCCTCGTAGGACCTGAAGGCCAATGAGTCACGCCTCCGCGACATCAACAGCGTGGCATCGGAGCTGGAGGCCGAGGGGCTGATGGCCGAGGAGGCGCCCCTCCTGCAGGCGCAGGTGAGGGTGGAAGGGGAGGAGCCTGGAGCAGTCCAACTGCCAAAATAAGGGGAGGAGGGTTCCTCATTAAATGGGGCCTGAAGATATCTAGTTCTAACGTGTTTCCTGATGCTTCCCTTTCACACAGCAACAGGAGATGTTAGGTGCAGCTCCAGGAAAGGTGAGCTTTGTTATATATTATGCTTATCTGGTGTCTACAGCATTGTGACAGTGGCTTAAGTTACTCCGACTCATGGTACAGGCCCTCAGTGATAATCTTCCCTTTTTGCAGGATCACCCTGATTCCAAAAATGTCTCCCCATGGAAGGTAGGGCAAATCTCTTACCTAGAAATTATCTTCCTGAGATGCAAAGTTCTGATCAGCTCAGTGAAGTGGCTATTTTAAACACATGAAGTGACACTAACATGAAGGTTAAGCAAGCGGCACGCTTGTAATCATGTGCTTTAGATCCTGTGCTTGTCCTATGATGTTCTGTGTTGTAAAAGCAAAGAGTCAGCCAGTGTGTTGACAGGCACCTTACATGCGGCTCGGCGCTTCTGCACGTGACACAGGCTGGGGCTGGCCAGGATAGTGTCACTTGATTCGTACAAAGAAACAAAAATCCTGTCCTTTATATTGCATTAAAATGAAAAATAAATCAGATCCAGGATCATTTGTACAGACCTTAAATTCACAGTCTCTCTGTTTGTCTCTAAGTACATAAAACAAGACTTACTTTTCCTTAATTTTTAAAATAATATTCCGGAGGAGAATTTGCCAGAACATTTTGTTTGGTGTTTGTTACTTGAGGAAGCATCATTGCATAGCTAATAGAACTTGGGGGTTCTGATTGGTCGTGGGGGGTTCTCATTGGTCAGTGTGGAGCCTCTGATTGGTTGGTAAGGGGCTCTGATTGGTCAGTGGTCTTGCTCATTCTCTATCTTCCCTGGGATATATTTAAGACTTCACTGAGTTCCTGACTAACATGGCAACACCTTATGACTGGTGTGATTTTGTTTTTTTCCCTTCTTTCTGCTCTCATCTTATTTTGATCCAGTCTATGCGTTTGACTGTACAAACGGTGGCTAGTTTTAACACCATCAAGGTAAGAGTGCCCCCCCCCAGCCTCTCTGTGTGTTCCTTCCACCTGCTTCATCACTCCCATATTGGACAGTAGACCATCCCTAACAAATCCTCCAGCCTGCCCATCTTCCTCTAACTGTCATCCTGGTTTCGTTCTTATCCTCCCTTCATTGTCATGGCATTCCATGGAGTCCCCATGTTCCAACCAGACCCCTCACCCCCCCTACCCAGACCATGGCATTCCACAGTGTCGACTTCTGTTTTATGTCATGTGACATCTGGCTATGGACCATATCTCTCCTTGTGGTGTGACCTGCTTATTTATTTTTGTAACCTGTAGTGCCAAGTCTCACTTTACAGTCACCAAACTCCCACACGTAGCCGCAGGCAGGGAGAGGCTGCCTCAGTAATGCCTCTGCTTATGCGCCGCAGGAACTGAACGAGCGCTGGAGGTCGCTGCAGAAGTTGGCCGAGGAGAGGAGCAACGTTCTGGGCAGCGCTCACGAGGTGCAGAGGTTCCACAGGTAGGCCCCCATCCATCCATCCATCCATCCCTGGTCATCAGAAATCAAATGAGCGCATATACACACGCTCTTCTTGAACGTAAGGAAGGCCGTTCACAGACACACAACTAGCAGGCCTATTAGCAGGCAAGGGCATACCTTCTGCTTCCCTGTGTACCTGCAGGGATGCTGACGAGACCAAGGAATGGATCGAGGAGAAGAATCAGGCCCTGAACACCGACAATTACGGCCACGACCTGGCCAGCGTGCAGGCTCTCCAGCGCAAACACGAGGGCTTCGAAAGAGACCTGGCCGCTCTGGGAGACAAGGTGAGTGTGCAGACCTTCCCCAGACTGAACTCTAAACCCCTAACCTACCCAAGCTAGAGTTCCCACCGCACACCATGTATAAGAACATCAACGTGGAAAAAGTGTGCTTCAGCCGCTGCAGATTGGAATGAACGGTGAGGCCTGATCGTGTGCCCTGGCCATGCAGGTGAACTCCCTGGGTGAGACGGCGGAGCGGCTGATTCAGTCGCACCCGGAGGCGGTGGATGACATCCAGGAGAAGTGCACGGAGCTGAACGCGGCCTGGAGCAGCCTAGTGGGCCGAGCCGACCAGCGCAAGGCCAAGCTGGGCAGCTCCCACGACCTACAGCGGTTCCTCAGCGATTTCAGGTTGCGGGGGGTTAGCGGTGCCGGGGGGGGCTCTGATCTGCATGGCAGTGGTGTTCTGAAATAACCTTCCCCAACTGGCCCACCACCGTAGGGACCTGATGTCCTGGATCAATGGGATTCGTGGGCTGGTGTCGTCGGATGAGCTGGCCAAGGACGTGACGGGAGCAGAGGCTCTGCTGGAGAGGCACCAGGTGTGGAAACATGGAAACATTAACAAATGCCCCCCCCCCCCACTGCCATGAAGGAATCACCAGGAACTTGGCTTCCAGAGACACTTTGCCAGTTCACACGATATATTCTTCTTGCTTAATAATGCCATAGAAAATAAAAATGTGCCTTTGTATCCAGAAAGCTTCTATGCTCCAATCTGACGAGCGACTCTTCTATTGTGCTCGTATAACCTTAGCTGTACTAGACTAGTCAGATGTTCAAAAATAGCAGTAGTCATGGTGAATGGACTGTAAAACTCACCTCTGACCTGTTTGGGTGTTTTATGTTTGGTTAAACCACAGGAGCACCGCACAGAGATTGACGCCCGCGCCGGAACCTTCCAAGCCTTTGAACAGTTTGGCCAGCAGCTGCTGGCACGCGGCCACTATGCCAGCCCTGAGATCCAGGAGAAGCTGGAGGCCCTGGACCGCGAGCGGGCTGACCTGGAGAAGGCCTGGGTGCAGAGGCGCATGATGCTGGACCAGTGCCTGGAGCTGCAGGTCGGGCCTTCTAGTCTTCAGAAGCTCATGTCAGATCCTGCCATTCACGTTCCTGCCAGTCCAGTCAATGCAGGCAGCTATATGCTCCACGGCTGATGGATCACAATGCAGAGTGTTTCGGCGTTTGCCTGCGCAGACGGAGGTGTCTCTAAGCATGTCATATACCCCGCAGTTGTTCAACCGCGACTGCGAGCAGGCTGAGAACTGGATGGCGGCCCGCGAGGCCTTCCTGGCGAGCGACGACAAGGGCGACTCCCTGGACAGCGTGGAGGCACTCATCAAGAAGCACGAGGACTTTGACAAGGCCATCAACGTGCAGGAGGAGAAGATCGCAGCCTTGCAGTCATTCGCCGACCAGCTCATTGGAGCCGACCACTACTCCAAGCCAGAGATATCAGCTCGCCGGAATGAGGTCTTGGACAGGTGGGTGACGGGAAACCTGCTGTTTGTGCATGAGCTAAGTTTATATCAGATGTTTGCATCTAATGCAGCAGATGATTTGACCTGAAGGATGTTCAGGTAGTGAGAGTGTTTTTTGGTACAACAGTATGGCCATCCATGGCTGTAGGACCTTCAATTTATTTAGACATTAGTCCGAGCCGTTGCGTCATACTAACCGCACTGGGCCTTCCGTCCTGCAGGTGGCGCCGGCTGAAGGCCAAGATGATTGAAAAGCGCTCCAAGCTGGGCGAGTCGCAGACCCTGCAGCAGTTCAGCCGCGACGTGGATGAGATTGAGGCCTGGATCAGTGAGAAGCTGCAGACTGCAACCGACGAGTCCTACAAGGATCCCACCAACATCCAGGTACAGCCAAATTACCCCACATCCCATTCACGGACTACAGCCCCCCCTCACTTTTATTCAACCGTAAACTGATCTGTCAAGGACTACAAAATAATGTACTGAATTTTAATATTTGCTTCCACTAACTTTTGAAAGACAATGTAGCTTTTCTTTTTAAGTAGTTATAATAATATTTTTCCTTTTTTTTTAACATTTTTTCTATAATTAATCAGTGCATTGTGGCACTTTCCCGGGCCTGTTTTTATGTAATTCAGACTAAATCTGGTTTTATTTCCACTGTCTCTCTCTAGCTGTCCAAACTGCTGGTAAGTGTAGAATTTCAACGCTGACTAACATGTGTAGGGCTCCATGCTGCCTCTGTGTTGCCACCCTGTCTGTAGGAAGACAGATTTACCCCTATGTGTGTCTCCTCTGTTCACTGGTACTTACACAAGTGGTGGCGTTTGTCTTGTCCTTCATCGGTGGATTACTTTTACTTTGCAAAGTCAACCAGACTTTTTTATTATTTTTATTATTTTTCCTTCTACAGTAGCAAGCTTGTTTATGTAGCTGGGTGTAGGTTTGTTTTTGTTTTGTTGAAACATCTTGATGCTTTTATTTGAGACTTTCGTTCACATCGTAGACCTGTGGTTAATTTTCACTGGTGCTTTTTCATGTTTGTTTACTAATATTATCCAGGACCAGTCTGTTAAAATGGCTGTTTGTTTATTGGTTTATCGGCGTAGTCTTCCCCCTTCTTGGTCATTTCTGCACTCAGCTCTCCTTCACATCTGCTTCGGTTGCTCTGGGTGTGATTAAAGCTACATCCACTCCACCACAGAGCTAAAAACCCTCTCTTCTCAGTCCCCTCGGTGGGGTTAGGGTTAGATTGGTGGGACTTTGCCATGTCTTTTTTTGTGTGGTGATTTTTTTTCCCCTGATCTCTGCATCTTGGTGATGTGTTTTTTTTATTGCCTCCATTTGTGACCCTTGTGATCATCCTGATTCTGTCCTGCATATAATCCCTGCATAAGTCCCCAGTCCGATGTCTTGCTGTTCTGCCGACTTTCCAGTCATACTCACACTGACCTGTGGTCAGTACATTAACAAAACCAGCAAGACGATTGGCTCAAACAAGCTCAAAACGCACACACCTGTGATCCTCTACACACCCAGATGCTCAGTATCCGGTCGCCTAGACGATGTTCTGAACAGTGTCTCTCGTGCAGAGCAAACACCAGAAGCACCAGGCCTTTGAGGCGGAGCTCCACGCCAACGCTGACCGCATCCGTGGGGTGATTGACATGGGCAACTCACTCATCCAGAGGGGGGCCTGTGCAGGGAGCGAGGACGCTGTAAAGGTAATGGTGGATGGCGTAGTGTGGATGTGATGATGAGGATGCTGTAAAGCAAAAAAGTAGACTGTCTGGGAGGGAGCAAAAACCTGGGGGGGCAGGTTGGGGAGCACTGTTGCAAAGAATAACGTGTGAGGCGTAATGGTAAAGCACTTAGCAATCCTGTATCAGGTACTGTCTACAGAATCACTGCAAAGTAGAATAGAATAGATCATTCAGTAGAAATAGTTCTGACACCCTGTCCCTCATGTCCCCTCAGGTGCGGCTCAGTGCCCTGGATGATCAGTGGCAGTTCCTGGTGAATAAGTCTGCAGAGAAGAGCCAGAAGCTGAAGGAGGCCAACAAGCAGCAGAACTTCAACACAGGCATCAAGGACTTTGACTTCTGGCTCTCTGAGGTAACCATGAGAAGAACCCTTTCTCACCCATTGTCCCCATGAGGTGACCTCTCATTTGCCCTCAGTCATAGAGGGTTTAACGAAGTGGGACCTCGCTATCCTTTCCAGGTGGAGGCTCTGCTTGCCTCTGAGGATTATGGGAAGGACTTGGCCTCTGTCAACAACCTGCTGAAAAAACACCAGCTTCTGGAGGCTGACATCTCTGCCCACGAGGTTTGTGATTTTTGTGACTTATTCCGTTCTCTGTGGCCCACACAGTCACCCATATTTTAATTACATGCTATATGACCCTCCCCACAACCTCCTGTGCCTCCACAGGACCGCCTGAAGGACCTGAATGGTCAGGCTGACAGCCTGATGGCCAGCAACGCGTTCGACACCTCCCAGGTGAAGGACAAGCGCGATGCAGTCAACGGACGCTTCGGCAAGATCAAGAGCATGGCCGCTGGGCGCCGTGCCAAGCTCAATGAGTCGCACCGGCTGCACCAGTTCTTCAGGGACCTGGACGATGAGGAATCCTGGATCAAGTAGGTTCAGGACTGGATCTGTAGAGAATGGGGCTTATGAGGGCGAGGACTGCATATCTTAAAGACCTAAGAAGAGCATGAGACTAATGCTTCCCATCCCTGCTTGGCCTCCCAGGGAGAAGAAGCTGCTGGTAAGCTCTGAAGACTATGGCCGTGACCTGACAGGTGTGCAGAACCTGAGGAAGAAACACAAGAGGCTTGAGGCAGAGCTAGGTGCCCACGAGCCAGCCATACAGGTACGGGCTAGGAGTGTAGGGTATTTTGGGTAATATTTCCAAGTTCTGCACAGCGGATTCCATGGCAACATGCATCTTCTGCCTTTTCCCTCTGCTCCAGTCTGTGCTTGACACTGGTAAGAAGCTTTCGGACGACAACACCATCGGCCAGGAGGAGATCCAGCAGAGGCTGGCTCAGTTTGTGGAACACTGGAAGGAGCTAAAGGACCTGGCAGCTGCTCGGTGAGTCAACCAGCCGCCACCAGATCGATCAGAGGACCTTCAGGCTCAAGGATGACCCCTCCCATGTGACCTAACCTCGTAATGTCCACCTCCATATACCAGAGGACAGAGGTTAGAGGAGTCACTGGAGTATCAGCAGTTTGTGGCCAACGTGGAAGAGGAAGAGGCCTGGATCAATGAGAAGCTGAACCTGGTGGGAAGTGAAGATTATGGGGACACTTTGGCCGCTGTGCAGGTGGGCGGTTTCGGCTCTCCCTGGGCCTCGGCTTCTTGGTAGGATTCCTGGTTTCTGAACTGATTGACAGCCCGTCTACGCCACTGCGCCCCTCTATCTTTCATAGGGCTTGCTGAAGAAACATGAGGCATTTGAAACGGATTTCACCGTGCACAGGGACAGGGTGAGCGATGTGTGCTCCAACGGAGACGAGCTCATCAGCAAGGTAGGTGCCCTGTCCGTGCAGTGTCACTCTGAGGATGAAAAGCATGGTTTACACATTACATGAAATACCACCCCCCCTACATTCCCTGATAGAACAACCACCATGTGGACAACATCAGTGCCAAGATGAAGGCCCTGCGTGGTAAAGTGTCTGAGCTGGAGAGGGCGGCCGCCCAGAGGAAAGCCAAGCTGGATGAGAACTCTGCCTTCCTGCAGTTCAACTGGAAGGCCGACGTGGTGGAGTCTTGGATCGGTGAGTGGTGGCAGGCAAACAGGCCGTGATTGGTGAAACATCACCAAGCGTAGAGAAGAAAATGAAACACTGACGCTCTGTATCTTCCCAGGTGAGAAAGAGAACAGCCTGAAGACCGACGATTACGGCAGAGACCTCTCTTCCGTCCAGACGCTGCTAACTAAGCAGGTACCGGGGACCGCAGGATGTCTGTATTTTTACTAAATGACTTCTGCAAATTTGCTACTGATGGAGAAGCCATAACATAAACGTGGTCCGGCCCCCGCCACGCAGGAAACATTCGACGCCGGGCTGCAGGCCTTCCAGCAGGAAGGCATCACCAACATCACGGCTCTCAAGGACCAGCTGTTGGCAGCCAAGCATGTGCAGTCACGCGCCATCGAAGCCCGTCACGCAGCCCTCATGAAGCGCTGGAACCAGCTGCTCGCCAACTCGGCTGACCGTAAGAAGAAGCTGTTGGAAGCCCAGAAGCACTTCAGGAAGGTGGGTTCCCATGTCACACTGAGTGAGCCATGCAATAATCTGGGCCACTTGACCATTTGGTCAAAGAGAACCCTTGTGGATCTTATTTCCATTGCACTCCTTCCCCTTTCTAGGTTGAGGACCTTTTCCTGACCTTTGCTAAGAAAGCCTCAGCCTTCAACAGCTGGTTTGAGAATGCAGAGGAGGACTTGACTGACCCAGTTCGCTGTAACTCCCTGGAGGAGATCCGAGCTCTCCGTGATGCCCACGAGGCCTTCCGCTCCTCGCTCAGCTCCGCCGAGGCTGACTTCAACCAGCTGGCTGAGCTGGATCGGCAGATCAAGAGTTATCAGGTGATGTCCAACCCCTATACCTGGTTCACCATGGAAGCTCTGGAAGAAACCTGGAGAAACCTGCAGAAGATCATCAAGGTGAGCCATCAGGCCCTAAGGTGCACCCTCCCGGGACTATTATTGGTTGGCTTCTTTTTAAGCCTGTTTCCGTTTGTGCTCATGTTTGACTTTCTTCAGGAGCGGGAGCTGGAGTTGCAGAAGGAGCAGCGGCGCCAGGAGGAGAATGACAAACTGCGGCAGGAGTTTGCCCAGCACGCCAATGCCTTCCACCAGTGGTTGCAGGAGACCAGGTAGGGGGCGCCATGGAGGTCATGACAGCGGAGATGGAGATGGAGAAATCCAGTGTTTGAAAGTGTGTTTTGCTGTGAGGAGACGGGGGTGGGGGAGGGTGTGTCGTTGGCAGTTCTGCCACTCTGACCAGGACCTGATTTAACTGTTGTTTCTCTTCTCTCTTCCTCCCCTCCTCTCCCGTTCCGCCCGCATCTTTACCTGCTGCCCGGGGCTTGGATCGCTTTTCTAAACAGGACATACCTTCTGGATGGGTTAATATCTTTTCTCTTTTTTTTTTGCTGTTTCTGTGTCATGTGCATGTGTGGTGACATTATTTTAAAGCTGCAGGGGGGAAGATATACCATGATTTGTAAACAGTTTTTGTCCCGTTGTCAAGCAAAGGGCCAGGGTTGAGGAATTGCCATAATTATACATCGCCATTAATTTTATCTATTGCCTGAGTGAGCTGCAAGTGCTTTGGAAAGCAAATCATTATTATTACGAGTCGTTACCAGTATAGATGGGTAGCTATGAAGATGTTAACTGACCCAATTTTTGCCCAAGGAACTAATTTGGCTAGACCAATCCCCCCTCCACTCAGCAGAGGGAGCCATTTCGTCCTTTTCTTCATAACACTTACCTTGATGGGTTTAACAGTTTTGCTTCCTGTGTGTCTCTTCAGATTGTTTTTTTGTGTTTTCTCTTTTTCCATTGGTACTCATGCATTCCAACCCTTCCCTTCCTCTAAATAGCATAGCCTATCGGCGGGTTATCCATGTCTATCAGTACGAAGTCGATGATGATCTTTCTGGAAGGTTTTTTTCTCCTTTTTCTGGTTCCGTTTGCCTTCTAACCACCTTCTCCCACTTCCCTGCCATGCCTTGCCCCACCTTATCCCATCTGCATTTTGGGTTTCTCACATGCCCTTGATTAGGCTGTGTGCGCGCGTGTGTGTGTGTGTGTGTGTGTGTGTGTGTGTGCGCAGTTCCCCCTCTACTAACAGTCTCTGCACTGCAGCTTCTTAAAACCAGGACTTACCTGCTTATTATTCCGAAGGCTGCCTGTGTACATCCATACTCAGAAGGGTTTATGATGTGTGAGAATTTAAACATTAAATTATTATGATGCACCAAATCAGGGGTTGAAACTGCACCAAGATGCAAAAAACAACTTCAAAACCCAAAAGTTAGCAAATTGCAAAGTTAATAAACCTGTGACTGGACCTAAATGCATGAAACAGGACAAACACTGCTTGATAGGGTTTTACCGCTCCACTATACAGTTTCTACCCCTGGCTGTAGAGGCCCTAACCTTGCATGGTCTTCATGTACCATGGTATGAGTTGGCTTCTTTAGCATGCAATGAGCAGCTCAGAGTCAAGGGAGGCCAAATGCAATCTGGCAATACTTCATTATTTTCTTAATTACATAATTACACCTCTATGATACAGGTAAGTCTCAAGCATTTTTGTGGCAAACTGGGCAACCATTTTTTTAAAAATTGAAGAAAAATCAAATTAGAAATCAGTTAACTTAAGCATCTTGGGTTCTTTCGTGTTTCATTTTTTCATACATGTAGGAGAACAATTTCCCTTCAGAATTAGCCTACTAATATGGATACACTGGTATATGTAGAAACTTCAGTATCGGTTTGACTAATTTGACTAATCTGCACTTGGCTTCCAAAAATCCAAAGTTCTTTTTGGTTTTTGTGGGATTTGAGTGCCTTTTGAATCACACTGACCACCTGGGTGTACATCACTACCACAACCTCTCCATCTAACAGCATCTTGGATACTAAACTGTTACTCAGCTAGTCATGGGGTGGCATTACTATGGCCTTGTTTTGGAGTGGGTGTGGTCACTGATGTCAGAGGGCTGGCCATTGTGAGCCCCACCCATCACAGCATCTCACTGCTGCTGTTGTGTTCAGGTCCTGCATGGTGGAGGAATCAGGGACCCTGGAGTCCCAGCTGGAAGCAACTAAGGTGAGACTTACTGAGACGCAGGCGTCACATGCTCCTAAAATACTTCTCTCAGAGTTTCTGCTGTTAGTTTTGGTAAAGATACTAAAAATGAGTTCAGGCTAGCACTGCTAAACATCAGTGCCCATTGGGATTGACGGGTTCAATAACCTCTCCGCCCACAGCGCAAGCACCAGGAGATCCGGGCTATGCGTAGCCAGCTGAAGAAGATTGAAGACCTGGGGGCAGCCATGGAGGAGGCCTTGATCCTGGACAACAAGTACACGGAGCACAGCACGGTGGGGCTGGCACAGCAGTGGGACCAGCTGGACCAGCTGGGCATGAGGATGCAGCACAACCTGGAGCAGCAGATCCAGGCCAGGTGTGGTGGCTGCGACCATGCAGAAAATATGCACATGCATGTTTATACATGCATATGGTGCAACCTCGCAAGTTTAAATGCAGATCATTTCGAAAAACGGTAACACTACTTGATAGGGCACAAATTATGTAGTATTATGCTATTACTTGTGTATTAATGAACCACAAATTAAACATTAGTTACATACTGTTCTCATGTTTGTTCATCATTAATGAATCTCAGGCAGTTACTTTGTTACTATATTTGTTAATTCTGTAAATCTTTGTGAATTACTGAAGGAAGAAGTAATGAAACACTTTTGTCATGTTAATTCATCATTAATGAATTATGACACACCTTTTATCTCAAGTAGCAACTATATTTTTTTGTTCATCAGTTATTACCAAGTATTTGTGCTCCATCTAGTAGAGTGTTACCAGAAAACGGCACATTTGTGATATTGCCGGGATCATGCATCTTTAATACATGTCTTTGTCCTGCAGGAACACCACTGGTGTGACAGAGGAGGCCCTGAAGGAATTCAGCATGATGTTCAAGTGAGTGACACACGGAGATCAGCATGCCTGGCCACTCTGCACTCCGCCACACTCCCTGGCGGCTGGATAACCCAGTCCCTCCCACTCCTGTGTTTTCCTATCCGCAGGCATTTTGACAAGGACAAGTCGGGCCGTCTCAACCACCAGGAGTTCAAGTCCTGCCTGCGGTCCCTGGGCTACGACCTGCCCATGGTGGAGGAGGGGGAACCCGACCCGGAGTTCGAGGCCATCCTGGATACTGTCGACCCCAACAGGTATGAAGCCCTCCCGTGTCCAACATTTAATGTGTTTTAACTTGCTGACCTTTAGAATCCGAATCTTAAAGCATGCGATTTTCTCGTTATCCTAATAATTACTTTCTTTTATATAACACATAGTTTACTGTAATAAAATATAAGCTAATGTGTATACATATGTAATATTAACATCTTTTTCACTACAGAAAGCACAAGCTCTCCTGTTATATACCTTTATCACACCTCCTCACATCTTCTCCCCTCTTTTTTTTCTTTCCCTTGCTCTGTCCTTTCTCTGCTACCCCCAGGGATGGTCACGTGTCCCTGCAAGAGTACATGGCCTTCATGATCAGCCGGGAGACGGAAAACGTTAAGTCCAGCGAGGAGATCGAGAGTGCCTTCCGGGCCCTCAGTGCTGAGAACAAGCCCTACGTGACCAAGGAGGAGCTGTACCAGGTACGCTGCATCCCACATCACACCCTCCTCACTAGGTCTCTCACATGCCAGCTGGCTTCTGCTGTAGGTCCTCTGCATATTTTTCATTGATCAGTTTACATTTGCGAAATGAGCTACCTGTTATTTGTGAGGTGTGTTTTTTAGTGGAGTACAATCAACATGAATTTGTTGACCTGCCTAAAAGTGAAATTATGGCCCCTCACCTCACTGTTCTTTGCACCTGGGGGGGGGTTACTCGTTGACACGTCTTGTCCCCGTGTCCCCACAGAACCTGACCAAGGAACAGGCCGACTACTGCATCTCACACATGAAGCCGTACATGGACAGCAAAGGCCGCGAGCTGCCCTCCGCCTTCGATTTTGTGGAGTTCACCCGCTCACTCTTCGTCAATTAGTCCCTGCCCCCCCTCCCGCCTGTCAGTGACAAATCGGAATGCGTTTTGACCCCCCCCCCCACAGCCAATCTGCATGATCAAGACTACACAAGTACAGGACACCTCTGTTTCCAGTCTCCGGGTTCAGTAGATTGACCCGCAGTCTTTGTGCTGCTCTACAACGCCGTTGTGAATCGGTCCGCATTTTATCGTGGCGTGTTAGTGGTTTTAAATGTGCTTTTGCTTGATTTTAGGCGCTTAGAAACAAGGCAAAGCAACAACATTGTGACTGCAGTCTGCTTAATAAAACGCTACTGGTTCTAGCTGAGAAAAGCTCTTTGTGTGGTTTTATTGAATTTTGTTATTTTTACCGAGAGCAATTCTCATCACGCTCACATGCAGTCCCTTTGCCTGAAGACCCAATGCCAGGCTTTCTTTGCTAAAGCTGCTTTTGTTCAGATGCACTCCCCAGTATTTGCCACAGTGCCAGGAGCTGACCGTGCCATCTGTGCCAGGGCCTGATTAGATCCCCCCTGGGCTCTCAACTCCAGACTGTGGAACAAGCCCCACCCATGTGTCTCTCCAGTGCCCCGCCTTCCTGCAGACCTATATTCTGATATTCTACCAAATCTCTCACAATGAAACAAAGGCTGTTCCTTCCTTTCCCCAACTGGACATTTTGAAATTGACAGATTAAAACAAAATAACGTCTTTTGTGTTTCTGTACACAAAGCCCCGTAGGGACACACACACATACGGCAGGCTATATTTAACATCTTGTACCTCCCAAAGTAACAAATGTATTATGCACAGAGAGGCTGGGCGCTGGAAAGGATACATTCTCATCCTATACAGCGCAAAGATAAAGATGACCTTGCTGTGACTCACCGTGAGCAGGTCAGTCTGGGCCAAAGTGCGGAAGCCGCCCTCCAAACAGAGTGTTGATTTGAAAGTTAGTTTGGTAACATGTTCCTTTGCACTCATATTCAGCTCTCAACTGCTGAACGTCTGAGGAGTGTTAAAACCCGAAGACCTGCTCTTTTAAACCGTGCTAATAATCAAATTACAATAATTAATGTATTATAATACAAACAATATCCGCACAATAATGTGAATAAAGCACAACATCAACCATGCCCATCACAATGGCAAAACAGCTCTACATATCAACAAACAGAAATTCTCAGTGCAGCATAGAAAGGTATAAACGGAAATGGACAATTTTGGCAAGTGTTTGTTTGTGTGTGTGTGTGCAGTATACAGCATACATATGAGCATTCCCATTATGAAAACTGAAAAATCTCTTTACATTACACTTTTTTCAAACGTTAGGGTTCATATTTTCATTAATACATGAAAACCAAACTGAAAATAATATCATTTTCTGGCAATATGATAAAAACCATGTTGCCAAAATGAATATACCCACCAAAAAAAAATCACAATTTAAAAAATTGTCATCTGTGGCTCTTTGAGTGTAATTGGTCAGTAAACGTGTCTGATGAAACTCTTACAGGTATAATCAGTTCACCCTCCGTTAAGAGTGTTTAACCTATTTAATCACTCCCAGGCTTGGTTCTAACAATGGCACCATATGGGAGACAATTGCCTAGAGACATAAAGGATACAAAAAAGACAATAATACAAGAAGATCAGCATGTAGTTGGCAATAATCCAAAACACAGTAGCAAAAGCCATTTAAAAAATTCAAAAGTGTGGACATGTGACAAACATCCAGAAACATTCAGGCCAGCATTGTAAGCTGACACTGTTCTTTTTTCCAGAAAAACAGAGGAAGATCAAAAAGCAAGTGTCTCAGCACTGGTAAAATGTGTGGAAGGACAAACTGGAGTGATTGTCACATCTCATACGGGAAGGTGAATCTGAACCTGAAATTACGCAGAAGTGGAATCCATGGTTATGGACCATGCAGGAGAACCACGGCTAAAGCCGTAAAACATCACTAGCCTTGACCAAGAGGTACAGTGACAGTTAAGACTTTTGAGATCTTTCCCCTCATCAGATGAGACCAAATATCAATCTTCTTCTATGTAATGGCATCAAAAAGGGGAGGTGTACACGGCTCATACTTAAATCGCAGCAGTGGCAGAGTTCATATATGGGCATGTGTAAGTGTTGATATTGTGGGAGAACTGATCTTCTCTGATAGCCTCTTATCTTTCTGCATCTTGCAGTACGTCTGTGAGGCTTCTGTTCACACCATGGGTCACTGGAAACATTTCGAACATGATTATGACCACAAACATTATTTTCTATGTCACCTGACCCCAGGGCATCTGTGGAAAATGTTGAAAATGAAAATAAATTTCACAGCGACTTCAGGCATCAAGACACTCAGAATCACCCTGCAAAGGTTCGGAAGGTGTAACAGCATGTTGCTACCTGGTACAGTCAAGGACAAGGAGGATCAGTGTAATACTAAGAAGTAATGATGAACAAATTTCTATCATAGAATATTATACAATTGCAGAATTTAATCAGGGGTGTAATCATTTTCACATTCCTGCATTTAAGTGATGCTATACAGTTTACTTATATTGGAAATGCTGTCAACATATCCTTTTAATGATGAATGTTTAATAATAAAATTTAGTTCTATTATCTTTCCTTGAAATGTAGTGATCGTTATTTAGGATTAAAAATATGTCTTTCATTATCCTACATTCTGCATGTTTAGCACCACTCACAGATTCAATGAGGGAGCCAAGCAGACTATCAGGGCATAGTTGCCACAGAAACATTATATCATTTGGTCAAGGGTATGCCTGTATGCACTCACAGCAAATTCCATGTCAATTGACCAAAGATTGGCCAAAATATGAACTCACTTCCTGTTTGGCGGCTCCACGGCGGAATTTAATAGGCTGTAACAGACAAATGATTTTGAAAAGAAAAAAACTTCAATGACACGTCGTCTGAAGATCTATGCAAAATTTGGTGAAGACTGGACAAGGTTTGTGTATACTGAAAACTTTTTAAGGTTTTTTGATTAAATCCAAAATGTAAGTCACATAAACATGACCACCGCTTTAATAAGACCTGCTTAATAAGAACACGTCAAAAGAGATTAGGAAAAAAGTGGTTTTGTTTTTCCTTATTGCAGCACCCCCCAGTAGTCAAATGACACAAAACTTTTTGCACAAGCATTGTTGCGATATGCTCTCACTTCCTGTTTGGCGGCTTCACTGCTGATTTCATTTGGCATTTTCATTTGATAGGTGAACAGTTTTAATCCCCATCTTAAATCCAATATTGTGGACACATCAGTAGGGTTGACATGATAAACCGCCATGTGTCAGTCACATGGGACCTCTCACGGTATTACCAGGCATTAGGGTCATTTTTCTAACGCAGCGTTTCATAACCATTGTCCTGCTGTAGCATATTTTGCATAGGCAGCATTTTTCAACTGAGACTAGCAAATCAACAGATATCAGATATAACATTTTGCTTACTTGCAGCACCCCCTAGTATTTAAATGGCACAAAATTTTGGGTTTCCTCAAAATAGGGTCCAGAGTTCATATAACAAATTTGGTTTTTGATACATCAAAGCATTGCTGAGATGTGATCTCACTTCCTGTTTGGTGTCTTTGCCCAAGAGGGTCCAGCTGCAGACGCCTGTAGAGTTGATTAATGAACTAGAAATAGATCAATGAACTAGAAATAGTTTGCAAAAGTGGGTATTTTTCAAACAGTAGACAAACAGCCAAATTTCCTCACAATCCACTATGGGGTTCTATGGGCTGCTATAGACTCCCATGGCAGAAACTGTAATAACTGTGAAAAATTCTAATCCCAAAATATAAAATGATTGGTGGTCTCACCTCTGGCATACTGTACTAGAGTCTAAAAAATATGTGAAGCAGGGGCATTGCTAGGATCCTAACAAATATGTGACTTAGCCCAGAGACCTAATCTGTCAGAGCATTCTCCACCTGAGTCTGACAAATGCCCCTGAATGCCCCAGGCTAGTGGCACATCCGATGGCAAGATAGATTTTCATAATAGTTTATAGTAAATACACATACCATCAGACGGTATTTATATTCCCAATTACAAAATGCCATTAAATAAAGCTCAGATATCATTAACGTACTAGACCAAGCAATCAGATTTTTTCCTACTCACTAAACCCAGGCACCGTTTCCCCAGAATGTTCTGACGTCTGTCTAGATTTCTGGGCTTCTTGACAACATACTAATTATTGTAATGAAGAGTCCATCCAACTTGTTGCTAGTCTTTTGTAAGAATGCTCCTCTCCTAAACTGTTATTGATGAATCATGGCTTCTAGCTTAAGTTAACCCAGCTAACTGAGAAATCCTGCTTTGTGAAACATCCTCAAGGATTTTTTCATTAGCGAGGTAACTTAAACCCAATGAAAGGATTGTCCAATAGGAATGCCACTTTCCTATATTCCTCCTGAACAGTTTTCATGTTAGGCTTAAGTTCAAGTTCCAGTTCAGAGTTTTATTTGTCACATGCAGTCATACTCATATAACATACAGTGAAATGCTTATTCTGGCAGATTCACAGACTGCAGTGTATAAATAAGGCATATATTATATATTGTACTAGGTATTTGTGAAATAAAAATGTAATAAAAATTATCAAATATAAAATACCAAAGAACAATAAGACAGAAATGCATTCAGTAATGCAGATGTGCAAGGCTACTGTGCATAAATGCATGAGAGGAGATACAAAAGCAGAGAGAGACTGAGGATTAGTGTGAATGAATGCAGTGGTAGATTGTCCATTATATGCTGTTGTTAAGAAGTCTTATTACTTGTGGATAAAAGTTTCTTCTGATGCATTCAGTGTTGGTTTTGAGGTGGCAGGGGCGTCTTCCTGACCTCAGCAGTTCATGTGTGGCATGGGTGGAGTCACAGGTGATCCTGAGGGCCTGGGTGCTGCAGCCAGATCAGTGTATGGACGGGGAGGGTGGAGTGATCCTGACCCTCTCCACACTTCACCCTCTCAACAGGGGATAACTTAAGCTAGAAGACTTCTAATTTAAATTAACCCACCTATCTAAGAAATCCTGCTTTGTAGAAACACCACCTAGGAAACTATAATAATTATATTATACAATACTTATAACAATAAATGTGGTTTGGCGAGTGTCCCTTGCCTTTTGCCCTGTACTGCCTGTCATAGCCTCCAGGCTCCCAGTGCTGCATACGAGATTGAAAATTGAACGGATGGAGGGATAACTTAAAGCCCTGCCATCGAGCAAAATTCCCATAAGTGCTCACCACACATGCACCTTCGCTCCCTCCTGTCGCTAGGGGGCAGTACTTCGAGCTTCACGGACTGAGGGGACGGGCGCGCAGTCGGTGTTTTTCCGGCGCCGGCGCTCACGTGTCCGTGAGGAGTGCCAGCTGCCCCTTGGCCGTGAAGTTAAGGCGCAGACGATGCAATTCGGGAAAACTTAACGTTGGGTATTACATCTGCCCCGCAACAAGGTATCAGGCTATATCGAGGCTGTCTGCTGACTAGGGAGGCAGTTTGCATATGTCGATCAGTGCCTTAATTAGCAGCATATTCAAGGGCTACATCGGTGTCTTTGGAGAGCAAATATTTGTAATAACTTGGAATTATCTCCTCGGAAGTCGGATGATTATCCTACTTTTGGGCATGTAGCTGACTGGAAATGAATGTACAATTTTCAGATCACTCACACTGGTATTTATAGAAGTGAAACAAGATCGCGGGATTATCCCAGCTGCCGCAAAATAAAAAATGTACGCGGTGTGTATTCTGCTTTGGCTGCTGTGCCTCTTCCCAGGCGACCGAGCCTGCGACGGTCCCGGCAGGGACGATCTGTTGCTCTGCCGCTCCTGTGGGCATGAGGTGGCGCTTGATTCGGACGCCAGCTTCGTGGCCAGTCGGCTGGCGCTGTCACACCGAAATATTACCATGATCGGAGACATGAGGGTGCCGGTACAGTTGTTTGAAAACCCGCAGGGCTTTCAGTTTGAAGTGGTGACTTTCAGAAAGGCCGACGTACACAAGCACTGGCCGGCGGACGGGCGCTTCACCTGGTACCCTGGATACTCGTGGACTGTGGCCACGTGTCCGCAGTGCAGCGCACACCTTGGTAAGTAAGATAACATCTGACATTTGAAAGCATCAAGAATTTTCTATTTGGGCCAACATACAAGTAGATTAAAAGTTACTACGTTAAAAGTCCCAGCTGTTCTAGGCATTTTGCACATGTGCTTGAACAGTGTCAGTCTTACCGCACGGCCGGATCACGTGGCAGGTTGGGCTTTTCAGCCCAGAGACTGGCCGGAGACGGTGACGGAGCAGCAGTTTGACGACTCCGAGCAGACTTTCGTGGCGCTGGTGATCGACAGGCTGTTGCAGGAGAACTTCGCGGCAACGCTTCTGGTGACACCCAAGTCATTCCGGAGTTAGACCCTCTCGCCTCTGATCATCCCAACTTACGATTTACGGAAGCATCGGCTTTATATGGTCCTCAACGCAAATTGTAACTTTATTGAACACGTTACCAGACGGTCCGTCTGTAAACTTGGACAGTTTTGATGCATAAACATTTAAGATTACCTTTTTCCTTATCCCAGTTTCTAAAGCGTGTATAACGCTAATGACAGTTTGAGAGAATCACGCACGACTGGAATGTGTGAAGCTACGTCTCCGGACTACCGGTGCGTCACGTGACAGCCGGGCGCGTTTCGGCTCACGAGTTAAAAACAGAAAGCCTTCGTGTACACATTCAGTTTTATTGTAACAAAGCAACTTGTACACTTTACGTTTAAAATTTTCTTTCCAGTGGAAAAAGGAAGAAAAATTAGATGTAGATTCCACGAGAGGTTCTACAGGTTATTTTCATTTTAAAGTACTCCATGAAGCAGTAGGGGTCAAAATTACAAGTTTCTTTTTTTGTTTTATTAAAAATGCATTTCAAACTTAATGGGTGTCTGTAAAACAATACACTGAAAACTGAACACAACCCAACCCCACTGATGATGTCAAACC
>JAODKF010000046.1:4017296-4027469 GCA_026779585.1 Mormyrus proboscirostris | reverse complement strand
TGCCCCCCCCCCCCCCCCCAGTCGGCAGTGCAGCGGCGTCCGCATCTGGTTGGTGACAGGATGGGAACATGTGTCCTGGCGGTGGCCAATGCGTGGTGCGGAGCAGGCAGCAGTGTGCGGACTCACGGTGGGAGCACTGGCACCCGGCGACTCTGCCGTTCTAGCAGGAAGATTGAAAAGGGGGGGGGGGTCAGGGGGGCTCCAGCAGAGAGAAAAAGGAAAGGATGAGGGCAGGATACAGGAACGCAGCAGCATTGTTCCCAAAGCATCATCGTGGAAATTTAGGAGGGACGGAGGTGAAAAAAAAAAAAAGACATCAGGTTCGATAAGCGGTATTCGTTTGTCGGGTGTATAGAATGATCGTTCGCTGCGGGGGGGGGGGGGCTGGGGACGTGGAGCCGCAGCTGCTGGCCACAGATTCGGCACGCTTCAAGGGTAGCGAAGGTGACGATCAGAGCAAGCAGCAGTACTGCCCTCGACTTGGGGCGATGAGGCGTCACTCCTGCAGCGCGTAGACGGGACCGGCCGACGCCTTTCAGTCTGACATGCGGCCCCCCCTGCTGGCCTGATCGTGCGCCTCTCAGGTATTTATCACTGCACCGTTTGTTTGCCTGACGGGGTCTGGTGTTGCCGGGAGCATCTGGGAGAGAAAACTCGAGACGGGGCTGAGTTGATAAGAACGATCCAGAGAGCCTCGTTTTGGCGATGGGGCAGGGGGGGCTCCCTCGTACCCATGCTAATGCTGATGGTCCCCCTACCCACGGCCCCCTACTCCAGGACCGGAAGATGCTGTCGACGGCCCAGCAGATGCTGCAGGACAGCCGTACAAAGATTGAGTTGATCCGCATGCAGATCCTGAAGGTGACGCAGGCAGGGGAGCAGGGGCTGAAGGCCAGCGACCCAGGAGGTGAGAGCGCGGGACCCCCCACCCTATAAGCTGGATCTCAGCTGATAGCAGAGTGGGGGTCTTTATGCATTCAGTAATTTACTGATGTGTTTTGTTAGCTTGGGTACGGATGTGACAGTCTGCTGCCAGTCTCCCCCATCGCTGCTGATGTATCTGTACGCCATGTCCTGGCAGGAGGCCCCCAGCTCCCAGGCAGTCCCCCGGAGTTGCGGATCGCTGAGTTGAGGCACCACCTCCGCATCGAGGCTGCCGTGGCCGAGGGCGCCAAGAACGTGGTGAAGCAGCTGGGGGGGCGTCGCCTGCAGGACCGCAGGGTACTGGCCGAGGTGAGTATGGGGCAGGGGCATCGGGACACTCATTGGGGATAGCAGTATATCCTTCTGTGTGTTCGAGGGAGAGGAAGAGAGGGAGTGAGTACATTTACCTGTCATGGCTGCGTTACCTCCCTCATGGTGTTACATGTCCGGCTGACGGGTGGCCATTCTAAATTGCCCCCCCCCCCCCCCCATGTCTAAGCCATCTCATGGATCAGTGCATCTCATTGGCTAGCAGTGGGAATGAATTGGTGTGTCTGATTGGCTGGCAGTGAGCATGCACTTACGCGTTTTCCTCTCAACTCCCTAGGCCCAGGGCCGGCTGCACGAATCCTCCCAGAAGCTGGACCTGCTGCGCGCCTCCCTGGAGCAGCGCTTGAGCGAGCTTCCCCCTGAGCACCCCCAGCGCTCCACTATCAAGGAGGAGCTTTCCATGGGCCCCTCTCCATCTGTGGCATTCCAGCGGGGCCACGTTTCCTCCTCCTCTTCTTCCTTTCTCAAGCCCGCCTCCCTCACTGGTGAGAGCAGCTCTCCTGTCCCGGTTCTGCTGGGGTTTTTTAGGGATCCTTTCGAGCGAAAGAGGCGTGATCTGTTTAGCGAGATGGTACCCGGTTCCTCAGTTCCTCAGCATTATCTCCTGGGATGTTCCTCTGTAGGCAGGCTTGAAGTGCGCCTCCTGGGATGTCAGGACCTGTTGGAGAACGTGCCGGGCCGTAATCGAGTAAGCGTTGTGTCCACGACGCCGGGAAGCCCCTCCGACAGCAAGTCTCTGAAGGTGCTAACGGGCTTGTCGGGCCGCAGCATCAACAGCAAGGTCAGCAAGATGGACGAGCTCTCCAGTGAGTACCTGCACTGGGTGGGGGTGGGGCTGGGCTGGGCCGGGGGGCAGGCCTGGGGGGGCAGGGTAGGGGTCTCTGGGGCTAGGCTGAGGTCTAGGGGGTGGGGTTGGGCTGGAGGGTGGGCCTGGGAGCAGGGCTGGTCTGGGCGAGTGAGGCGGGGCGGGGCGGGCCTGGGGGGGGGGCAGGGCAGCCCAGAGGATCAAGCTGACTTTTGCATCCACCTTGACCAGCGGAGATCAGCGCCGTGCTCAAACTGGACAACAAGATGGTGGGCCGCACCAGCTGGAGACCCCTAAGCAACTTGTCCTGGAACCAGAGCTTCAGCATCGAACTGGACCGGGTGAGTGTCTATGGGAACCTGAGCCTGGCCCAGGAAGCATGGGGGGCAGCTTTTATTACACTGTTAAAAGGGGAAAGTGTCTCTTCCTAAAACAGATCAATTACACTTCATTTCTGTAAGCATTTGGTTTAGCTTCCAGTTAGAGAAACACTGAATACCTATTGTGTGACGTAATGCATTTGCAGTATTAATGTTAGCCAGCTGAGCTAGACTTGAAACGCCACCCAAACTAAGCTTGTATGCTGCAGTGCATTCTGGGAGAGCTAACTCTTTACACAATATATGATGAATCACATGATAAGAAAAACAAATCCTCTGACTCTGGAAGACCTTTGGACCCACAGGATTCAACTTTTACATCAAAGTGCCAATTAGCTCCCAAGCGTGGAAACCAGGCCCATAGCCATTACTCCGGGGGGGGGGGGGGATCCGGCACATTTTGAGGGGGGTTCAAACTCATTATTTTACTTCCTGGCTACGTGCCACGTCGGGAGCAAACACATTTCGGGGAGTGTTCAAACTTGTGAGCTTACTATGTGGCTGTGTGCCATCCTGTTAAAGCCCACTGGGGTAAATAACAATTTACCAATGAATACCCCCTGTTTCGATGCATGCTGGGTAACCTCTCTTTTTTAATAATAATCCCACTCCTAACCAGTAAAATTCTGACACCCCTGTTTGGTAGTCTTTCATGGCAACCCCTGATAACTAAATGAAAATAAACCTTAATCCCTCTGAGTTTTTGGCATGTTTTGCAAGGTGACCCATGTTTGCCCTGAATGACCTCTGATCCCACCTACTCCCAGTCCCGGGAGCTGGAGATCAGCGTGTACTGGAGGGACTGGAGGGAGCTGTGTGCCGTCAAGTTCCTGCGTCTGGAGGACTTCCTGGACAATCAGCGGCATGGGATGTGCGTTAGCATGGAGCCCCAGGGCGTGCTCTTCACGGAGGTGAGCAAGTTGGACCACGTGCTTGTCCTGGGGGGGGAGAGAAGGACTTGTCACACCTGTGTGGTCTGTGTAGGTGACCTTTGTCAACCCCGTCATCGAGAGGCAGTCCAAGCTTCAGAGGCAGAAACGCATCTTTCCCAAGGAGAAAGGTAGGCACACTGACCCCTATTGCAGCCCATTGCAGTCCTATGTTTTAATTATGAAAAATAAATCTACAGCTGTCACAGTTTCAGGGAATACTGTGTTCCAGATGTTTGATAAAACACAGTGACCTCTTACAAAAATGTTCAGTTCAAACAACAGTTTGAAATATATGTTTGATAGTTGTACATGTTGTTTGGGTCAGGTTCCTGACCTAAAGCTATAAAACCTGACATTTTCCTGGAAGCATTGCATCTCGCTAATCTGGCCTGTGAGGCTCGGAGTGATGTTTTCAGAGATGCAAATCAGCATAAAAAGCACTCACAAGAACACCCTGTCTATATTATAAAGCATCTAGCCATCTTTCATAGCCACTTAACTGTTTTGCTGAAGCCTATCCCATGATGCACTGGGCACAAGGCGCAGGTCACCCCGCATGGGATGACAGTCCTTCACAGGGCTACACTCACATTCACTTGCATAATCATACACTATTTAGAGACACCAATTCACATCAATGTGTGTTTTTAGACTGCTGGAGAGAATCTGAGTACCCAGAAGAATCGCACGCATTTTTTTTTATTTTAAACATACAAGCATAATGTATTTCTATACTTAACCATCCTATTTTTCACTCAGGGAAGGACTTTCTGCGTGCTGCACAGATGAACATCAACTTTGCCACATGGGGGCGTCTGATGATGAGTATGCTGCCACCTTGCAGTTCCATGGCAACGCTGAGCCCCCCGCTATCGAGCTCCTCTGACCCTGAAGTTACGCCGCCGCCCTCAGTGGAGAAGCCTGCTGTGTCAAGCCCCCCCTCTCCGGGGTAGGACTGTTCAGACCTCAGTACAGTTTAATGTACAGTTTACTGAGATCTATTGAAGGTAGACCAGTGTCAACAAGCCAAAAGCTCACTGGGACACAATCCACAGCCTGACTGGTTTCTTATCTGAGCAGAGCTGTTATCATTCTCTGTGTTTAGCATCTGTGCTGTCCCTGTGGCCCCCCACCCTACCCCACCCACAGGGAGCTTCCGGTGAGGAAGCTGAACTTCAGCGAGGACCGACCACCCAAGCCCCCACGCCTCTACATGGGGAATACCCCTTTGTCACCTCCAGCAACGACACCTGCACAGTCCAAGGTGATGACATCCTCTCCACCCCCCCCCCCCCAAAAAAAATGTAGATAAAGATATTTAAATTAGTCTTTTCTGATTAATTTTCATTAAAATCAGATGCCCCTAATAAAGGCATAGCCCCCATTTTTCATAAATCTCACAGACCATCCACTCCCTGATTAAATGTATAGCCTGTAACTATGCACCTGACATACACAACCGGGCTCAGCTTTCTGTTTGCATCCCTCTGGTTGCTGTCTGGTCCGCCTGGTCTCACTGCCATCTCCCTGCTGTCTGCACATTTCAGTCTTTAGGGCCGAACCACAAGGAGGATCGAGAGGAGGGAAATGGACTCAAACCAGGGACGGCCAGGTACCGTGGGCTGGAGTTGCCGCAGGGAGCTGTCCTGGCTGCCACATCGTCATGGTCACGCTGCTGCTTCCCCACTGGCAGTGTGTTAATGTGCCTCTTTCCTCTTTTTATCTCCATCAGAAAGAAGGAGGGCTTGCAAATGGAGGATTTCAAGTGCATCTCTGTCCTGGGAAGAGGACACTTCGGAAAGGTGCCATGGTCCCACCCCTGCCGCCGTGTGTCGGCCACTCTGCCATTCCTCACTCCCTTTAACATGTTTATTATTTATTTGGTGTCCAAAGTGACACTCAAGTGAAGCAAGTAAATATGTCACAAGCTTACAGCCAATTTCGATACAACAGCTGGTAGAATGAGCTTCCAGTGAGTCATAGAAACCAGGGCAAGATAGTCATGGGGAATGTAGGTATTGAAACACTGCTTTAAAAGGGTCACTTTTGTAATTAGAAATGCTAGAAACTTGTAATTAAATGGGCAAATAGTTGCAACGTATAATGCAACACACAAATACCTCCCAAATGAGAACCTAGTAAGGATGTGCAATTTACAAAAACATCTAGATTTACCAAAAACAGTTCAGTTGTTCAGTGGTTTTCTTTATATGATTGGGAAACTCCTTTCTCTCTCTGCAGGTCCTGCTGGCAGAGTATAAGGAGAACAATAAGCTGTATGCCATTAAAGCACTGAAGAAAGGCGATATTGTGACCCGTGATGAGGTGGACAGGTGAGCAGCGTCATGCTGGAATTCTGCCACAAGGGGCAGCATAGAGGAGCCTGTGTGAAAGATTGAAATTCAAATATCTCAGCTTCTTTCTTATAGGGGTTGGACTGTTTACCTCACACCTCCAGGGGTGGGGGCTGGCACTCCTGTCATGCAGGTGTTCTATTATGGTCCAAAGTCAAGCAGTTAGGCTCAATGGCATCTTAAAATTGCCCGCAGTGTATGATTTTGTGAGTGTATGTGCCCAGTGACGAACTGGCATCCTATCCAGGCTGTAACCCTGCCTTGTGCCCTATGCTGCCCCCTTGTGGTTATATTGGAAGATGAATGGATGGAACTTATCCTAACTAAATTAAGCACAGGACAAGTTACTTGTTTAATTCAGTTTATTCATATGCCAATTAATTCAATGCATGTAATTTATGGGGATTTCTAAGACTTGAGTAGACCAAAGTTTGGGGAGGTGATGTTTTGTGTAATATTTGGGATTTCCCACCTGCCTGAGGCTCTGTCTGTCTACCCCCACTCCTCCACTGCATCCTCAGCCTGATGTGCGAGAAGCGGATCTTCGAGACCATCAATGCCTCGCGGCACCCCTTCCTGGTGAACTTGTATGGCTGCTTTCAGACGGCAGAGCATGTGTGCTTCGTCATGGAGTACTCGCCTGGTGGAGACCTCATGATCCACATCCACAACAGCATCTTCTCGGAGCCGCAGGCACGGTGAGCTCTACCTGGCCCGGCCCGGCCATCATTAGCTTCACCCCGCTCGGGTTCCTGTTTTGGTCCTGTCTTGATGTTACTTACAGTTGAGTCACTGCTAAGTAACACAGCTAACTGAAGCTTAGTGACAGTTAGCATACGGAAATCCATTGTGTTTTCCCATAGCATTCTGTGTCAAAATCCAAATAAAACGGGAGCATTTGGCTGCTAATCTTTCGTGCTGAATCATGCCTCTGCTGTCTTCTAATACATAGATTCTTCTGATACATTTGGTACAATTTTTAAAGGGATGTGTCCTGTGTTTTCTTTATAGGTTTTATGCAGCTTGTGTGTTACTGGGTCTCGAGTTCCTGCACCAAAACAAAATAGTTTATCGGTGAGTAGATGGTTTGAGCAGTCTGTTCCATCAGAGCAGGTCTGATTACTGATTTTCAGGCTGCTTTTGTGACACTAATCCCATTCCCCCCTGATCTGCTCTAATCAGGGACCTGAAGTTGGACAACTTGCTGATGGATGCAGATGGCTTTGTGAGAATCGCTGACTTTGGGCTCTGCAAGGAAGGTAATGGGTTTGCCGTCTGCTGATCCCCGGCCTGCCGGCTTTGGTGAGTGGGATCCACGTTCTTAACCCCAAAACCATGTGTCCCTTCAGGGATGGGCCATGGAGACCGCACTTCCACCTTCTGCGGCACCCCAGAGTTCCTGGCCCCAGAGGTGCTGACGGAAGACAACTACACCCGTGCCGTGGACTGGTGGGGCATGGGTGTCCTCCTCTTCGAGATGCTGGTGGGAGAGGTCAGTCCAGGCTCAGACACAGTTCGTCCAGGGGCGCTTATTTAGACATTTTAAGCATACACTAACCTGTACCTCGCTCTGTGTGTCATCACCAGTCCCCGTTTCCTGGTGAGGATGAGGAGGAGGTGTTTGACAGTATCGTGAATGACAAAGTGCGATATCCCAGGTTCCTCTCCCCGGAGTCTGTCTCCATCATGCAGAAGGTAGCACAGTGCCTCCAGTGGTCCTCAGCAGGAACGTCTCTGATGTGCACCGTGCCATTGGCAGACTTCTTAATGTTTCCTTTTATCTTCTGTAACTATTAGGCAGTTGGGTGTTTCGTTCCAGTACTTTCCAACAGCAGTTTCTCTTCTGGCTGCTGTCCTTGGTCACGAACTATTTGCTTTTATTAGTATTGTTTTCAGTTGCCACTCGTTGTAAATGTCAAGTGAAACAATCCCTTTGTTCCGTTGAATGTCGTTTCGGTAACACGTTACTGAATGTGCATGACAGTAGCTGGTTTTCCAAGAGACGGTTGAAGGCCTGAGAGAGTCTAACAGATGATCAAAGACCTTGCGGTGAACAGGCCAGATCCTTATCACACATGTAATCCCGCCCCTGACTTCCTGCAGTTGCTGGAGAAGAACACTGAGAAGAGGCTGGGTGCCGGGGAGCAGGATGCTGCGGAGGTGAAGAGGCAGCCCTTTTTCCAGGTATCTCAACCTCCAACTCTCCTCACCGGCCTGGGGTGCATTTCCCAAACGACAACAGAAGTTAGCATTAACGATGCATCGTACTATGGTAGTCCAAAGTAACCAACATCCGAAGTACGAATGTTCCTCAAAAAACCGTCGTACCACAGTAGTTTGAACCACATTAGTTAGTTGGGACTTCCATAGTTCAAACTACAATGGTTCCAGTGCTGATTGGTCAGACTCCTGGCGAGTCGTGAGCAGAAAGTAACAAACTACTTTCATAGCCATACAAATATGCAGTAATGTAATATCATATAAATATATAATAATCACAAACACACATTTATATATGTCATCAATTTATTGTCAGTCACATAATGCCAATAATATGAAAAATTCAGAAATAGTAATCACGGCAAAATAATGCAACGCTTCTTGGAGTGGTAAACAAGAACTTTTAGCTATGACACTGCATTTTGTGAAAGAGGCTCCATCTGTAATTATGTTGTTTGCAGTTCATTGTGTTTCAATCACACTATGAACACTTACAAATTCCTGGTCCAACGTTGTCGCTTACAGAATGTTAGTGTCTGACTGAAAGCTGTCAGTGAATAAGGAGTACTTCATCAAAGGGTTGTACTCTTTCCTAAGGCCACTGTTGTCCCTCTTAAGTTATGTGTGTAATGAAGAAACTGCACAACACCCAATGGTCTGCATAGGGCTACAAATACACATATGTACACATACAAGGGATAAAGATTTATTATTTTTGGGTTTTATTACTTTCTTTTTCTTTTATTAATGTATTATTATTTTTTCTCTTTTTCCCCCAATATATGGTGAAGTGTACCATATGGCACAATGAAAACAGGGTACACAACATCCTTTACCAAGCAATACACATGTACTAACTGCATATGCCATTACAGAGGTGGGCAATCTTATTCAGAAAGGGCCGGTGTGTTTGCAGCCTTTTTTTTGGGATAACCGTTTGATCAGTTGCTCAAACCCAGTTGAAGAGTGCGGACTCTTCATTCGATCAGTCCTCTACGCACTACTCTAAGCACGGAGTTGCAGCGAAAAGTTGCATGCCTAACGGCCCGTTCTGGATACAATTAGCCACCTCTGTGCTAATCAATACTTTGCAGTCTGGGAATTGTCCCTATTGCTCACTACAGACAGTTACCATACTTATGACCAGAGACCCACACAACAATGACGTTCCAAACTACATTTTCAGACTTCACATTATATGTGATTGTAGAGCTAAATTATTCCTTATTAGGTATTAAAGATTATTACATTTCTTACTTGCATGGCGACTATACCCTTATTAGATTGCATTTTCCACCATTGCTGACGTATTTACCCGGAAATAAGCTTCTAACTACAGCTCTACGCAACTTAATGACAGTGTTTGCGAACGTTCGTTCGAACTATTGTTTTGGGAAACACCTGCGTCGTACTTACATAGTTCGAACCACGCAAGTTGCTAGCAACTATGGTTTTGGGAAACGCACCCCTGGACTATACTTCTCTTCAGAGTTGGAAAGTTCAACCAGTTGAGTATAAAGAGTCACAGACACAGAGTACTCAACTGGTTGGTTTTTACTTTCTGGACCCCGACTACATACCTTTGCGTCTCTTCAGCCTAGTAGAGATTACCTTAAACTCCTTTAACACCAGCAGTGATGTACTTCGGTGTATTGCACCTTTCGTTTTTGTTAATGGGCCATCATGTTAGCATACTGCTCACCTATCAGGACACAATGGGACAGTCGGTAATCCTCACAGCAGCATATCGCCCCAAAAATGCCGTAAACCCCATAATATACAGTCATGTTTATCACGTTTTTGTGTTCATTGATATATGTATTGGTTTCAATAGATTAATTTCACAAGAGTAATCATAATTCCACATTGGTAATGAAATAAAAGCCTCACTATAACATACTTTATAAGGTAATTATAATACTTTATAAGGTAATTTTAATTTTACAAAATTATACTTTTACAAGTACACTCTTCTATATACTACTAGTGTACTAGGTGTATACTTCTAGTCCGCATTTTAGTTTAAGTATATTTAAAGTATACCACAGGTACACTCTTATGTACTGCCATAGTATTAGTTACATACTTCTGATTTTAGTTTATTGAAGTACACTTGTAGTATACTTTTATGAACTTATTTTTCAGTTTTAGTACAAGAACTCATGGCCATAGGTGGAAATTAGCGGGAGAACATTTCAAACTAGATTTAAGGAAGCACTTCTTTACGC
>JAODKF010000046.1:3985578-4008673 GCA_026779585.1 Mormyrus proboscirostris | reverse complement strand
ATGCAATTTCGAATGTGTGCTTTCAAGACACTGACAAATTGATGCATGCTTTTATATAAGGAGGTTACATGCAGTGGCTGACTACTCAGTTATTAAAGCCGGAACACCCCTGTAAACGATTGAGAGACTAAGTTAATTCAGTCTTTATAGAATTAGACCATTCTCCCTTGGAGGGAAATAATAAGTCTTAAGTGAGGGAAGATTAAAACAAAATGAGACAAATCACAGAACACACACAGGAAAACTAAACAGCGCCACAGATGCCCAACACTAAGCAGAAGCCAACATGTACTACTCTGGTCCCAGTTCAAGTCAGCATTTGCTCACTTTTTATGAAAAAGGTAGAAATGTGTCAATATCTGCCTGTTAGAAGCTTATTGATTATCCTGTCAAAAATGACGACAGCTACAGCCCTTAAAATGAGGCACCACCCCAAACCAGTGAGCAGTTAAACTACCACAAGAACGACAGACAAACCGGAAGCCCTGTCCCTCCGCTCACAGCCCCTGAGGTCACATCATTGGCAGCTTTCGGTCTTCTAAGCATGGAGATGCATCTCCCTTATCCTTCAGGCATTCACAGAATGAAGTGTCCACACAAACCCCAGGCCCTCCCAGGATTCCTCAGTCCCTCCAGCAGCCTTCGCTGCAAGTGTGCAGCAGGTGGGGCCGGCCTCCTCACCGCGATTGTACACCGAGGGTCGCCTTCAGGTGCTCATAGACCACATAACTGATGCTGACGGCAGGAATGACCTTCATGAAGTTGGGGGTCAGGCCTCGGTAGAGGCCAGAGGGGCCCTCGGTGCTGAGGATGTGCCTGAAGAGACCAGTCATGGTCATGCGAGGGCTGCCCTCTGACGTGGCTGAAACGGCGAGACAAAACGAAAGGAAATTAGAAATAAATCAGTGCGGTACAGTAACACATCCCACCACAAACACGGCAAAGCCCAGCTGGAGACGGAGCACCGCATCAAGGATCCCCAGGCTCACCTTGTGCCTGCATGCGCGTCCGGACCAGCGCCAAGGGGTAGCTGGCCAGTTGGCCACATGTGCTCGAGATGGTTCCGCAAGCGAGCAGGACGAAGACGCCGGGGTCTGAGCTGTCCTTGGCGTACTGCTGTAGCCAGGAGTTCTTTAGGGTCTTCAGGGGAGGGAGGAAGGAGGCATGATCAGCACAACAAATGGGTCAGGGGGGTTGGAGGGTCATTGGTGGAGGCTAAGAGTGCCAATCTGCTCACCTCGTACACAGCCAGGTCGATGCCAGCATAGGGAATGATGCCCAGCATGTTAGGGATGTAGCCCTTGTAAAACGCGGCCACACCCTCCTTCCGGAAGATGTGCTTGGCACAGTCGCCGATGCCAGAGTATTGGCCAGTTTTTCTGAGGGCTAGCCGAGTCTTCAGAACCTCCATAGGGTAGATGCTGCTCTGGGCAATGACACCAGCCAGAGAGCCGGCAACAAACCGCTCTGGGATCCCTATCGACTCCTGGTTGCTCCCCATCAAGCGTTTGATCTGTAGGAAGGAAAGAGAAACTTAGAGAATAGAACCCAGGACAAAATCACAGCTGGACCATGTGCTGAGAGATCAGACCCTCCTCTCTCACACCACACCTGCTCATAAGCCATGAACTTGATGGCTGACTCGGGCGCGATCTTGAGGACATTGACACCGTTGCCACGCCACAGAGACCGCATCCCACCTTCTCGGACCATCTGAGTCAGCCCGCCTATGATGCACAGGTTGTTGCTCCGGCATCCATGGACCTAAAATCCAGAGAAACAAGAACAGTTAGAACAAACATCTAGCCAGGGATCCAACTATCAGCTCCTGCATGGGTTCCATACACAGGCAGTCTGAACAGGAACGGGACTCTGAGCTAAACAGGGCCAGGACCAGGTTCTCACAGCTAGACAGCAGGCTTGGCAGTCCATCTTTCAAAATTGAGGCACAAAGATAAAGGTCAGAGAAAAGAACTGCAGGGGGCAAAAAAAAATGGACATGGCTTTGGCCAGAGTCCACACGTGTGAGCCAGAGCAGGTGCCGACCGACTAAAGGCAGCAGAGGCTGACGTCAGATCGGCCTCGAGCCAAGGTCTAATCAGATATCTGGGAAGGTGTGCTGGACCTCCAGTTCTCCCATTGGTTAGTCTACTTGTGACTTTTAAACCAAAAAAGATTATTCATTAACATTTATGGCTCTTGGGCAATTTCTATTGCAAAAGGGGAGCCGCACCACACTGACCTTCTAAAGGCGTGAGGAGAAAGGATGATGTGGAGGGCAGTCGGTTATTGGTACAGAGTGTGGAACCTCACCTGCATGAGGACTTTGAGACGGTCGAGGGGGGCAGTGCAGGTTCGAGAGACCGCGCCAGCTCCTCCCCCAGCCACCAGTTGGCGCCACCACATTCCCATCATCCTTTCCTCTACTGTGAACTCATCTGGCACCATCAGGTTCTCGCCAATGTCAAATATCTAGGAGGAAGTAGAGGAGTGAAGTGAGCAAAATCTCTGAAACAAAACAAAAAGCCCCAAAAGCAATATGTCTTTGTAACAGAATGGCAGCAAACAGAAGGCTAGAATACGAAATTACATTTGACCAGATCTGTGCAGGCTGCAGATGTCTGGATACATTTTCGTGGCGCTTTAAATTGCTCCAAAACCACAGGGGGCCTGAATGCAGAGCTTGCGAAATCTAAGCAGACGGCCGACCCTGCTGTCTAAGGGCACAGCCTCATTAGTCACCGTGCAAATTATACAACACTAAATGGGGTCGGGCAGTGACACGACCCCGTGACCTCCCTATGATAAGGGGGAGGTCCTTCTGCTGAAATTCACCCTGCCTACTCATGTGACAGTGGCAAGCTGTCAGAGGCAGATAAGAGCAGGGGCCTCATGATTTAAGAGTAAAATGTTCCCTCGCTGTAGCCAGCCCTTCCCTCTGGCCAGGGAACTAAGTTATCACTGCAGCCCCTGTGTTTTCATAGATGCAGTAAAAGGCAGAACGCACAATTCAGGGTGCATTCTAATCCCAGATCGTCATGCCAGATCAACCCATCTCAGGAGACAGTTATTTCTAACTTTCCTTACAGCATGCAAGAGGCACAGTATTTGACCCAAAAAGTCTTAATACAGCACCAAGTCCCACAAGAACAATAATGAGATTAACGAATACAGAACAGACTTAACTCCTTGGCAATTCCAGCACTAACAGCACTATGGTGCTGGACTGCCCAGCAATCACTGCACCCCACACCCCTTTTGCTAATGCAGGGCCTCTTACTGTGGAGTGTTTCCAGTAGAGGATGATTTCAGGGACGTTGTCCACAGCCTGCACAGAGGGGCTTCTCCATTCACTCCAGTCGATCGTCATTGTGCCGTTCTTGTCCATGCTACGCAAAGAGGTGAGAAGATGTTAACAGCTGACCTCCATAGTCCTGGCAGTCGTCCTTGGTCGACTAGAAGGTGCTGCCATGGCACACAGGGCATGGACAAAAGTATTTAGGTAAGGCGCATGTCGAGGTTTAGGATAGCATTTAAACCCCTCTCCCCGAATGCAAGCTTTATGAAACATGCTGCACCGAAGCAGCAAGGAGTATATAGAGTAGGTCTAGATCTTTCTTCAGGCTCACCTCTTCAGTATCTTTTCAGCTTGCTGTTGGGAAACACGCACTCCGAGGTCCTGGAGAGACTGCATGACCTCCTGGGAGCCAATGCGACCTTCAAAGAAAAAATGAGAAGTCCATCACTAAGGTGGGCAGTGAAATCACAGGTACAGAGTCCCCCACGCAACATGGTCAGTGAGGATTATTAAAGGGAGTTCCCCCCAGACGAGCTTGATGGGCCGAACGGCCTCCTTCCGTTCGTAATTTCTTACGCTCCTACCATGGCTTTTCTTGTCCAGACTCTTCAAAACGAGTTTCAGCTCCTTCTCATGGTCTCTAAGGTACTGAACAAGTTCTTCAAAGTCCAGCTGTCCATCAATATGCCCAGCTTTCTCGGTTTTCTAGGGAGGGGAAAATGAAGTAACTTGTACAGAGTTGTGTAAGGGGGATGAGGACTGCAACTGCCTAGCCTTCAGTATCAGCCAGGTACCCAGATTCTTGAAATGCACAGGATCGGAGTGTCTTATTTTAAGCGCCTACAAGTAAAATTTCAGTATGACACTGTACCATGCCAAGACATTTTGTTTTGTGAAGTAGGTCATGCAGCCATCCAAGAAAGCCAGGTTGGTTGTCTCAATCGCCTTAATTAAAAATGTTTGATGGGATTTCCTTACGTGTATATCCGATTTGACATTTAACCGCACTACAATACATTCAGTGTTCGCAAATCATTCGTCCGGTCAGAGAAAAACAGAAAAAAATGCTGAAAAACATCGATAGTCAGTTGTTCAGTACAATTAGCCATCAATAGAATTATCACGCATATTAAGGCGCGTACCTATGACTTATTTTTGCAACAGCCATTCAAACTGAATGCGCACTCACGAAATTCCGGTTTGTCCAAATATGGCCACATGTGCTGCTTTCCGGGAAGTTTCGAGGTGATTCACAGGAACCGCGAGTATCAGGCTGGTCTCGTGACTTACCGGCTTCGCTCTATTCATTTTTAAAACGCTAAGATTCCGGCTTTAACCAGACCATAACCAAACGGACCTCACGACTTTACATGCCGGAATAAACACACCAAAAAAGTTGCATGCTTACCTTCCGCCACTTTTGATAGGTAGAAAAGTCCTGAGAGGGTAGAAACAGGCTTAATTTGAAGAGAGATTTCAGCTCCGAAGGTAATCCGTTCGATTCGAAGTACTCAAATTCAATCTGGTCTGAGTCGGAAACGGGCACATAAAGGCACAGGCACAGCATAATGTAAGCAGCGAATATTTAAATAATAAATAAATTAATAAATAAATAGTCCTCAAAATCCTGAATCGTGCACTCCGAAAGCAGACTTAAAATACCGGCAAGTCAGAAGCGCGGTCTAATGAATAGCCGCCTGGCCCCTCCCACTGTCGAAGGCTTTCCCCCCACAGCGTCACTTCATTGGCTATTCCGGAAGTACAATGGGATGCGTCAACGGTGACGTAAAGACTCCGGCTAATCATGCTTGGGACTTGTGTGCCGTCCCTCGTCCCTGCGTAAAATACTAGAATTTCACGGGACAATACGCCTCAATCGGGCACCCAAGTATTTTGAGATTCCTGGAAAATATTTTTCTGTGTACCTTTATGTATGATTAACATTAAGGTGTATCATTGTTTGTCTCAACTTCTCAAAAAATTATTTCCCTCTGTGTATATGAAATGGATGGATGGATGGATGGATAGGATCAAGTTAATTTTGTTTTATCTTTCAGTACAATGCCTAAAGTAACAGTATTAAAAGAATGAGACGTTAGGACTGTAAATATGGAAAATACGCAACTACATTATTCTAAAAAAGAGAAAATGTACTTGCATTCAAAGCTGAATGTAATCCTCGATGTATCCTATTGCACAAATTCTGAAATAACTCAATACCTTTTTTAAGTTTTATTGTTGCGTGTACTGGGAAACTACAGCTTTGATGGTGTATGGGGGAAATATAGGAATAAAAAGACTGTAATAAATTAAACAGACAAATAACCTTGTTGATGCACTTAAAATTCACCTCTCTTGCAAAATTTACCATGAAGACAATTTTTTATGATTTTCTGACTAGAAATGCATGACAATAAATACAATTATTTCTCATAGGACTATACAAAAATTATATTTTGCATTTTGTATTTTTTTATCAATTACGTTTTGGACTGTGATGAAATGTGTTTTTATAACTTAAAAACCTTTCCTAAATTACTGTCAAGCTCCTAGGTGTATTAATAACATTCATGTTTTACGACCACTTACCCAATAACAGGGTCATGATGAACCTGGAGGCTATCCCATGCACACCCCGGATGTATCAGTGTACACATGCACCCACCCAGTCGGGAGAATTTAAAGACACTGATCTAACCTAAACACAATGTCTTCTGCGTGTGGGATCGGAATCACATGGATCACATGAATCACATGAATACAGACACAGATTGACACAAACATAAACAAAGCCTGGGAAGAAACCAGTCCTGGGTGGTTAGAAGTCACATTGCTATCTGCTAAGCCAATCCACGTTTTGCCTTTTCCAGCATGACAGGACACAGACTGGCATTCTGACAGAGTGGTTATTGTCCCAGTCAACCCCAGCCATTTTTGCCATGCCCTTACTGCAGGGGTAGATTACTTGCAGTACATTTTAGTGCCAGTAGGGGGCTTTGTGTTAAATACCTGCAATTTACAGATGGCAAATAGTTTATCGGCATATCTTTGAACTTCGGGAGGAAATGATACTGGGAGGAGGTGCAAACTCTACAAAAACCAACCCTGTGCTAGGAATGCAATTTTTCTTTATTTTTAAATTTAGTTCACTCTAGTGTTGAGAGAAATAAGGTTATGAAAGCTATGGTGGATGGGGCTAGTGTGCTTTGTCAGTCATCCCCAGGTTTGACCCTGATCTTCAAACTGGATCATTAGTCAAATTAAGTGTGTTTTATCATCATTCCATCCATATGCTGGTATAGAGTGGCAGGGAACAACAATCCCCCAGGATCACGGTGCGACATGCGGCAGTGGTGACACAATCACTGAATGAGTTCGGAGTCGGGCCCCCTCGGCTTCTGGGGCCGCAGGTCTCTCAGCACGGCTTCATAGTTCTGCTGCCAGCATGGATATGGGTGCCGGGTGACTGAGCAGAAGTGCTGCACCATGACACGTGCTCTCAAAATGACCCCCCCCCCCCAACACAGGGTAGGCCTGTCCTTCTGTCTCTGTTTTTGGCTGACATACAGGACAATGCGGTGATGGCGAGACGTGTCTCCGCAGTCGACTTGGCAGTACACCTAAGCGTGTCCTGGGTGCGATGGGGGGGCATGTATGTTCTGAGATCCCCTTTCACTCTGGCAGCTAAATATAGTGTGATGTGCGGGACCCCAGTGGTATGGTGAGGAGCTCTTCCTCTGCTGCTGTCAGTGTCACAGCACTTGGTCGGGTGCGTCCAGCAGATCTGCTGGTCTTGGATTGACCTTTAAAGGAGCATTAAGTCTGGGGTACCCTATGTATGCACCACAATCATGTGATAGGTATTAAAAGGTCTTCCATCTAAAACTTCTTTTCTCAGAAGCTTTACAAGCTTTCTTACTGTACAAGCTTCTTTAAAGTCTGTAATCCGGATCAGTTTTATTAGCAAAATATGCAGGCATACCATTTGACATGATATATTCGCACACACAGATCTAAACAAAAAACTAAAGCTAAAATAAACTAAGCTCAAAAACTAAGGAAAATGCACGTTACAAAGACAAGCATGAAAATTATGTATCATAAATAAATACAGTATATATACATTATAGAATAAAATGCTATTGTGCAATAGTCCAAAGGTAGATTGTGGATCTGATATTTAGTGGTGCAATTGCTTGGGGTAAAAAGCTGGTCTTGTGCCTTGATGTGTTTTTTCTGATGGACTGGAACTGTTTCCCTAAGTAGAGAAACCTAAATATCCACACTTTTAACCCTTTTGGTTTTCATACAGGTCATTCGAATTTGGCACTATGGTTTTGCACCATAGCTGTAATCTCCAGGGTGGAGGGTTCGATTCTGTGTATGTGTGTCTGCCTTTTGTCCCCATGTTTTTTCCACATTTTCTCCTTCAGTCCACAAAGATGCAATTAAGTGAACTGGCGTCTCTAAATAAACTACAGTTTGTGACTGCGTGACCTATGATGAACTGGAATCCTGTCTTCCTGGGAAGCTGCAGGATAACCACATACTAGGTAAACAGCTATGGAAAAATGGAAGGGAATGGTTGTTTTATCTAGCTATTATTGCACTAGGATTTTCTTAAGACAAGCCTCCAAATTTCTCCCAAAGCCCTTCACAATTGCAGTAATCACACTATTTGTCCAAACGTCCATCTTCCAACCATTAATTCAGTACAAGGCAGTCGGTCACACTAAGCTGTATTATCAAGATACCTTTGGGATTTAAACAAAAAAAATGTTCTGAATGATTTAAAGCCGTGTTTCTTGACCCAGTACTCAGAGAGCCACTCCCATCACTGACCACACCTGTACCAGGTACTCAGTGTCCTTGGTCATTTGATTCTTGGGTTCAGGTGTGCTGGGAGTGGGGGGGAAGCAAAAGTGTGGACTGACTGAGGACCCTGAGGACTAGGTTGAGGAACGCAAACAAATCATAACTCACGTAACTCACATAACCAGCAACACATAATGGACCTTAACCTAAAGAATTTGCTGTTTTTTTCCCCTTCAGATGTCACCTATTTCAGTCATGGAAATTTATCATTAACCAATTAGTTCTGTCTGCGTCAGCGCATATCTAAACACGCACAACATGAGTTGTTGTGCATGGTGCTACACAGGACATGCGGGTTATATACACAACATCACTGTGGTCCCAGGGTACATCACCACGCCAAAGTGCACTCTCTGGACCCCCCCCAGGGCTTGTTTTGATCCCTGTCCAGACACAGAAACAGTAAAAACCTTGAAATATAATAAGTAACAGGTGATGCAGATAAAAACCATTATACCCCTTAACTTTCTTAGCCTTTCCCCTAATTTTTTTCATGCTTGTTGACTTCCAAGCTCAACAGACCTGTTTGTGTTTCAGGTCCGACAAACCAGAACTCAAAGTCTAGGGGACTTTCATCACCAACTGACCAGAAAAAAATTATATAGTTCTATTTATTCTCAGTACTTAAAAACTTTATTTGATATGAAAACAAAACGTGGGTAGTTTTCAGACAGTTCATTGTTAAGAAGCCTGAACAGGATAACTGAGCATGCAATATCATTTCATGTCATGATGTCATAATGCACCAGGAACCCATACTGCAAAAGAAATGGATGGATGCATGACATCATAACTGATTCAAATTGCACATCCATACAACAGTCCTGCACTACACAAGTTCCGCTGTACCACCTGCAGCAAAGTGCAGCACATTCGATATCCTCTTTCACCACGTGATCCCAGACTGCTCCTGGTGCCAAGAACTAAGTTAAGACCAGAGGGGGCCAAGCAGGGAGATTTTAAGAGGCACTTTCTATCTGCTACTTGTATTATCCTGTTACTTCAGCTGTTGCTCTTTTACGCATGAGTTTATATTTTGAACTGGACATGTGACTCTTCTGCTTGCTTTTTCATTTATGGGACCATTCTGATTCATTACTGTCTTCCTGCATTACTGCTGAGACCTCTAGGCATGAAAAGCACATTACATAATATACCAGTTTTTTGTTGCTTGTTCAATGCTTCTATCAGCAATACATATTTCAAAATACTTTAAATAAATTATAAAGTACTGCATGATAATTTTTGTCAATTCATACAAGAGAAGATCAGCAGAATCCTTTACACCTATGTATTACTCAGATATGTACTCAAACAGTACATGCAGTCATAATAATCTAGAAATGTCAGGATTGACTGGTGTGGAAGGGTTTGTGTTGGGTTTAGGGTTTTTAAGGCACCTGCCACCCAGCATGGCTGGTCTCTTATGATCAGGCATCCAAAGCCACCATGGTAGCTGCCAGTCATTTCTCATTTCCTGCAGTGCAGCATGTAAGCAGAAAGGAATTCAAAACATAAACACATCTCGTTGGACAGGGATGTATCTTGAACTTGGTCAGAACTGCTGAATCATGTACCTTGTTCACCACCTGCTAAAGCTTTACCCAATTACTCTGTATATCATCACTAAAAATCAGATTAATTTACATATATCAATATATACAAAATATATGCTTATGTAACAAACAGTAGGTTTAAAAGTAAGAGCAACGTTGTGACTTTAAATGATTCCTACACTTGCATTCATGTAAGTGTCATTTACATAATAGAATTTGACCTCTTACTTAAAGATGTATATGGGGGGGGGGGGGGGGGGTAGGGCATTGCTCAAGGGACCAACAGGGTTAGAGTCTGCTGTGACAGTGATTGAGATAATCGCTTTCACAACTTGCTCTTTGTAAATTGTCATATTTGGCAGTAATTAAACATGGCCTTCCAGTGAAGTGTACCACTAGTTACTAATATGTATGAAAAAGTTAATGCTGAATCAATGTACACAAAAGAGACACTGAAACATGCACCTTTTTGTGTTATTTGCTTAACCAGATTAATTGATATATTGTCAGGACATTGAGGAGAATCGTATGACATATTTTCCAGAAGGAGGTTTCTCCACTGCAGCATGGTGGCTGTTGATGTGGACTCCAAACCCAAAGCCTTTTGGGTAAAGTCCGAGGAAGGATTCTGTTGAATTACCTTTAATAAAACCACCAGAAAATCATAATAACAGAATGTTATTGCACATTATTTACTCTGGTCAGCTTATTTTACCATCTCACTTATGATGATTGTAAGCAAACATACAATCATCATTCATTGTATGTAATTGACAACATTAGTAAGTTTCTAGATTTTTTTTATTTTTATTTGCTTTTGACTTTGATGCATATTTATTTAAAATCTTCTTAATTTGGACACTAAAAATAATGCTGTGATTTTTAGGTGCATGTCTTCTCTTGATTAGTCCTGAATGTCCTAGATTCCTCTCCAATAAGACAAACACACAGATATGAATCAAACTTTAACAGCAGAGCGGACAGCAGAACCTTCCACGTGGGACTGTGTGACCTTCCTGAGGAACATGACATTCGTGTAGGACAGACTCCGAGCACAATCCCATCTTTCTCATCGATCCCCTCAACAAAGACATTGTGATTTCCAATGTGCCCCCACACAACAGTCAGATTCAATGACTCCCAGACAACAGTGCACGGCTGACGGAGCACTCTGTGCTGAGACGCGTTCCAGAGGAGAACAGGACGTCTGCTGCCTTGTGACCTTTGGAACATCCAGAGAAAGCATGACGTCCCAAACTCCACCCCTTTGATGTCATTGCAGATTCTGTGCTACTTGTGGCGATTTCAGTCCCCCCCCCCAAAAAAAAATACTGTGACATGGGGTCACCATGACACTTAGGGAAGGTCCCCAACAGCCACCCAAACAGCCACCTCATGGCATAACGTGGTAAGATTAAGGTAAATATGACATAAACAGCAGTCAATCATTACACTTGTAGATTCACCTGGAGGGCCCAGAAACACCACTGTACAGACACCTAGCGAAGGCTGTCCAGGTCCAGAATCAGGTAATGGTGTGTGGCTCACCTGGTTAGGGCTCTGTGGCTCTGATTGGTCCTTCACTCCCCACCAGTGGCACTGGATAATTGCTGACCCTGTCCCCTGAGCCCAAAGCTTCACTCGCATCTGTCCATATATGTGTATGTATCTCAAATGAGAGCAGGGTGAAATATGTCAGAAGAAGCCGTTCAATGTACTTGTACAAATGGAAAATAAATCAGCACATTGAATGTTTAACTGTCAGCCCAAAACTCCCCTTTAAATACACCCCAGATTCAATATTCCAAGAAATTATGGTGAACAGTTTAAAAGTTGTCTGATAAGTCATAGAGGTTATGTCTTTACTAAGCAACCAGCTCTAAACAGAAATGCTTTTGCCATTGCCACAACCACTCTTGTCTCTGCTACCTTGACTAGACTATCAACTCACAGGCACAGAATCGTAACACAGAGCCACACATCATTTTGCTAATATTTCTATTCTTTCCAGCCCAGCATAAGTAACTTCACTTTCAGGGGACGCACCTATGAGTTCAGTTTATGTATTTATGTTCAGAGATTTTCAATAGAATTGAGGTCTCAAATGTCCACGTTACTCAAACAGCCAGCAGGAAAACTGGTCCTATCTGCCCTGGTGACACTCTATAACGTAATTTTACAAAAAAAAAAAAGTTTGAGCCATGGGATAACAATACAGTGAACATAAACAGAAAATAAGTAATAAATAGTGCGTTTCAGCATATATTTTCCTCTAAGTCACTTAATACCATCGCATTTAGTGTGCTCTAGCTCCCCCTAGCGTGTGCAGCTCTGTAACACACTTATACACCAGAAACATTTAAGTGGCGGAGATGTATAAAAGTGCACCTGGAAGAAAAACAAAGTGGTTGATTTTTACAAACACTTTGTCTTTTATCTTTGTTTACATACTGAAAGTTCATAATAAGTGAAAATATTTACTCTTAAATATACCACACCAGCACGAAGCAGCAAATAACGTCTGAGAGTTTGGCTACAGTGCATTGTGAAATGCTTTTTAAATTACAAGCATGCAACACATATACGGCATTTTGAAAAAATGTTCCAGCAGACAAGACACGAACAAAAGACAATTACAGCAAGTAAGCTTGCATCATTCAAATAAAGATTACCTAAAAATGTTTTTTTTTTTTTGTATTACACATACCGATAGGGCATTATTCAGTAAATAAAGACAACTGGTCCCGAAAATGCCAAACGAAAGTCATTTTTTTTACGCTGACATAGAAAAAGAAACTACACGTCTAAAAAAAACTGACCACTCAAAAACAAATGTACATGTTTGCAATTGGCGTCAGTATTCGGTTACGGACCCATGCACAGTAACACGAAGCATCGTCCCCACAAAGCGATAACCATGCAAGTTAATATCATGATTTCTTTTTATGCATCTCACGTCACTCGTCGATGCATTACGCATGTTAAACACACATGTAATTTTACCTAATATAAGCATACACAGTACGAAACCATTAGCGCTAAATCCCACCGGCTATTCGTCCCAGAGCACATCTGCCACTACGATGCCTACGTTGTGCTTGAGTGATATTTACTTCAGCAAATGACAGAAACGACATTGTGAGCAGCTGGGCAAAAACCGACCAATGGGAGCACAGATTTTCTAAAAAGGCGGTTCTTCGGCCATTACGGACGTAAGCGTTGTTCGGAGGAGGAAGAAGTCGATTCTGGAAGCCATTCCGTTGCGCAGTCCTATTAAGAAAAACCTACTATTTTTACGTATACTACGCACATTTTAGGTTTTTTTTAAAACGGGCGATTACTAATAAAATGGCATCGCAGGCGAAGAAGAGAAAAATGAATTTCTCAGAGAGGGAAGTGGAAATTATAGTGGAGGAAATGGAGAAACAAAAGCACATACTGGTTAACCACTTCAATGCTGGAGTCACACATATAACGAAAAACAACGCGTGGGTAGAGATCCTAAAGCGGGTCAACGCCGTGACAACTTGTCAGCGGGAGCTGGCCGAGGTGAAGAAAAAGTGGTCCGACTTGAAGACAGAGGTCCGCCGCAAAGTGGCACAGGCGCGGGCGGCGATGGAGGGGACAGGCGACTGCACCTCGGTCCCCGTCATCCTCACTTCCATGCAGCAGAGGATCTGCAACCTGCTTGGGGAGGCGACCATCATCAGCCTGCCTGCGGGAGACGGCGGCACGGAGATCGCCGTGCCAGTGCCCATGAGCTCGGCTACGACAGTAACGTTAACGCAGAGTAAGTTTCCGTACGCCGGGACGGGCAGGCTCTGGGCGGCGGCGCGTGTGCGCGCAGCCCGCCCCCTCCCGGTGCAGTAACGCCGCTCACCGTGTAGCGGGTAATCCAAATTTAATGCAAGATGACACGCCTTTTTTTCTTCCAGCTCTGCACGTGCTGGCTGGAGTTAAGAGGTCATTTTGGAACTCTCCACTTTTTGTTTTTTTTTGCAACATATCTTGTCAGTTTACAAAAACTCTGCACGGAGAACTGGCTGACTAATGGTCTCTGACCACAGTTTGCACCCATTTATTAAAGCAGGCTCATTTTCTCTCTGTTTTTTGATGTTAACTTGCTCGGGGCAGTTGGGCAGCTAATTGACCACCCAGAGGTTGTTTTTCTCCTAAGTCGGGAATTTTTGGTTCCTCTCCTCCGTTGTTTTCTGGCTTGCTATATTTTTCTCTTCCCATTTTCCCCTTTCCATGCATTATTTTGTACAAAAGATGTCGTAATGGATTGTGTCACGCTCTTTTCAAGTGCTTTGGGGCGACTGTTTACAAGGCGATATGTGAAAAAATTACGCTGTTTAAAGACCTGCGGGCTAGAAGTTAAAGTTTGTGCCGACTCTTCTCTTTAATCGTAGATATTCCTACGGCATCTGCTGCGGCTTGTGAAGTTCAGAAAACCCTAGAAGGTAATTTCTTTTTCATTTCATTTTTAACATAAAAATGTTTAACATTATGCGAGATGTTTAAAAACTGGTTCGTTACAGTGGAAAATATTCATATAAATATCTTATTTCACAGTTACAGTGTTTCAGGCTTATTAGATGTATTAGTGATGTGAACTATATGGTTCTGATTTTTAAAAGATGTTATGCAGGGAAAGAATTAAGTAGTAAAACGTCACAGAGAATGGGCAGGTACCCAGCTCCAGAGCACCTTCTCCTGTGGCTCTTTTGAACAGCAGAGACGACGTTCCACACGCTGGAAGAAGGCGTGGTGGAGTACTGCACCACAGAGACTCCCGTCACGGTGACCACGGAGGCGCCGGTGGAGATGCTGTCTGCGCAGGCCGAGTGCTCCATCAAGCCCCAGGAGCTGAAGAGCCGCATCGCCCTCAATTCGGCAAAGCTGCTGCAGGAGCAGAAGGTGACCAACCTGCACGTGCGTGAGATCGCCCAGCACCTGGAGAGCCAAAATGACCTGCTGCAGATGATCCGGCGCTCACAGGAAGCGCAGGCCTGCGCGCAGGAGAGGCAGGCGCAGGCCCTGGAGGGTACACAGGCCGCCCTCATCGCACTCATCCAGATGTTCCGGCCGGCCCTCAAGGATTTCCGGAAGTTTCTGCAGAGCAATATGAACAATTCTGCTCCTGGGGTGCAGTCTGACGGAGCCGAGAGCAAATCCAACTCGGCTCAGCAAGCGGAGGATGTGCCGTAGGCTGTGTGCATGCGTGTGTGTGTGTGCGTGCGTGCATGTGTTTAGGCTGTTGTAGCCAACAAGCGGGAATATAGAGATGCAAATGGTAAATATTTTGAAAGCTACTCAATTCCTCACTTTAAATACTACGGGAAGAAAAACTGTCAAAGGACCTGTAAATGTAAATTTTATTTTTTATGAAGCACTGTATAATTTCTTATGTTTGATTTTATGCTACAAAGCTGAGTTTTGTCTCTTGCTCTAAGAGTGGTGCTTGGCATATTTGGGAAATCATTTCTGTTACAAAGCAACAGAAGATTTAAAATGGTGTTTTTGAAATTAAATGCTGTTTTATATATTGTGTATGGAAAAAGTAACATTCTGACAAATTAATGTCAGTGTGCAGCTTTCTGTGGTTAGAAGAAAATCGTCTTCAAGGAAATATTACAGATTTGTCTTAGGGAATCTTAGGTTGGCAGATATTTAGAAGCTAAAATGTAACAACTTGGTAAGAGGCACATGCAATACTAGGCTAACCACATATCTCTTGTCCATCCTGCCCAGCAGTTATGATCGCAGGGTGAGTGGGTTTTGTCACTTTCAGAATGGAAGGAAGAGACCTCATCAAGTATGTGCTGATTGTTTCATCAAGATGTTTGGGGGAAAAGGAATGTGTTGACATTTGTCTGTTTCTGGTTTAATAGGGAATGTTGGAAAATACCAGGCTCATCATAAATGGAAAATGTATATGTGTTACATCAAAGCATGATAATAAATTCAGCAGCGTTGTACTTTTTGTACTGAAGCAGGTATTTATACTGTTTCATATTTTCATCTGAAATAAAATATTTAGTTTGAATTGCCGCTGATATAGTGATTGTGAAATGTATGATGTTATGATATTTACTTGAAGGGTTGTGTATCCACAACAGAGGATTTCAGTCCTGCTTGCTCAAATTCTGTGCAGATTTCTTCTGGGTATTTCCTACTCCAACATTCTTACATCCATCCGATTATCCTGATCAGAGTTGCAGGGGGGGTGCACATTTCCCCCCAACAGTACAACATCACACTGGTCGACCTTATGCTCGTTCAGGGGTGATTTTAGGATGTTTTTAAGATTGCAGGCATACGAGGGGCTATAATTTATTAGCCAATGATGTGTTTTGAATTGGTGAGTCGCAGGAGGGGGGGCACTCTCTGGGCCAATCCGCCCTGCTATGCAGTACGTTCCCTTCCTGTGATAGGCTGTGGGCTCAAGGTACTTCTGTACCGGATAAGTGGTTATGGAAGATGAATGCATGGATGAATATTTACTGAGGGGAATTTTAAAACAAGTGAATATCATGAAAAATTAACAGTAGGTTCACGTATTTGGGTCAAAAAAGATGTGGTGACGTGTGGAAATGATAGAGGCCGACAAACGGGTGAAATCTAAACATGGATTATGCCTGTGGATAAGCCACAGCCTTGGGAGAGAGACGCATGAATGAATTAGATTGTTTACACTGCAGTGCATTGGCACTCGTCTGGGCATCACACGCTTCACACCTCCAGTTTTGGGGGTTCAAACCCTCATCTACATGCATGGAGTCTGTGTTTTCTCCAGCATGCTAAGAGACAAATTGGCACCTCTATGTTGTCTGTGTGTGTTCTGATGGACTGACACACCGTACAAGATGCAGGCTGCCCATCCATGGCTAAAAGGTAGGATGGATGGATGAATCTGTCACTTTGGCATCTCCTGACCATTAATTTATTTGCATTTTATGTGATGCGTGATGCACACACTGTTGACACTGTTGAGCCATTGCTGTGTTTTTAAGCCCGGTACATTATACAGACTGAACTGTGCCTCCCTCTGGTGTTCAATGACTGGGCTTGTTTCATCATTCATCACCATGACAGGGCTGGATTTTTAAAAAGCTTTTAAGCTTTAATAGCAAATGGGTGCTTATATCGGTATTTTCATTTGGCGTCATATCCCTGGAAGGACTCCCAATCGGCATCGGGGTGACAGCAATTCCTTTACTGAGATATTGAAGAGCGAATGGAGGAGTTGGTAGAGGAAGGGAAAGATAGTGTGTGCCGTTAATATGAGAGATGTGTTATTTATAAGGACTGACTGAGAGAAACGTCCCAGACCTACATTGTGAATATGATTCATGATTCTGTGGACAAATTCCACAGCCATAAAACGCAATGTGCAGAATAATTTCACAGGTGGTCATGGAAACCCTTCTGCAGTTATTCAATAGGATGCAAGTCAAGGTACACACTGAAGAGGACAACACACATGATCACACTTCAACAAACACACTTACATTCACATGATCAGACACCAAGAGTATCTTAGTCACCTGCTTATCAACCAACTGTGTGTGGAATCCAGTGTACCACACACATGCAAACTCCACACACGGATCTGACAGTCGAACTGTTGTCAGCTCCTAATGCAAATCACATAGTAATTTCTAGAGTTCAAATGTGTCAGTGGTACCAAACACACAGAGAGACACACACAGAAACAGACACACAAGTTTGTTTTCATATCTTAGTGAGGACTCTCCATTCACTTCTTTGGGGAAAACGCTAATTCCAACACCTTAAACCCTACCCAGCCCTAACCTTAACCATAAGTAACCAAACAACAAAATACGAGACTTTTGACCTCTTTAGGTGTTTGACCGTGTTCACAAATTTTCATGAAATTGAGAGGTACCAAAATGGCAATAACACACACACACACACACACACACACAATGTACATGGTAATAGTACATTTTCTTTCTTTCACTAGCTGTGAAACCTAATGCACATTATTAGTTTTATAATAATTCACTACATCAAGCCATACTGAAAGTTTTGAAACAGAATATTCATCATCATCTTTAGGTAATGAAGTTTCATTGCAAGCAGAAGGTCCGATAATGTCCTTTGCATTACTCTTCTGTTCAGAATGCTTGTTAGTGTGCTATTGTTCTTACACTGGTAGAAAAATGTATGTGTTCTCGGAGAAACAAGCCCCATAGTTTTTAAGGCTGCAGGTCTGAGAGTGGGCGAGGTGCATCGAAAGCGAAGAACAGATGTTTCTATCCCTGGGGGACAAACGGCGGCAAGTTTTTCTTCTTGTTTAAGATCCACTTGCTAAACCAGTTCCAGATAATTTCCCTGGGATATGTAAAATCCGAAAATCGCTCTTTAAATCACACGCTTCCCTACACGCATGTATAGACCTATGTCTGACGTGTAAAACTCGACGGCATCCATCCGAGCAAAAACCCTTACAAAAACCCCTCGTTGCATTTTAAAGGATTTAACGCACAATATAAACAGGGCAGCCGCCGAACAATAAGCGGGCCGCTGTAGTGCACACCGCGAACGCTAGGGGGCACGTTCTTCCCTCTCCTCGCCAAGGAAAGGGGTGGACGTGCCTTCGGCACAAAGCCCGAGAAGCGTAGCTACAGTCGGTTAGTCCGTGACATCTGCCATAACGGGTGTATCGACGGCCCCTCGCACCCGTTACTGCCAGCTGGTCGCTCCCCGTTGCTCGCTTCTGGGGGGTTGGACCGCCGCACACCGCCATGCAACCCGACTGAGAAATTCTGATTAAGCTTTTTTTGTTCTTTTTTTCCGGGGCGGCATTTCTCCCCCAGCAGCAATCGAGGAGAAGGACTGTCAGGCTGCTGCCCTGCGAGGGTCCCGGCTCGAACCATCCGGCTTGTGGCGTCGGGGACTGGATCTTGCCGGCCGAGGTCCGCTGGTCCGATTCGCTCGGAAATCCCGGGTTACTGTAGGTATGTGATACGACCAAAAACCGCTTCGGTCCAGGGGCATGTTTTTAATTTAAACCCAACGTGTAAAATTATACTGCAAAACCGGGAATGGGGGACTTAACTCTTTGTCATTTTTCTTGCTGAGCAACTGGTTAATAACTGAACCGAACTTGAATATAGGATCAATAACCCTATCACCTTTTGAGAAGTTGTAAACAGCTGTTTATGCCGGGTAAAATCATAACTAATTCCCTTCCCAGTATATGCGTATTTAAATCATTTTTATTTTAATTGCAAATCTTGGCGATTATTTTACTTATAAAAATATTTTTATTTTCTTGCAGATCTTGTCGGCATATGCATCGACTTTAATAATAAAAAATATTACAAATCTTGGCTAGATTATAATTACGCTTATTTTATTTTATCACAGATCTTGAACATATCGTCGAAGATTAAAACGGAGATGCAGAACCGACGGATGGTTACCAGGACAGATTTCCAGGCTCCAGACTGAAGCGACAGAGTACGTATCCCCGACGCCGATGTCATATACGTGGCTTGTGCCCGGCTTGGCTTTTGTGTGAGACGCCTCTTTGTTTGTTTACCCCCCAGGCCGGATAGCGGTCTGCTCAGCGCGGACCCCCGTGTGTCCAATGGCGTTTCTCATGAAGAAGAAGCGCTTCAAGTTTCACACGCACTTCACCCTGGAAGAACTGTCTGCCGTGCCTTTCGTCAATGGGGTGCTCTTCTGCAAGGTCCGCCTGCTGGATGGGGGGGACTTCGCCGCTGAATCCTCCAGGTAATCCGGAGCCCCGAAACAAGCCGCCGTTTGGACGACTTGAGCTACCCATGGAGACGTTCTATCGAGCCTTTCTGCGCATGTTCACGATCACCGTTTTGGGATTAGGGTTAGGTTTTAGGGGTTAGGGTTAGGTTTGGGGCTACCGAGTAGCACTATGGTAGCTCAACTCGACAGAACACTGGCTCTACATGCTGCTGCTTGGATCAATAAGGTCTTAACGCTTACTTTATAGATACATTATTAGCAAGGATCTAGCACCCTTTTCTTCGTAACCAAAGATTCTCAATCAGTTCGGCTTGTGTTACACTAGTGTTTCAGTGTTATCTGATTCTGATTGCAAGGATCTTTCGGAGGCAGGCGGAAACACTCGTCCTGTTTTCTTTGCCCATCCCGGCAAAGCTGCCCTACGAAAGGAACGGTTCTCTCGGCGATCTGCACCAAAGCGGCTTTTACGGCCTTACGGGAAAACCTTTGTGTTTTTTTGTGCCAGTGTGTAATAATATACGCTTTTACGCCGGGGGGTTTCTTACCTGATGAAGAAAGGAAGGAAAGATACCGCGCAACAAAATCCCGAATACTTTTTGGTACAAAGACGCAAGAAGGACGCCAATTTGCAAAAAAAAAAAAAAAAAATGTTTTCAACCATAGTATTTAGTGTACTGTACAGAGATAGCTAGGGGCTGTGTCAGCCTGAATGGCACTGTGAATGAGAGTGAAGAGAAGAATAAGCATTTTTTCCTACAGTCAAAACACATGCTCTTTGTGTGTGTGTGTGTCCTTGTCCGTCCTCCCATGAACTGGCATCCCATTCGTGATGCTCTGCCTTCCTGGGATCGGCCTGAATTGGATAAGAGTTTATTAAAGTCACCAGTATCAGCTGCTGATTCACGTTCCCCCTGGACTCTGACTCTTGCCCGTAATACATTCTCTGGTCTCTAAACCACAGTACTTAACATAATGCTCTCCTAAGGGCTGACTGTCAAACAGAGTTTGACTGACCTGTGACCTAGACCTGTGAGTTTTGAATGTTATTTCGGGTTATCAAATGTACGCAGTCGAATCCAGTTGTGAAATTTTTGTGCATTGTCTCCTAGGATTTAAGTCTTGCTGTTTGAGCTGGATTCTGTCATGCTCTCCAACCCCACGTGGACCTTCCGGTGTGTTGACCTTCTCGTATTCAGTTTTTGTGTTTCTTCTGTTTGATTACGCACTTGAGAGTGCTGTCTCATGTAAGGGCTCTGTCTGGACATGTTCCGGTCCGCGGCATGTTTCTAGACTCCTGTCGAGGATTTAATGAGAAGCCGCTTCCTTCTGTTAATTACGGCTTCTGTGTTTGGTGTCTTTCATGTCCTGAAGTTGATTAAGGGTTCCATTGTGTTTTCTCATTAGGTGAATTATGGGTTCTCACTTGTTTTCAGGGCTCTGTGTATGTGTTTTCTGCCGCTGTGTTCGTGAGGTATTTGGAGCATGATATGTGGCTTCTCGTCCTTAAATTATGGGTCCCGTGCTTCGTAAGATTGCATAATTGGGTTAATTTAGGCTTCTTCCTCTAATTATCAAGTTACGCAATTGTTCTGTGTGACGTCAGTCTCTCGTCATTGGGTTAAGATCAGTCTGTTCTCTCTGTCCCGTGTACCATCCTTCGGTTCGGACCCAGGGTGCTGACACGCCAGTGTGATGTGCTGTGTGGTGATAAGCAGCTCCAGACCTTGGTAACTGCTGCAGTGAGGTTATCGGGAAACAGTAGAGTAGTGCTATAGGAGCAGATTATGAGTCCTTTTCCAGTTTGTAGACTCTGATTGGACAGGACTTAACCTGCATTACCATGACGTGAGCACTGTACTGTGAGTACACTGGTTTCCATATGATTAGAGACACTTTTTTTTTTATGCCCCCCCGCCCCCCATCACCACACCCCATCTGTACACTGTAGTGCCGCATTGTCGCAGTTGGCTCTGTCGTTCCCCCTGCTGGGTCGTTTGGCTTGCGGGTACGCCGCACCGGATCTTTCTGTGGCCCCTGACGGTACCAGTTTGTATTCCAACATCTCTACTAAGATTTTAATTAAAAAAAGCACTATAACACACAACTGTTGGAATGTGAAGCACAAACAGATGTCATTAGAAAATGAATTATGGAACACCGCAGCACGTTTACCTCTAATGAACTGTAGTAACCTCTCTGTCACTCCCGCAAACAATCTGTGCAGTCTCCCAGTATTTCCCAGATATTTTCACCCAGTTCAGACACTCCTTGCTAATGTAAATACTCCATTAGTCATGCCGTTTTGGGTCCACGCCTGAGCCCCCTGACCCTGACTTGCCAGTCTCTGGTTCCATGCCTGTCTCATTCACCCATTTCTCAGCAGGATGGTGCAGGTGTCTCTTTCAGATCGGGTCCCTCTCTTGGAGCGTGACACCTGTTACTTCACGTGCATGTAATCAGAACAGAGGGGGGCCACTTTGTTAATCACTTTTGTATTGTATTGTCTGTCATCAGAGCCTGTCGCTGCGTGTTACCCCGGTTACCACAGGTCACTCGATCAGTAACAGAACGCATGTCCGTAACATCAGCTGCCTTTTATTTCCGGCTTCTCTTCCCTCTGTCTCCAGCGTAAGAACGGCCTTCTCCTGGACGCTCTGGATATGTGCTCTTGAAGCCCTCATCGGTTACGCTAAATGAAGCAGATCATTGTTTCTCTGGAAGCGTGGGAGATAATCTCCAGAGGTCTCAGTTTTACCCGAGAAGTCATGGCGATTCTTTGAGAGGAGTTTGCCGGCGTGTTTTAGTGAAGTGAAACTCGATTCGGGCCGGTGCCATTTGCAGCCGCTGGTTGTAGAGCCCATGTTCTGTGTCCTGGCCTTTGGCCCCTCTAGGGGCATAATGGCTCCCCAGACCCTGGCAATCATCTGAGGGTGTACTCACAATCGTACTCGGGCCCGGTTCATGGCAGCCATGCCTAGTGTGAGTACACCCTGAGTGTCTATTCTGTGGGGGGTGGGGAACCAAAAATGATTTGTTCAGGTTGAGATTTGGTGCGGCCTCTCTGGGTTTGTGTCCTGTCTGGGGCAGAGACATAATTTGATAAAAGTTTGTTGGTGTACCACTCCCTGTTTTCTAAGAATGTGATGCATTAATTACAAAGTCCCGGCAAGGTCTTACACTAAAAAAGCTTTAAAAGTAGCTCCAGTGAAGGGCTTGGATCTCATAATGTGCCATGAGACTGGAGCTGTGTGTGTCACCTACTCCACAAGCCTGCCTTTTCTCTGTCATGCCATGTCCATATGCTGTCAGACTTCACCTCCAGGCCGTGATTCCCATCGCTGAGATGCTGATGCTTCCCGGCCGAATCACTTCACATTAACCCAGCATGAAGGAGCATAACTGGAATAACTCAAATTCCTACCTCCGCTCCCACTCCGGCCTGAGAATTCAGGCAGAGCTCTGAATACTGGCTAGAGAAGAGCAGAGGGACCCCAGGAACGTGAATCCTGGGTTTTTTTTTTAATCTGGCCTACCTCACTTGATGATCCTCCTTAGGATTCCTCCCTTCTCAACACGCTGGAGCGGAAACCGAATAATCAGGGATCCCAGT
>JAODKF010000046.1:3972834-3985478 GCA_026779585.1 Mormyrus proboscirostris | reverse complement strand
GATGTCAGGCCTCTGAATACTGGCTAGAGAAGGGAGGGGGGGGGGGTTGGGGTGCTGTTCCCTGAGTTGATGTCAGGCCTCTGAATACTGGCTAGAGAAGAGCAGAGGGACCCCCGGAATGTGAATCCTGGGTTTTTTTTACTCTGGCCTACCCCACTTGATGATCCTCCTTAGGATTCCTTCCTTCTCAACATGCTGGAGTGGAAACCGAATAATCAGGGATCCCAGTACCAAGAACTGAGATTCTTGGGAATCCCAGAGGAATGATTTTAATGAGGAATGATTTTAAACAGCACTCTCTATCACACATGTGCTCTGAATTGCTAGCACACATGCATATGCACACCCGCATCTGCTACAGTCAAAAATAATCAGCTGAAAGGTTTTCGTTCTTAAAAGGTCTGTCTCGTCATCACCTCTCTCCCTCACTCTAATTCCGTCACATGCTCTGTCTTCCTTCATTTCAGCCTTATTAATATCTTGAGAGCTCAGCTCCCATCATGGAGGGTTGGACGGAAACCCAAACAGATCGTAAGTTGTCTTTTCCAGGAAGCGTGAGGTTTTCCTGTCATAATACAAATTTCACAGAAGATGTTGCAAATTACTGTCCCCTGACTCAGCAGATGGGGGGGGGGGGTTCCTGTGTTAAAGATGTTAACGAGTTGGCACATAAAGAACAAGTTGGCTTTGATAAGTCAATGAGACGGTGCCGCATCCAGCGAGGAGAGCGTCTGGCTTAAACACAGCTGTTTTGTGATGTTGATTCGGCTTTTCCATGCCTCTGCCGGGGGTGTACATCGCCCGCCTGGGCATGACCCTCCTCCCACCAAAATTAGCTCAGCCAAATCAAGAGGCTGCTGTTTTTGGATGTTCCTTCAAGGTTCTCTCAGTTTTTCCCCTTTCCCTCAGACTGTGTTCTTGCTCCTATTCTGTTCGATGCTTGCATGGACTGGCTGTTGGGCAGGGTCATAGGGTCCAGCGACTGGGGGGCAACTCTTGGTGGAGAAACATTCACTGATCTTGACTTTGCCGACAATGCTGTGATCTTCGTAGAGTCAATGGAGGCTCTGATTGGGGCTCTCAAGAGTTTCTGGGCTTGTGAGTGTCCTGGATAAAAACCAAGATCCAGGCCTTTAATGACCTCTTGGGCACAGCCATCAGCAGTGTGTCCGTCTGGAGAGTGGATGTCGGCCTTGTCGAGAGATTCACTTACCCCAGAAGCGACATTCATGTCTCTGGTGACTCTTCCTACTGTATGAAGTCAGCAGATGGATTGGGTGAGCATAGGGGGTCATGAGGTCCCTCGGAAGGGGTGTGTGGTGCTCCCAATATCTTTGTAAGAGGACGAAGGTGCTCCCTGTCTTGCTGTATGGCTGTGAGACATGGACATTATCCAGTGAGCTGAGACGAAGACTGGACCCCATTGGTACTGTATCTCTTTGGAGAATCCTTGGATACCGCTGGTTTGACCTTTGTTGAATGAGCAGTTGCTCAGGGAATTCTGAATGAGGCACCTTACTTGCATTGTGAGGGAGCGTCAGTTACGACACTATGGCCATGTGGCGTGTTTCCCTGAGAGTGATCCGGCTCACAGGATTCTCATTGCTGATGACCTGCCCAGCTGGTCCACGCCAAAGGGACACCCATGTAACACCTCACTGCAGTAGGTAGACGGCCATTTCCAGAGACTGGGACTGAACTATGAGTCGGCCTGGAGGGTTGTCAACCGGGACCCCGAGGTGTTCCATCGTGTGGTGGGTGCAGCAACACGCTGTCTCTCTACCTCCCTGCCTTTCTGTCTCTGCCTGTCTCTCTTTCCATCTCTGCTTGTGTCTCTCTGTCTCTCTCTGTATCTCCCTGCCTTACTGTATCTCTCTGTCTCTTTAGCTGTCTTTCTCTCTCTGTCTCTCTCTCTATCTCTGCCTGTCTCTCTATCTGGCTCTCTCCCTGCCTCTGCCTGTCTCTCTCTTGGTTTTGGTTTGTGGCTAGGGGGTCCTTTGGGTGCCCATGGGTGGTTCTCAGTGGCCACTGCCAACCCTTGAGTCTCTGAGCCTCCCCCCAACGAAGTTGGGGACATTCTCACCTTTTACCTTTCTGTAAATCAAACACCATTTGCAGGTCCTATGGTTGCGATGACTGATGGGGTGGGGGGGAGGCTGGCTCCTGGCATCATCTTTTTTTAAACTTCCCCTTTCTTGCTGATTCAGCCTGTCCAGTCCAAGCTCCACACTAGCGTTTGTGTGCTGTTCCTTTCTGGGATGTGGAGTGTAAAGGAGTGGAGTCTTTGTTGGCTGGAACTTGAGTCTTTCTCCCCCTACGCCCCCCATTAAATGTTGGTAAGCAAGGCATTGTCAGTTGTTGCTGCTGTCTTGTAATAAGAAGTGCAGTGTGAAGAAGCGAGGGCAGAGAACAGTAAATGGTCTGAAGGACATTTTCTATTTTACTGAATTCTTAAACCTTCTAAACTTCGTGTTCTGCTGAGCAAGATTGTGATAGGGTTCCCTGTTCTTGAACCCCCAGGATACTGGTGTAAACAGATCCTACACCTACCAAAGCCATGTCCCTGTAGCCCCCCCATCGTCCAGACCTTTGTCCTCTTGGGGTCATGTGATGCTCAGTGGTGCAGGTGAAGGCAGGACTTCGAAGCTACCCTCTGATTGGGCCAGTCCACGCTTGCAGTGTCTATCCACCAAATACCAATATAACAAAGAGACTGTTTGATCGCATCTCAATCCTTTAATCTTTGTAGCGAAAGGTAAACAAGAAGGTCTGATGTCATCTGGAAAGGGGTTTTCCTGAAGATCTGGCGGTGGGGGGTGCACAGAGATGGTTGGCTGCTGATATGAGCACCTTTTGCTCAGAGTGAGGATTGCAATGAAGAAGGTGGGAGCACTGTGTCACCACCTGGTTACCATGGCAGCTGTCTGCACGGAGCCGTAAAAGGGCACTCCATCCCCGGAGACATTAAAAAGGAGCATCAGGACAGTGGTGTTCAGCTTTGAGCGACGCAGTTGTTATTGCATCGTAATGCAGCTTAGTGATCCATAGTGGCATTTCACATGCCGTGGTGAGCCCGAACGGGTCGAGGTTCCAGTTCTCTTTGAGTCAGAATAAAGCACTTGGATCTGATCTGCGTTAATAAAAATATGAGTGGTTCCAACCTACATGGACTTTGGCCTGTGGATTCTTCATTTTTTGATTATGAAGTGTGACTCCCAACCCCCCCCCCCCCCGAGGCAAATAAATATACATGTGCAGCTCCTGTTGCAGCTGTTCTGACTTGCTGCATCTGGTTACCATGGCTACAGTCGCCCCTCATCTTGTCTCCTGTTTGGTGTGCCCAGATGGCTCATTCCCCCCCACCCCCCACTCCTTGCGGAGACTTCCTCTTTCATGCAGAGTCTGGCCGGGTGTTTTGACTCAACGATGTCCGAGGGAAACACAGGGTCAGACGATGACAAATCGAGAGACAAGCATTGGGGGGTGATGGGGAGGGGGGTGAGGTACTGGGCTGGAATTTGACTGTTAAGATACTGGGAGACATCACACAGCAAATGGTTCTGATTCGCAGCTTTTTCAGCTTACTCATCCAGGTATTTCTGCTTATTCGGACTTTATGCAGGGTGGCTCAGTCGCTTAGGTCACTGGTTCAAATCCCAGCATCGGGTGGCTGATTTCAGTGTTGGGCCCCTGACTGAGGCCCTTAACCCACAATTGCTCTAGGGACTGACCTACCCTGCTGTCTCAAAATGTATATCGCTTTGATTATTTAAATAATAATAAATAAAATGTGGTTGTGTTTTTGGCCTCGAGTACCCCGCAACCGCACATCCCAAACCTAACACACACACAATGGCTACATCGCCGGCTCTAATGCTCAGATTCTATAGAGGACGTGATTATCTGAATCGGGGGTGTTAAATTAGAGCTTCACCTCAGCTTTGCAGGGTTAGGGAGGCCTGAAATACTAATTGTACACGTAATGTTTGCTTGGCCTTCTAGCGCTCATTCGGTACGGCACTTTCGGTATTTTCACTTCTTCATTGACTTCCAGTTGAGTAATAGTACTAAAATTTCCAGTACTGAAAATGCCAAACCAGCTGGAATACGTCTTTGGTACTTTGGTACTTTGGGGTGGGACGTGGGGCGCTTTCTTTGTCGATTGGTTACGCAAATAGCCTGCCACTGAAACACAATACAACACAAGTTACAAACTCAGAAAATAATGATCAACTAAGTAAAAAAAGATATAAATAAAAAAAGTGCAGTTTGGTCCTAAGAATATATACAACAAAATGATCCAGATGGCATGGCAAGAGAAAAGGATGAGAAAGTATTTTGTTGAATATAGTAATACAGGATGCATGTCGCTGTGATGTGATTTTGTTATAACTACAGCCATGTGATTTTGTGCAGATCTCCATAAAAACATGTATTCACACGACTACGACGTGGGTGTCTATGCCTTTCCTAAACAGATCAGTTTCCTTGGGCCTCAAACCTGATGTGCTACAAATAAATGGTCCACGCTGGAGCATTTAATAGGAAGCATGATTAAGGACACAGTTCTTTAGGCAGCAATCCGTCATGGCTTATAGCTAAAGACTAGCTGCTGTCTGTTTTGGGAGATGGCCCAGAAACCCTGACCTCTGTCAGAGACACATCCAGGTGAATGCATGCTTGGTGGAGTGGGGAGCTGGGGGTTAGGGGCCTTGTACGGGGGCCCACTGTCAGCTTCATTATGCCGGACCCAGGATTCAAACCAGCAACGTTCTGTTCACAGATGGAGTCCCGACCTGCTTTGCCAGGCACCACCTCCCGTGGTGCCCCTGGGTGCGCTGATGAAGCCAATTAGCACTACTCTTAAGTGCTTTGAGGTTTTCTGGGGTGATCTCCCTCCTGGGGAGACATTAATCACTTAACTGGGTCTCACCTGGATCTGGAAGCTCGCTCATCTGGTCAGTGTACGGCCCAGGCTAAAGCCTTGTTCATGCTTCACGCTTTCCGTGTGCGCTTTTGGTTCGGGGACGGTCGGTCTGTGGATGCGGATGCGCTGCGGTCGGCGCATGTACACTGCAGTGATATTAGTCCAGACCTGCAGAGGGCAGATGTCTCCTGGGTCTGAATGAAGCTTATGGAAAGCAAGAGGAGAGTCTTCTCTGGTTTTTAAAAGCATAAAAACACAACATTCTTTTGTAAAACTACATAACTGATGTCGGCCAAAAACAATTTGGAGAGTCAATATGGTTATTCACTATTTATCTCCGCCCGATCACGTTTCTCATTGAAAGTACTATTTGATTCATGTGATAATATATGATTTTTTTGAGTAGAAATCAATAATAATCAAGACATAGTTGGAATACATGGAGCCCCTAAGAGGTCAGGGTGGGAAAACATTTTTGCGATCCCACTACACTGGTCAACTTGCTGTTTGCTGCAACTTGACAGCAAGGGTAACGTACATAATGTCTATGTGTCCGCTTCGCGTGCAATAGCCCGTATGTCTTGTTTACAGTTACTGTAGCTGAATTGACACAGTGCCATTGTTAATAGATACTGATAAACGCCATATGAAAGTTACATGGTGTGCCTTATCCCCCATAGTTTAATGCTTAATGTAGACTTAACTGGACGTGTCTGTATCCTTTAGGTTTATACTTATTAGTCAATTAATTCTATGTTTTATACTTTTAAACGGCCACAATAGTTATTAGTAACAGAAAACCAAATTTCCAGAGCTATGATGTTTATTGTTTTGAGCTGAACAAATTGAAAGGACAAATTTTACATACCTGCTAGCTACTGGATATACCTAGTCAATTATTTTGCATATGTGCAATCGACGCATCAGGTTTTCGCTAGACATAAAAATCCATTCTAAATGCGCATCGACTGCAGCCATCCTCAGGCAGCCCCTGATGCCGATATTTACATCACGACTCCTCATCCAACTGAATGCACACGCGGAAAAATGAAGTATGAATCGGCCTTAAGGTTCCAGTTGAGTTGAGCGTGATGGTGATTCCTACACTATAGTGTGGGTGTGTGTCAACCAACCTTGGCTATGATGTCTGTCTTCTCTTCGGCTTGCTCAGTGCGGTGCTGCGGGACAGACTGCACAAACGGCAGTTTTCGAAAGGAACTCGGTCACTTAAGTGTCTTAGTGCGGATGCCAAGGGCTAATAGTTGTGATAATATGTGAGAGAGCAGGGAAGAAGGTTTTGTCTGGTTCAAACAAGTTCCTGATTGATTTGATGAAAGATAAGATATCCTTTACAGGCCTCACACAGCAGCATCAGAGCACTTAGGACTGAAAACTATCCGTAAACTAGCGTGAGGCTGCTTCCTGTGGTGGTTAAAGGGACATTAATGTAACAACGTGACGCACAAACATGAGATGGAGCAACGCTGTGCTGAAATGCATGTACTTCCTGTTTCGGTGACGTCATTTTAGCGTCACGCCAAGGGAAGCACTCGTTCAGAAAAGGACGCTAACGGCAGCATTATGTTTTTATTAAAATCACATGTGTGAGAGTTTGTATTCACTGCATTTTAAGAATCAAATGTCCCCACAATGTGGTAACACCTGTTACCTTGTAGCTTATGGGGTCATTTTTTAGGCCAACACAAAATACACCTCAGTTTTATAAAAGATCTACTAATGCAGTTAAAAAGCTAAAAATGCCAAAAGTCATATATATTGTTTGGTAACTTATGGTTAAGGTTAGGGCTGGGTAGGGGTTAAGGTTGTCGTTGTTGGGATTAGGGTTATGCCTATAGAAATGAAGGATATGAATCCCACAAGGATATGAATGCAAACGTGTGTGTGTGTGTGTGTGTGTGTGTGTGTTTGTGTGTGCCTTTTGTTACCTGCCTGGATGCCCACCCCCACCCCACAACCCCACACACACACACACACAGACCTCCCTGTCCCCTCGTTCTCTGCTAGGGACAGTGTGCCATCAGAGTGGCTCTCTGGCCTGGTTCCGGCCTGCGACGTCCCCAACGGCTCTGCGCCACCCCAGCTGCTGGCCACGGAAAACAAGGGCGTCTTTATGCCACCCGACTGGCAAGGGCGAGGCCAGCTGACTCGACCGGATCCGAGCCGACGCTACTCACTATGACTAAACTGTGGCTCTGGGTTCGACCTCGGCCCTGCTTGCCGCGTGACTGACTCACTTTACCCTCTGTAGCGTTGCCATGGAAACATACTCTCTACCGTAAAACTACCAAACAAAATAACAAGGGAGCCCCATTTTTTTCGAAAAAAGACTCGACTCTGTCAGTTGTAGCTTATTTTTAGCTTGACGTGGCTTGCTGCTAGGCTCATTACTGGGCCCGCTCTCGGGCCGTCCTTTGTGAGGTATTTTTAGATGTTCAGTCCCCAGCCACGTTTGCTCCTAAAGGGTGACCCTACGTGGGCTGTGCAGGCGGAGTACGAGTGGATGGAAGTATGCTTTGTTGAATTTAAATTGATGTGAACGTTTTTTGTGATTTTTGAGTGGGAAATGGGCTGCATAGGTCTCTCTGCACCCATGTGATGCAGACCGAGACTGACAGCGTATGATGACACACCCCCCTGTGGCTCTGAACGCCTCACTTCTCAGTAGTAAATGCCATATGCATGTAATCCTTTAATTTTATTAGCTTTTAGTTTTGGCTGTTATGGTGGCTCAGTGGGTAATGCTGTGGCCTCACGCCTCTAGAGCTGCGGGGTTGATTCTGAGCTCTGCTGCTGTGCCTAGTGGTGTACGCGGTCTTCTTGTCCGGCGGTTAGGTAAACTGGTGCCTCTAGCTGGCCCATGGCATGGGCGCTTCCTGGGTCAGGCTTCAAGCTTTCCCTGTCCCTCAGCTGCATGCAAGCTTATGAATGTTATTACTTATTACACGTTGCGGAACAGCTTGGCACGGCCTGCAGAAGCGTCCTGTTTCTTGACACTGGAAACCAGTAAGTGGATCGTTGTGCTTTGTGATCTTGGGCAGGCTGCCATGCTTCGCCCAGGTGCTGATTAGGGAGTCTTGGTCGTCTGGCGTTTTCGTATCAGTTCCTGCAATGGACCCCAACTACGGATTGTGCGTTTGTGTATTTTAGGATGGGGGGGTGCGGTGTGACCTGCTATCCACAGCACTGTGGAACAGACCACTGTGAGTCACATCACCGGGTTTTCCATAAGGCCTGTAGCCTCTGGATTCCAGGAAGGAAAAAATGTCTTGCATCTCCATCAAAAGCTCATTGTAGCCTGTCAGGTGACGTGTTCGGAGCGTGACCAATGTGACCGTGGGCCGCTGCCTCGCTCACACTGAGCACAATGGTCTAGTTTATCCCCTGTACATGCCCCCCCCCCCCCCCTTGCTTGACCATTCTGCTGATCCCCATTGATTTCAAGATGCCAGAAATAGACTTGTGTTCACGGTGTCCACGGAAACGCGAGAGGCTCATTTGCATTCTCTCCCGTAGGCAGCTGAGTGGAGGAGGAGGGGGTGGAGCCATGGTAGGGGAGGAGTCATGGTTGTGGCGGAGCAAAGTGTAGGGGCGGAGACAGGCAACAGAGCAGGCCAATTACCACCTGTCAGACTCAAAGATACCTGAGGATATTTAAGAGCTTAGTGCTCCCTACAAAATCCAAGATTTCAGATGTATATTTAATTTTATACAAAATTGGCTGCAGCAGTCTGGAATTTCGTTAATATTTAAGCTTATAATTTAGCATTCTAATTAAATTTTACTGAATGATCAATAGCCTGTTGCTTCCGGGATAGGCTCCGGACCCCCCGCGACTCATTAGGATTAAGCGGGTTGGAAAATGGATGGATGGATGGATGGATGAATGATCAATATATGTATGTGCTATCTGCCGTTCCATAACTTGCATTCACTCTGTTTTTGAAGCTGCAAGGTATTTGTTTTATTGTAGCGCCGCGTCTTTTTCTGCTGTGGTGTGAATGAGCAGCACGGCCGTGAGATAGGAAGTCGTTGGGACCTCGCGGTCTTTCGGTGGCAGCCCTCATGACCTGCCAGCCTTCTTGGACGTCCTGTGGGCGGTTTTCCGTGCCTCGACGGGCTTTCCTGTGCCCCCCTGGGCGGCCTGTGGGTCAGCGTGAGTTCGCTCTGCTGCAAACAGGAAGGTTAAACATACCGCTTTCCTCACAGGTCACCCTCTGTGTTTTCTGTGCGTGTTAAACTGGCTGTTGACCTTGCATAATCTATTTGCCTTTAACACCTTTCAGTTGCCTTTAAGTTGCTGATGTCGCATGCAGTTACTCTGCTGCAGTATGATGTTATAGACGTGAAAGAGCAGCTTCTCTCCTGGCATTGCACAAGCTCAGCGTCCTGTGTCTTACCAGCAGGGCCATCTGCCATGCCCCGTTAGATCTCTGCGGGATGCAGGGGGGGGGACTTCCAGCACTTTCTGAGGGTCTCCTTCTCCCCGCACGGAGGCTGCATCCTCGGATGGAGCCGGTATATGTGTCATTGTCCTTTCATCATTTTCTCCAAAAATTAGCAGATGAACACGCAACACAAATGTAAAGCAAGGCCAGCTCTGTTTAATACAGTAGTATTTGCTTTGGTTTAGTTAAGTTTGGTTGAAAGCTGCTAACATGAATAAAGATTCATATTAACAGAAGATAGAAGATCTGGTGGATTAGCAGAGGGGAAGGTGTGATGGGGCATTTTAATCTGAGATGATTCTCCAGTGTCCCAGCGGCCAGCAGGGGATTTACTGTGTAATCAGTGCCTGATCCTGCTCCATGCACTGCTGCCTGACTTCATAATGCCCTGTTAGATGCTGCACAAGTAATCAGACAGGCGTCACTGTTGAGCCTTTGGGCTCTTCCGGATCATTCCAGCATGGAAGGACACGCTCCCTCCCACCAGCATATTTGACTCATCCGCAACTTCTGCCTGACTTGGATGGTGGATGCTGAAGATGAGGGCTTGGGGAGGGGGAGTGTGCGCTGTAAGCAAGTCTTATCGAAGCATCGTGGGGCTTGGGGAGGTGGGCTGTGATCAGGAGATCTGCTGGGGGGGGGAGTCACAGGGAGGTCAGATTGAAATTTGCTTTGTTTCTTAGAAGCTGCTGCGTGGGAGTGTGAAATATAATCCACCCCCTCCATAGCACATTCCAACCAGCACCTGTAACCCAGCCCCCCCTCAGACACTGCATAGGGGAGAGTTGCATAACCATACAGCTGGCTGCGTGAGGGGCCACGGCCGCCCTCCCCCCACCCTGTAACGTTTACCCCCGTAACCTGATCGTACTGAGGGAATGGGCCAAGCCAAAGCCGACCTGGTGCTTCCGGCTGCTCTGGAAACTGCTGTGTGTGGCCGCTGTGTGGTGTGGCGGCAGAGTACAGCCGGTCTGGATAGTGGGGCATCTGTACGGGAACAGCCATTGGTCAATGCACAGAATCACATGTGGCAGGAGGACTGTAAGTATACCCAGCTTCTTCACTGAACTTTGGCTCTCTTCCTTCTTTAACCTGGATATTCAGTACCTATAATATCAATAATACTGTTACATGCCTACCTTTTTCATTAAATAATTTATTGAGCAGAAATATCATGCAGGGAGGGCGTTTTGTAGGGGGAATTTCGGCTCTGCTGTACACCCTGCCTGGATTTTTTTCCTCTGCTTTGCTGCAAGCGATCAAAGTCCCGCCAGCCGGACCTGAACGGTGCGCTGCAGGCAGGCGGTGCTGGTGCGTCCTCCTCCACACCGTCGTGAGTGTCTGCTTCGGTCCTGGTTGCACGAGGTCGCTGCCCTGCTGGCGCGTGACTGACTGCCACCTTCTCCCACTTCTGGTGCTTCAGGGTAGCACAGTGACATTTGGCCAACGGCCTGTTTGTAGCTCCTGCTCCTGTAGCGTCATGGAAACACACCATGGAAACAGAGCTCCTCTGTACCATAAACACCCAAAGCATCCTGACGACGAATATTAGGCTGGCGTTCCTACAAGGCATCAGAGCAAGCCCCCTCTCCCCCCCCGGTTCTGATGTCACACAGCTGTGCCCTTTACACAAAATGGCACGTTTTTGGACTGAGGAAATGTTCCTGTCAGCTGGATGCTGGGACTTGCCCATGTCAGAAGGGGGGGGGGGGGGTTCCGGGAAGATCTGTGTCCTGTTCCGTAACCCTAACCCCCTTTCAGCTTCCAGAGCACTTCCCGGTAACTGCTGCGTGCCAGAAAGGAAAAGTGACGTTTCTTCCCTGATTCCAGGATGCGCTTGTGCATCTGTGTCCGTGATTACGTGTGTTCCTGTCTGTGCATGCGTGTTAACACCCATACATTTTTGTCATGCCGGAAATGCACCCGCACGGTGAAATGCAGGGTGTCTGTTTTACGTGGCTTCGCTTCCTGTGCAAAATAAGCCGTCGTCTGCCACCCAGGCTGGAACCTTCTGCTCTGCATGCATGTTCCAGACCTGATGTGGATGGGGGGAGCGTAGGGGCCTGGGCCCAGGACCCCCCCCCCCTTTTTTTTTTGGCTGTTTCCTGTTTTCCCCTTTCTCTAACAGAGGGGTGAACTCTCTGTCTTGCACGACTGACGTAATGAGTGATGGGGTCGGCCAGCAGGGCGGCAGTGTGGAGCGTACCATCAGGCACTTTTGCCGGGGGAGGCAGGGCAGCTCATGCAGGCAGTTACCTGACCTGTCTTGCCCAAATTCCAGGAGGGGCCCGCACGTCGTCCTCACGGCACGTGTGTGTGGCCCGCAGGCAGGATCCGACGTGGCTCCCCCTCCGACCTGGGCTGGACTCACAAGTGACAGGAAGGTCGATAAGGACCCCATTGCCCTACGCGGTGGACAGATTGAGTCATGCAGGGCCTTTGTCTTTCCTTTTCGCAGTGAAGAGGCCCCTTGGCTATAGTGCATCCTGAGGAAGGGCCCGCGTCCTGTGAGACTGCTGTCAGTGAGCGTTTGCTGGGTCTGCTGTTTGTAATTTTTTGTTTTTTATTCTCGATAAGGAGTGATTAGCAGTCTTTGGCATCCTGGGGTGTCCTCTTCGAGGGAGTGTCTGGGATATCCAATGAGCGGATGTGATTTTCACCCGCCGCGTGTTTCCTGGGTGCAGCTGGCTTGCCTTGGGAGTAAGTTTCAGTTCCCGAGGATGGAATTCGCCCAAACGTGGCCGTGTTTTCCCTAGTGGGCCGTCTTTGGGTAACATTTTCATCCTGTGGAAAAAAACGACCAAAGTTCACTTGATGTTTAAAAAGCCAGTGGAGGAGGGACGCAGCGCTGTCACTGGACTGTGCCGTTGTGGTTTATTCAGGCAAACGCCGCTCGCTGCGGTTAGGGAATATGTAAACAAAGCCCTCTGTTATGTCAGAGGAACAATGGCCTGCAAACAGTCATTCCCCTGACAGTCAGTCTCTGCGTGTCTTTGCACTAGAACAACTGTATCACCTCTTAGGTTCCTCTGGCTCCTTAAGTGCTATGCCACCTGCTGTGTCACTGTGACACAGCGTAAAGCGTCTCGTCAGCCTTCCTCACCCTGTCAGTGGCCGGATCAGAACACAGGGTCAGCCATTTATCCAGCATCCCTAGAGCAGTTTTGGGGTCAAAAGTTCTCCCACACCACTCCTCTGCTACGCTCTCTACACTGGCTTCCTATGGCTGCCCGCATCAGATTCAAAACACT
>JAODKF010000046.1:3951240-3968226 GCA_026779585.1 Mormyrus proboscirostris | reverse complement strand
TACGTTGTGATGCTGGACATACCCAAAGTCTGGGGGGGGGGGGGGTTGGTAACAGGGCCATCCAAGGAATACATTGTCGTTGCCCACCCTGTCAGTCTGCCGTGTTTCCCTCTGTTCATCAATAAAATTCCATTTTCCCCTGCATGATTTTGTAAGCGAATGATTTTTTTGTAAGCAGATGCGCCCCTCCCTGAGGAAAATGCAGAAACTGTGTGGAAAATTGAAAACTATGCCTGGAACCCATGCAAGAAGGCATGGGAGTGAAATGAAATGAATGAATGAAAAGCCTTTTAAAACGTCAAACCAACAAGAGGGAGATTTTCAGGTTTAGAGGCCGCATTCTGGAGGAGTTAAAAAGGCTTTTAGACTTTAAGGCTGCTCTGCATAACTGCCTTCTAAGCTAGACAGTTACCTTTACACACAGTTACCCCCCCCCCCCATTTCTGCCCTCTACAGCATTTTGCATGTGTCTGTGTTAACAAACCCTGCCAGCGGGTTGGGATTCACGGTCTCCATGGTGACAGAGCATGCTGGGAAGGTCACTTGTACAATTGGCCGTTTACCTGGAGTGTTCAGCCAGAGCACCTCCTGCTGTAGCAGTTCTGGTGCCTGGGTCAAATGTCCAAAAGTGAGCCACTTCTGAGACTCTAAGGAGCCTGCCTGCGTCGTTAAACATTTACTCCGGGAAAGGACGAGCAGGAAGTGACACCTCCCGTCTCCAGTCCTCCTCTGCATCCAGCCGAGCTGCTGCTCTGTGCCTGCCGATACAAACAGGGGCTGCAATGCTGTATTTGTGGGCCTTGGTAGATGTTGTCCGTTGCCTTTCGGGGGTGCTGTTGTTAAGCTGCTCTGTGGCTTGGTGGCTTGGGACACTGTGGCTGTAATCAGAAGGTTGCTGGTTCAAATCCTGAAGGGTGATTCCAGGGTGATTTCACTCTGGGAACTGTCTGATCCAGCTCTTTAAAAACATATATTGCTTTGGATAAAGATCAATCGATACAAATACATTTGAATGATCATGATGACGCTTCTGCTCTCCCTGTAGGAAGGAGGTCCAGGAGAACTGCGTTCACTGGCAGAACAGGTTCTCCTTCACCTGCAAGATGAGCGCCAACCCCACCACTGGGGTGCTGGACTCCTGCGTGTGCCGGGTGTCTGTTCGCAAGGTGAGCCTCTTACAAGAATTTTCTAGCATTTTTTTTATACATATACTTTTTACCATATTGTTCCTTGACAGCACATAAAGCGGCCTTTAGTTGGACATGGTCACGACACAGGTGTTGTTAGTGTATGGACGCTTGCAGTGTCCTGGACGGATACCAATAACCGGCTAACCTCTCTGCTCCAGGAAGCTGCAGTGAGGCTGATGTTGGTGACGTTACACATTAAGATCCTGTGAATGTGTGTGGCGATCATGTAACGCTGGCAGTGAGATGTCAGCAAAGGCTCTAAGTGGCAAATTAGCAATGAAATCCCTCGTCCTTCACTCCGGGAAAAATCTGACCGTCCAGTGCAGTCATCTACATTATTTTACTAGTCATGTCTTTAGCTCTGGTGTTGCTAACTTTGAATATTAACTGAAGTCTAAATATTGCCTGGCATTTTTGGCCAAGACTGACACATCAGACCGATGTCTGTCTTGATTTTTAACAAACATCAACTGATATCCTTGCCTTGTACCCGTATCCTCTGGGATGGGCTCCGGACCCTCCATGACTCTGAGTAGGATGAGCGGTTACAGAAGATGGATGGATGGATGAGCTGATATCGATACTGATATGTTACCAAATACATTGTGCATCTCTAACGATAATCCATCCCCAGAACTTCTCTGTGCTGGTTTGCCGTCTCCTGCCAGTGGCTGTACGTGCCTTTCACTGGTCCTCCGTTGCCTGGCAAAAGGCTTTTACCGCTAAGCTGTGACGAGGGACTTGGCAGCCCTACATTCCTGGCCGGTTCCCGGTATTCTGATTCAGGGTGTTGTTATGTAGCTGCCTCCGCTCCACCCTGCCTGTTATCTCGCTGCCTTTACATGGTGGGCTTGTTTTTCTGTGTGCAGCTCGTAATGCCTGAAAAGACCTTTTGACATGTGACTGGAGTGGGTTGGAACATTCTGCACCCATCTGCCCTTTTCCGTACTACTTCTGCAGCTCGATATGCCTGATGAGTCCTTGTAGCATGTGACTGGAGTGGGATGGAACATTCTGCACCCATCTGCCCTTTCCAGTACCTATGTGTGCGGCTCGTTATGCCTGATGATGCTTGTGACTGGTGTGGGCTGGAGCGTTTTGCACTCATCTGGTCCTTTCCTGTTTTCCTTGCAGGAACTCAAAGGAGGAAAGACATTTTCAAAAGTAAGCACTGACGCCCCCCTCTCGCCCTAACCCCCCTCCCTTCCCCGCCACACACTGCACTCCATGAGATATACACACCCCACCCGTGTGGAGCCGGTCAGAGGTTGTCTCCGGGTCTCTCAGATACTGGGATTCAAAGTGGGGGAGGATAATAGACTGGAGCTGTCTGAAGCGAGGGCCCCTCCTTTTTGTCTCAGCAAATGCGTGTTTCCATTTTTCAATACCTCCTCAAGCCCCCTCCTCATTCACTTGAGTGTTGATGTTTGGTTTTAGGAGAGGAGGGTCGCTGGTGTAGCTGTAGGCAGGGTGAAACCTTCTCATCCAGCCGGAAGGACTCAAAGCCGCAGCACAGCCTTTATGTCCTGAAGGACGGGGTCACGCAGGTGATGCCATTGGGTTCCTGCTCAAAATCATTAGCAACTTTCCTCACACCCAGGTCTAGGCTGTCGGGCTTCAGGCCTGGTTATGGAAGCTGTCTGAAGGAGCCTGATCTTTGGCCTTTTAGCTGAGAAGCAGATTGACGTTGTTTCCTTGAGCATGATTTTTTTTATCTAAAATGCTTCAGAGAAAATGTCTGTTTGTTGATATAAAATCATTGATCTACGATAAGACTGGCAATAATGCTAACCCATCAAGATCTTACTCAGCAAACCATCAACATGTACCTCAGCCAGCTAGGATTATGCACTCTGTCACTCTGTCATTTCTTTTTGCACTTTGTGAACCCTTGTTAACCCAGAATGCTCTTTGGCTGTCTGTGTGGTCTGCACATAGGTCATAATGTGAGGTTCCGCCATGATGAAGATGTCATCAGGTTGAGATCACTAGGTCAGGCATGTCGCCTAGTGTTCTTAGCAGATTTAGGGGAACTGGCAGGTACGCCTAAATAGAGCTTGGTGTTTTCGAAAGAACAGGGAATCCTGGGATATGTAGTTACTTCTGGAATGTTAAGATCTTAGAGATCTTGGTCATCAGCGCTGCTTTCCAACACTGAGGCACGCGGAAGACACTGGCTGCTCCCCTGAGTCCTGATGCAGTGACATGCAGTGGATGGCTGGCTTTGAGCTTGATGATAGATGTTGTTCCGCTTAAAGCTGGGTCTGAGAATCTGGCATGGATCCATACCCTGGTAAATATTTATCTTGGAAACACATCTTCTGCATGCTCATTAATCTCACATTCCTTTGTTTTATAAACGGCGGATGTTTTGTGGACACGGCAGTCACTGGGATTGCTGGACAGTGGTAATATTTTGTGAAGCATTTTACCCAAGGGTGAACTTGTGTGGACAACAGGAAGCTGTCAGGATGCAATTTGCCGGTCCCTGACCATCCCCCATCCATTGCTCCCATCTTGTTTTTCCTGCTGCCAGCCAGGTCACAGGCCCACACGTTCCGTCGAGTCAGCGTGACCCGGCAGACCGTGAAGAGGGGTTCTGGCGCTAGCTCCGGACACAGTGGCGACACTGTCACTGGAAAGGCCCAGAATCCTGCTTGGCAGAATCACAGTGCTCCCTGATTTTTTTTTTTTTTTGAAGAACCCCCCCCCCACACACACTCAGTCATACCCATATTTCTCCTGTCCGGGCAGTAGAATTTTCAAATTTAGAGATCAGTTGTTGACACATTATAGCACACGGTGAACAACAATGAAATGTGTCCTCTGCATTTAACCCACATGTGACATTGTGACATAGCAGGGGGCAGCTAATTCAGCACCCGGGGAGCAGTGCTTGGGAGCAGTACCTTGCTCAGGGTACCTCAGTGGTACCTTGCTGGTCGGGGATTTGAACCAGCATCCCTAACCAGTAAGCTACCACTCCCTTTGTTGACCCCCATGGAGTCACTGTTTGTCCTGGTGTGTGCATGTACTCATGATTCCTTTGGTATCTCCGGATCCGAACTCAGTATTGCATCTCTCATCCCCGACGGCTGTAGCTAGGAAAGTTAGCTGCAGGCTAGACCGGGCACGAGGGGTCATAGGTCACCACAGAACACAACCCATCAATATCACACTCTCTATATCTTCTTATTTTCTCCTCCCCCATGTTTTCCTCTCCATCTTTTTATCATCCTCTTCTCTTTTCCCTTCCTTGTTCCCACCATCCTTCTACCTCTCGCCTTCTTCCCTCCTTCACTCTGTCTCAATCTGTCCTCCTTATTCTCCCCATTCCCTCTCTCCTTTGTGCCCCTTGACCCCCGCAGCTGGGTTTTGCTGACCTCAACATGGCGGAGTTCGCTGGTTCGGGCTCCACGGTGCGCTGCTGCTTGCTGGAAGGCTATGACACCAAGAACACCCGGCAGGACAATTCCATACTCAAGGTAGAGCGCCCCCTGTCTCCCGAGCATGGCATCACAACCTGGGTGCTGTGACAGATTAGAACAGACCAGCCCTTCTGTGTCAGACCATCAGTAATAGTCTCAAGCCCCATTGGGTTGTGGGTGTATGTTTCCGTCTTCATGTGACAGATACGTCTCCCCCAAACGGGCCTGGGTTTGTACACACGCCTGAGATTAATCTTTTGCTCGTGTTACCTTTACACAGGTCACCATTGGGATGACGCTCATGTCTGGAGATCCCTGCTTTAAAACGTAAGCCTGCTCCACCTGTGCTAATCAATTCCTTGCTGTTTCGTAAATGCAGCTTTGCATTGGATTGCATGGTGTACATAGCAGAGACATGTGCATAGAAGTAGCTTTTACAAAGTATTAGCACCAGGGTTGCCAGCTTCGGTCAGCTGGCCGGAGTGAGATTTTCAATTCGAGACAAGTCTGGACACACATGCACACACACTTACATGTATGTAACAGTATTATTACTTTGTAAATAGTCTGTAGGGTTTGCAGTCCAACACTTTTGATAAAGCCAATTTTATGTTTATAATGAATAACAGAGATTTGCCATAAGATTTCTTGCGTGAGTGCGAGTCTGAAAGTGTGATTGAGTGTATAGATATAGCGGTAGCATGCATGTGTAGCATGTGTATAGCGGCAGCGTGCATGTCACATGCATGTATAGCATGGATATAGCGGTAGCATGCATGTGTATAGCAGTAGCATGCATGTATAGCATTTGTATAGCGGCAGCGTGCATGTGTCGCATGCATGTATAGCATGGATATAGCGGTAGCATGCATGTGTATAGCAGTAGCATGCATGTATAGCATGTGTATAGCGGCAGCGTGCATGTGTCGCATGCATGTATAGCATGTGCATAGCGGCAGCATTCATGTAGCCCTCGCATGTGTAAATCGGTAGCCATGGTGTGTTTGTAGCTGTTATTTCTCACTTTGAGAATATGTTTGAGTGAGGGCAGGTACGTTCTATATCACTGATCATGTCCACTTTACACAGGCCCCCCAGCTCTGCAAAGTCAATCTCTGCTCCAGGACAGGACCACTCCCTGCAGCTGGACTGCAAGGGGGAGGGCACGGTGGCCATGCCCACACTCCCCGCAACTGGCACTGCTTCGGCCCGGGTGCTGAAGTCCAGGTCCTCCATGATGAGCGCTGGTAAGGGTCAGTCTTTGATGGAGTTCTTGCGACGGTTTGCGACCAGTGGTAGTTTACATGGTAGCGTTTACTCTGGATAACTGGCTTTCTAGGCAGCTGATTCTCTCGGTGAGATCTTGAACTAGATGAAGCCATATGAGTTCAGTAACTCCTACATTAAAGTAACACACTGTTACGACTGTTACGGCTAGCAACTTATTAGTTGTGAAGTTTTTGATACTTTATATAGGCAACGGTCATTACTGCACACTACTGAAAATTTCTGTGTAGACTGTGAATGAAAATAGAGACTACACCTTAGTACTAGAATGTTCCCTGTTTAATAAATGTTTTTTTAATTGTTTACTATCACTTAGCCAGTTAAGAACCCTGTGCAAGGGTGCGTACCTGGTAACAATAGAAATAAAATGTATAGAATGGAGCGATGTGTAAGTGTTTCACACTCAGCACAAAATGTCACAGGTAAGCAAACTTTCCCTACAGGACAGGCAAGGCCTTGTGGGGAAATGATGATGTAAAGATTCGCGGTGATGTGTGTGCTAAGCTGAAGCGGCTCACGCGCTGGCCGTTGGGCCCTGCTCCCTCTGCCGATCCAGGTCTGCCCGAGGAGCCCGACCAGAACCTGTCCAGCCCGGAAGAGGTGTTCCACACGGGCCACTCTCGCAACTCCAGCTACGCCAGTCAGCAAAGCAAGATATCAGGTGGGAAGAGCCACGCTCCCCTTTGTCTCTCTGCCCCCCACCCTAAGGGGGCCTCTGTCCTCCCGCCACGGTGCTCAGGGCAGGAAGCTTCCATTCCCAGCAACCCTTCCCTCTTCCTGACTGTCCCTGCTGGATGCCGATTTAATTCCCCCCTGCGCTGTCTGTCACACACACACCACCCCTGTGTTTGGACTCCGTACACAAAACATCCGCAGTGATGTCAATCAGGCTAAGTGCAATCGTCACTGGCTCCTGTTGATGTGGAAAATGGGCTTGGTTTGAATGTGAACTTGCATGCTAAATTCAAAATGCACTATTGGCATTGAGCGAATGGCTAGTGGTTGTGTTGCTGTATAGCAATTAGCACAGTGAGCATTTCAGTGACAATTAAAAATAAACAATTAAATGAAACTACATGCGTGTTTGAATGTTGATATGCTGCCTCGGATGGTGGTCTGCCTAGCTGGTGTTAAACGCAAATTGCATCACATGGATCATGGGTCACTTACGTGTGGGAAACCTGGGAATTGGTGAAGCATTGACCTTCCTGTTCACATTTTCCCGCCGTAATGCACTTCGCGGAGCATTCGCTCATCACCATGGTTACGGCCCTCCTCAGGCTACAGCACGGAGCACTCCCATTCGTCCAGCCTGTCGGACCTCACGCACCGGAGGAATACCTCTACCGGCAGCAGTGCCTCGGGCGGCCTTGGTGTCACTGCGGAGGGCCCCGAGGGTGACAGGGAACCGGGCCGTGGCGAGAGACCCCCCCGGCCTCCTCGGCCCGCGCTGCCACCTGGCCGACTCTCAAGGTAAGGACACCCCTGCATAAAATTCAGCTTCATTTAGCTATAATGTTTCCTGATAGGGGACAGTTTGGAACAGTTTGTAATAAAAGGTCACCTGTAGCAGCTTGGAGTCTGTCTTTTGTCACCCTCTGCTGGACAACGGTTGTTGTAAAATTTGCAGATTCCTATATGGTGTTGAGTGTAAAGCCTTCCGTTTGACTTCTGTTTCTTTCCTCATATTTCACTTCCCTCTGTGCCCCCCCCCATGACAGGCGGAAGAAGGACTCTGTGGAGAGCCAACCAACCTGGGTGGACGACACCCGTATGGACGCCGATGACATTGTGGAGAAGATTGTCCAGAGCCAGAACTTTGCCGACGTCAGCAACAGCGAAGGTGCTGCAGGCAGTGCAGTCCACTGTGCCCCTTTGCCCCCGTGCCCCTTTACCGCCGTACCTCTTTGCCGCGGTGCCCCTTTCCCATTGTGCCCTTATACGCTGTGCCCCTTTGCCCGAGTAAAGTTTTGTGTTTCTCCCTTCCTGAACACAGACAGCAACCTAAGGCTCTTCGTCAGCAGAGACGGGACCACAGCCCTGAGCGGGACCCACCTGGGCACCAGGTGGGGGCTTCAATGACTGCTTGCTTATGAGTGTCTCTGCCTGCCTCTGATAGCTGTTTGTATATATAATGTCTGTACATGGCCATCTGGACACAACAGAGGCTAAGGGGTGCCTCTGGTGCCACCTAGTGGTCAATTAAGTGAACAGTTTACTCTTCTTTACAGTTTTGCCAGCTGTAATTTCCAGTGCTCTCACTCTTCCTGGGTGGAGCCCTGACACTGCGAGCAGGAGGCGGATTTTACCCTAGCCCTGCATGACTGTCTGTAATTTGCTTACTGAATCTCCTGAGTTGCAAATGATGATTCGTATGTAATTTATAACTGGGGCAGGCAAATATATACTGAGCAGGAAAAAAGCTTACAGGAAATGCATCACATGTAGGCACCTCATGATGTTTATCTTGAATTTGTGAGGTTTTTTAACACAACATTTGCATTCACATTTGCATTCACTGCTGATATATTTCCTGTTTGTTGAGGGCTGCGGGGATGTCTCACTCTCTCTCTCTCTCTCTCACTCTCTCTCTCTCTCTCACTCTCTCTCTCTCTCCCTCCCTCCCTCCCAGGGTTTCTGCTGGTGTCTTTGAGCCAGTGGTGATTGAGAGTCATTAGTACTCAGACTGCTTGGATTGTGTATGTCTGTGTGTCTAAGTGTGTATCTGTGTGTGTGTGTGTGTGTGTGTGTGTGTGTGTGTGTGTGTGTGTGTGTGTGTGTGTGTGTGTATGTATTTGTGTGCGTGGTGTGTGCCAGCAGGCGGCGACAGTGGACCCTCATTACCTCTCTGTGCATACCCGTGTGTTGCTGTGAAAACCACTCCACAGGATGGAGGATTCCCTAACACCCCACAGCTGTGGCTGTCGGCAGTGCAATCACCTGCTATTTCCTCTTTTGAACTTTTCCTAACGTTCAAAGTGAATAAATATGTGCAAATGGCATCCCCCAAACTGGAAACAGTCCCCCGCAGGAAGAGCAGGGGGGCAGTCACCCCATGGGATCTCCAGACGTTCCATGTGGCTGCTAAGGGATCCCCCAGCTCGTCTTCTTCACCCTGGGAACCGGTTCGCCTACTGAAAAGCTCCCACCATCGTAAGACCAAGGGTCTAGGCTCCCGCTTAGGGCTGAGGTCAAACAGAATGTCTTTGTACAGCGTGTGGAGCAGCGGCCCAGCTTTCTGGGTGTAGTTAGGGATGTTGACCACTAGATGGAGACTGGACAAATAAGGAAACCCAGCAGCCTGTTACCGTGACGTCACCTTTGTTTATTTACCGTGTGGCTGGTTCCTGTGTGGATCCTGTTTGTCTCACCTGTCATACCACGTGGTATTTAAAGGCCTCAGCTGGTCTGGAGGCATTGAGAGGAACAGAAACAAACTGTTTCCTGTTTTTTTTTTCCTGTTTCAAGTTGATGTGGGGGATCAGATGGGGGGGGTGGACAGCTGTAGGTTCCCTACAGGTCTTGTGTCCATGTGATGAGACCTTGACCTTTGACCCTGCATGATTATTCGGTGTATGACAGATGGGCACCTGGGAAATTCAGGGCCCACACTTGATGCTGATGGCCACTTTGTCCCCCCTGCCCGCCCACTACACCTGATCCCAGACCTGTAACAGTACAAGCAGGAGCCAGGGCCAATACCATACGGACATTCACTGTTTCTGAGCTTTTCGGTAATTCAAGGTGAAGGGCATGTTCCGCCCTACTGAGTGCCAAACTGTATAAACCTCACCCGCCCCCCGCCCCCGTGTTTTCTCGTTTGGGGTTGGAGGTCCGTTCAGGCCAGAGGGGCCTGCAACTAGGTATCTGGCCTGGCTGATCCATAGTGACTCCAGCTCAGCCTGAGTTAGTGTCACTGTATTTCGACATGCTGGGATGCACATCCTTTGCCAGTAATTTAAGCTCACTGGTGAACCTGGTATCTTGGTTAAAACACCCTCCACAGCCCCATTAAGATGCACTACTACAGTCAGAGCCATAAGGTTGTCATCATGGTGGTCCTCTGGTGAGCTCAGAGTAAAGGCTTCTGAGATGCTGCTCTGTAGTTTCTCTGAGCTGAACTGGTTGAGATATGGAACGGTCACCCAGGTGTCCACGCTGGCTTCTGCACTTCTGCGTCTCCTCTGAGCAGTATGAAAAACAGCCATTGGCCTGAATATGGTTTTGCCTCATCGACACGTTGGAAAGACAGGGAAGCCTTCAGGTGGCGTGGGCGCTGTGACACTCTGATACTGAATTTGCCTTTGGCAGTGATTCATTTAACTTGTGAAGCATTCATGCTTTTCATGGAGAGGGTGGAATGGTATTTGCCATATTAGTTAGTTTCGAATAAAGAATAATTCCATTCTTTTTTCATTGTCTCCCCAAAACCAGCAGGCTGGTTGTTATGTTTTGATATTATATAGACGTCGGAGGTATGCAACCTTATAAAAGAGAGCAAAGCAGTGAAGAGAAAAATTTATGGATTAGTATTGAAGAGTACCGTCTTTGATTATGATTTCTGTTAGCCATAGTAGAGAGCCTGATTTGTTGTAAAAGCATTTTTTTGTACTTTATTCTTACTTCTGTATGTTGCTTTTTTCCATTTCCGTTCTGTTGTGACTGGCCGAACATGTAGGTTTTAGGATGTGGTATTTTGGGTCACGCTGTGTGACTGTTAGGTGTTGTGTTGCCTCAAGTTTGCCATTAAGAATAGTTGTATGTCCTGTAATAAGACATATTTGTTTTCACAATAAGGTGTGTAACCAGGATATGAAAGAACACACATCAGCGAAAGGCATATGGCAAGAACCGGGCAAGAGGTGATTTGCTGGTGTTTCATAGTGATCATCGCCAATTATGGGAAAGTTGCCTTCAGTAAATTTGCATAATTAAATCTGCTTTTTGGAAGACCGTATGGGACACAAATTTTTATGGAAGAGTGCTGACAGATCACAGTTAAAATGAGTTTGGGAATTTCTTTCTGAAAATGAAAACCAAGACAATAATAGCTATTCTCTTCACATTATGTATTCTGAAACAAAACAAAAATATTGGTTTGAATTTTTGAAAGCCAGCCCTACATGATATGAAGTTTGTCACAACTGCACCTCAGCTATGGCAACTAATTATTTTGAGGTTCTGATTTCAGTTTGTCCTCTTCATTAATAGGGGTGTTTAAATCTATGCACAGAGGTCTAAAAACAATTATATGCTTTCCTGTTCCCACTTTACCAGTGTTAAGCTATCAAATGTGTGCTGAAAGATTTCTATAATTTTCTTAATTAAATGAAGCTATATAATGGATTACTCTGAAAGAAATAATTAGATGGCTCTATTTTTTATGGTTCTTCAAAATATTTTTGTTTCATTTTTATAACTAAAAAACCTAAAGTTAAAGGCTTTTTAAGCGTGCCGTTCTCCACCGGGGGTCTGATTTCTCTCTTACGTTAAATTACCACTAATTTTATATGTCCAGAAAGCTATTTTGAAATGTTAAATTACCCGCTTCGTTACTGACAGTAAACCAGTTTCAAGGCTAACAAATGATAACACAAGCTAAGTGTTTTTGGCAATATTTCAAGGAACGGATGGGTGTGTTGTACATTGCCCTTCAGTGTACACTGATGTCAGTTACACCTAAAAGTGTATTGGGATTCTGCCTCATTGTACCTGCTGGATTTTTAAGTGGTTGAATGGCCCTGCAAATGCAAAAATATCAAACAAAATAACTTGGCTTGTGTTTGTAGCCCTTTCTTTTGTTTACTACTGACTATGCTGTGGTACAAAAAAGTGGCACTAGTTTAATTTGTATTTATAACCAAAAGAAATGTAACAAGCTGTGGGGCGATTGGTGAGCTGGAGGGAAAATTAGGCCGTGGGCTGAAAAGTAGGACGGAGCTCAGTTACACGATTTACATTCTGTAGAGATTTGATTCACTTCAGCTTGAGCACTGTGATCTAACAAAAGAAAAGTATATTTCTACTCATCGTTTGATGTTTCTATTGTAGTATAAAAAGAATAAATGTCATATTTGGGAAGAATAAATGTGCTGGGAACCACATTTCCAAATGGCTTGTGTCTTTTTTTTTTTTTACAATAGCTTTCTGACAAAATCAGTGTTAGAATCAAAATCAGAAAAAAATGTATTGATCCCACAGGGAAATTGCTTATGCAAAATAAGCCCAAATGTAATGGTACTTATGAATAAACATTTAAACTCTTTCAAAATCACAACTCTATGGGCATATGTTACTGGCATAGTCCCTGCCAATTACCCAGAATCCTTCAGAGGCCAGAGGCGCACATAGTCCCAAATCGCGCACTTGTGCACTTCTAGTGCACTTCTTGTGCATGATTTTAGGGTGTAGTGCGTTCACACTGATAACTAAGCTAAAATTCAGTGCACTGAAAGTACCCGGATGGGGCACTGAAAATGGCCAGAAAACGCAGTGCAGAATGATTGGACACTACTCGCACTAAATGGACGCCATTTTGACTACATAGCAGAAGGGGAGGGACTTTCAGCAAGTTTTCACGGCAGATATTTTGGCACGCTGGAGAATCGCGATCAAACGCTAGTCTCACTTCCGGTAAGTGCAAAATGTTAGTGTTCCAGTTAGGACAGCATTTATCCATGGTAGTGTGCACTACAGATAGAAGTGCACACTATGCACTACATCTCAGTGCACTGACGCAGGTGTCGATTTCGGACACGGCCATAGTGTTACAGTACAGGCGAATGTTTAAGGATGCAGGAAATTATTGGAAATGTAAATAAGCTGAAAATGGGTTTCACCATCAAGTACAAATGGGTCTCTGAGGGGCTTGGATTCCCGGGTAGATTGGGGGACCTCAGTACTTGACAGGGGAATTTGAATACATATAATTATAAAATAAAAGAACTGGATGGGGATGGCCCAAGGCCTGGGGGGATGACTCTCAATTCAGAATTTGGTGTAACAACATGACCGTTCATCCATCTTGCCTTGTATCAGAAATTCAGGCTGCTGGTGGTGTCATAGTGTGCTTAATATTTTCTTGTCGCTCTTTGGGCTCCTTAGTACAAGTTGAGCTTCGTTTAAATGCCACAGCCTACCTGAGTATTGTTACTGACCATGTCCATCCCTTTATGACCACAGTGTTCCCAGCTTCTAATGGCTACTTACAGCAGGATAAGACACCATGTCACAAAGGTCATGTCATCTCGGACTGGTTTCTTGAACATGACCATGAGATCACTGTGCTCAAATGGCCTCCACAGTCACCAGATACAGTCACTCAATCCAACAAAGCACCTGTGAGATGTGATGGAACGGAAGAGTCGCATCATGGAGGTGCAGCTGACAGATCTGCCAAGTTCTAATCTATGCTATTGTTTCCTGTTATTTTTTTGCATAGGGGGGTTCAAATAAGTCCAAGGGCCCCCAAGTCACAAGGGGCCTAAAAATTTGTAACATTATTGGGTTGGGAGCTTGTATAGGGCACAAAATCTCTAGCTGCTCCCAGGTCAGAAGTAATTTTGAAGTTGAAATAAAATTAGTGAGAATGTCCTAAATAACTGGGTCAGCATGGTGGTACAATAGTTAGCACCTTTACTTCACACCTCTGGGACCTGGGTTCTGCTCCACCAGGAGTTTGCATGTCCTTCCCATGCTGTCCTGGGGTTTTCTCTGGGTCTGTGTCACCCCCACAATCATGCTGAGGCTAACCGGTGCTGCGGAGGGTGAGTGTGCCCTACAATGGCTTGGTGCCCCTTCCTGGGTCGTTCTTTGCCTTGTACCCATCGGCTCCAGATGCCCCCACACTAAATAAGACAGTTTCACAAAATGGATGGGTCTTAAAAACAGGTTTATGTAGTGATTTTGTAATCATAAAAAATCATAGCTGACCTATAAAGAGTAACATTTCATGCTTTAGCACATCTTGTGTTTCACTATTAATTAAGAAAAATATCATGAAAAATATTTAATAATGACCCATATAAGCCGAATATCATAGGCTCAAAAGTGCCATGCGTCCCGGCTTTATTTCACACATGCGTAAGTTTGCGCATGTGTTGCCTTTAAAGACCCAGCTTTTCCCTTTTTGATTTTGGAGAGTCAGCACCCCGCGCCGCGCTGTTTGCCGTAGCTTTGGTGCCCATATCGAAAGGTGCTGAGTGAGTACAGCCATTCATGTCAGCGAGCACAACGGCTGCGTATCACGCCGGCAGATGGGGCTTTATATAGGCGCTTTTATTCCATCAGAACGTGTTAAGGTGAACCGACGGGAACAGGGCGACGATTCACGTGTCAAAGTAACCCGCGAATCTAAAGGCGTGAACAATGAGACGCACCGAGGTACGTACAGACGTGCGGCCACCCCTTCCATACTAACTCTGGTTTGCGTGGGTCTGTTGCTGCCTTTCGCCGCATTTTGTGAAATGGAAAAAAGTCGAACGAATGATATCGCGAGAAAAACAATACAGTGTAAAATTTCTCAATATTTCATTGAAATGTGCAGTTTTTCAGTTTTTGATTTACAATTCTTTATGGAATTGATCCACCAGTAACAAATAATAAAATAACTAAAATATGTAAGATCTTTAATAATAAGACCTTTGCCTTATTACAACTTAAGAATTGGATTAATGTGCCCTCAGAACTCTGCATTTATATTTAACTTCTGTGTTATAATTATTATGAGAATAGGATGTGTTACTTAAAATGAATTGATTAGACTAGAGCAATACTGGCCTGCAGTTCCCGGTTCAGCCACATGGGGGATCTCCGTGATTGTGATCAGAGCTGAGCCAACAAACGGCAAAGGACTTGTTTGTGTCCTAAATGTCGTTGTGGAGTGTGTGTTTCACGAAGAATTCCAATTAATTGGTTTATTATTAAAGATTACATTGCTGACTCGCTAAACGATATACAAAAATGCAAAAAGAAATTAAACGTTTGAGCAACTTAATGAAGATTCTTAGAAATATATTGTCTGGATGATTGTGTGCATATGTTTGTATTTCAGGTGTACTTAGTGTGAGTGCCTGGGTGTGTGTATGTTTGTATGATTTCTGTTCAGGTGTGATGTGTGTGAGTGTTGTTCACATAGTGTATGGCATTCACAGTCATATATCGATGTAGCCGTTTACAGGAGCAAGTGTGTCTGTCCAGCAGGACAGCAGACAGCGGTACGCACACCTGTGGGCGAGGCTGAGGTGGCAGTGGAGGATGCTGGGATTGTTTGAGATTGATCCCCAGCACAAGTATTACAGCCTCACCTGCATGATGAAGGAGGGTCTGTCTGCTGCAGTGCAGGACGCCATTGACCGGCCGCTTCCCGTGAGCACAGAACTCCCCAGCCACACACCCTCACACACCCTCACGCACACACACGCATACACACATGCATGCACACACACACGCACATACACACATACGCACACGCATACACACACACACACACCATGGGATATTTGATTAACTAGATTAATCAGGGGCAGCCTGTGCAAACTCAGGACGACCATGCTGACTTCAGGAACTCGGGAGGGGGGGAGGTTCAAATCCCCATATGGGTGTGTGAGCCTCCTGCTTTTTCAAAAATCATACTTCATTTAAAAAAACCCTAGTTTGCTTGTTTTGTCCATTATGTCTGCTGCAAAATGACGTGCAAATTGCTATTGTAAGACGTCAAAAATACAAAACTCAAAGTGTTATATACTCAATCCTTTTCCTCTCTCTTAGAATGAGCTGTCTGAAGAAGATTTCAATATGGAGGTCACTCAAACACACCAGGTGCGATCGGAGTGTAGGGGGAGTTCAAGAGAAGATTATCACTTGACTAAGTTGAGTGTGTGAATCACAGGGACAGTGGAAAGGTTCTGGATGAAGTGTGGGGTATGGTGGTCGCGGATAATCGGGTATGATTATTATTGAAACACTGAGGAGCTAAGGGGTGTACAGCCCCCTCCTCTGTCCTTCACTCCTTAAAGAAAAATGCTCCAAAATACAAATATTAAATGTGACTGTACTCGACTGTGCTGCATTGCTTAATGTTATCAGCCATTATAACCTTTGCCAGTACTTTCTATTCCAGCAAAACATTTATAGGCTACAAACCTTATAGGACTATAGCACAAATGGAGAATTACTTGTGAAAGGTTTCTGTGTGGGTTTCTGTTAGGGCTTTGGTGGGAGTTTCTGTGAGGGCGTCATTGTGGGTTTCTGTGAGGGCTTCTGTGTGGGCTTCTGTGAGGGCTTCTGTGTGGGCTTCTGTGAGGGTTTCTGTGAAGGTTTCTGTGTGGGTTTCTGTTAGGGCTTTGGTGGGAGTTTCTGTGAGGGCTTCTGTGTGGGTTTCTGTGTGGGCTTCTGTGAGGGTTTCTGTGAAGGTTTCTGTGTGGGTTGTGTCAGTCTGTGGTTGTTGATGTTAGCATTGATGAATGCTTAAATTAACCAGGGTCATCAACTTTGGTCAGCTGGCTGGCATGAGATTTTCAATTCAATTTCAAGACAAATCTGCACACACATTTACATGCATATTACATGCATTTAATTACCTGGTAACTACAGTAGTCTGTAAAGTTTGCAAACTACCCCAACACTTTTGATGTAGCTAATTTTAGGTTTATAACTGAATAATATATTATTATATTAGATTTCCAATAAGGTTTCTTGTGTGAGCGTGACAGTTTGAAAGTGTGAGTATTAGACCAGATGTGTGAGAGTTCGTATCCCTGGCTTAGCGCATCCTTTTAAAGGCTTGTAGCATAGCATTAAGATCTGAGGTTCTGTGATAGGGCAGCATCTTAATCATCAGCCCCCCTAGGCTGCTCCATGTGACTGAAATGTAAGCATGTCCTTGGTGGGGAAGGGCTTCAAGATGCAGACCTTTGCGGGGCCAGTGTTCTCCTTCCTGCGCCGTTCCCTGGGCATCAGCGAGAGGGAATTCCAGCAGGCGTTGTCTCCGCAGGGCTGCTACCTGCAGTTCATCAGCAACTCCAAGAGCAAAGCCAAGTTCTTCCTCACGTGAGGGTCACCCCCCCCCCCCCCAGGAAACC
>JAODKF010000046.1:3905780-3951140 GCA_026779585.1 Mormyrus proboscirostris | reverse complement strand
GCAAAGCCAAGTTCTTCCTCACGTGTGGGTCCCCCCCCCCCCCCCCCAGGAAACCTCATAACTTCATATTTCAGCCCTCAGTATTGTACCTTTTTAATTATTTAACAGATGCTTTTCTTTTTGCCTCCTAACCTGCAACGCAACACACTGTGACCCTAAGGTCATGGGCTCAAAACCTTTGGCCATCAGCATGATTATATGTCCACTGGAGCCTTGACCGCTAACTGCTAGACCCTGCTCTTTGAGTTTCTATTTGATTTTGGATAAATAAATGTAATGAATTTTCTTACTAAACAAAAGGGGACCTGTAAGTATCAATATTGTGCACAGGTCGGCAATGCATTGTCTTCATTTGTGCCACTGTGTCTTACAGTGTTTGCACGCATGAATTTTATGTTGTATGGTCCAGAAGGAACGCTGATTAGTTTCACTGTGTACTGCACTAACTGAACGTCATTAAAATTACTGTAAAAAGCCACTTGACATGAATTGGATGTTGAGCCTTCTTTAAAAATGACGTCTTCGCTATGTTCCCTGTGCTTCCTTTGCCAAGGAATGACAAGAGGTTCTTCCTAAAGACACAGAGCAAACAAGAAGTGAGGTTCCTCTTGTCGAACCTGAGGAACTACATGAAGCACCTGGAGAGCTACCCCCACTCTGTGCTTGTGAGGTTCCTGGGTGAGAATCCGGTGGTGTGTCACGGAGCCCTGCTTGCGATAGAACGATAAAAACTGTATATATCATGGCCGTATTTTAATATATTGTGGGAACAAATTAATAAAATGTGGCCACAATTTGACTAAAGCAAGGGAACAAATTTGTTTAATGTGCCCACAGTCAAATACATTGTGAAATCAATTAGTACAATGTGGCCACAATATGTATATTGTTATCGTTGTGTCATAATCAGGGGTCCACAGTGTGACCCCTAACAATGGCAGATGTCTTGTTTTCTAAAGCAGCTGTATGGGGTTCATATGTTTCTGATGTTTTTACGAAATAAGGCTGTTCCATATATTAAAAATATGTTCACCTTGAGCATTACGTTACAGCATGCGTTATAGATGATTAGAAAATACTAATTCTGCAATGTTTTTTATTTGTTTTTATTTTAGGTGTCCACAGAATTAAAATTCTCCATGAAAAGGAGGTAACAAAACTTTAAATCAGCAGAAAAGAAACATCATTGACATATCATTGCGAGTTAAGTCTCTCCCTCGTCATGTTTCAGAAATACTTCATCGTGATGCAGAGTGTTTTCCATCCCGACGACAGGATTATTGCCAGGTGAGCTCAGTTCGCCTGTATCGGTGTGTTCGACCTGCCTCAGGCATGACTGTCATTTATCAGTCTGGACTTCTGCTTTTTTGGGTCTGTATCCCAGGTATGACATAAAGGGCTGTGAGGTGAACAGATGGACAGACCCAGCGCTGGAGAAGAACCAGCTGGTCATGGTGCTGAAGGACAAGAACTTTGAGGGAAAATTCATCAATCTTGGTAAGGCGGACTTTGATGTTTTCCATGAATGTTTTCAATCACCTTCAAACACACATGTATTTATTCATACATCAGAGAACTGTGGGAAAGAATCAGAGCAGTGTTTCCCAGTCCAGTCCACGGGGTTCTCCCAGCCAGTCCAACATTTTTGTCCCTCCCAGCTCCTGGAAATGTGAACTATCTGGGGGTGCCAAATGACCAGGTTGGGAATCACTGAATCAGAGGATTCATAAGATGTTTGATCCTGAATGTGTGGACTGCAAGGATTACAAAGAATTAGATCACTTGACTAAATAATGATTTATTTTTGTGTTCTGTGAGAACTATCAAAATGTCCTGTAGCTGGTAGTGATTTGAGTTACTGTTGTTGTGAGTGGAGTTCTGTTCTTGGCGGTTTATCACGCTGGTGTTTGGCGACCTCTGCCTTGCATCCACAGGCCACCAGAGTTCCTGGCTGGTCCGCCAGGTGGAGATCGACACGGCCTTCCTGCGGAGGATGAACGTGATGGACTACAGCCTTCTACTGGCCTGCCAGCCACTGCAGCCGGACGAGCGTGGGTGCTCCCTCGCCATGCTCATCCAGCGAGCCAAAAAGTACGTCTGCCACCAGCGGTCTGTAAGCACAGCGCTCTGCTCATGTAGTGTTCAAGGTCACTTTCACATCCACCGGGTTTTGGTTGCTGTTTACAATTACGTCAAATTAAAGTCACAAAAAAACATTTATTAAGAATGTAATGGGATTATAACCATCAAGTTCTCCATCTGCTTGTGCTGCTGCCTTGTATTCCACATTAATCAACTAGAAGATCAGTATGTAACTAAGACTTCATGGTTTATGGTTAATACATAAGTAATAACGTAATACTATATAATTTGTCAAGTAAAGTGTTACTGATATCTTAATATTCATGTTAACAAGGGAGGTTAGTGTTATGCTGGGTTGATGCATTGCCCTGTAGAAGGGATGGGCAACCTTGATCCTGGAGATCAGGTAGCTTGTTGTCCATCCTACTTGGTCCCTGATGAAGCACCCCTGATCTGAGGCAGGTAGTAGCTCACCAGGTAGGATAAAAAACCTGCTGGATGCCGGCACTGCAGGTTCAGAGCTGCCTTCCCCAGGTCTAAAGCCTCACTGGTGAGTCAGCAATTGCTGCAGCCACAAAATCCCCTGATCACTCTAGGGGTAAATAAGTCAATATATCCTACCCTTTCAGTTACTGAATATTTCCAGTTATATTACTTACTCACTCTCATGGGCTCCTATAGTCCCAGTTAACAGTTAGGAAGTTAAATGTATGAGACCAGGCAGGGATCAGGGTTGATAACTGTAGACCAGCGGTGCAATGGATAATATGGCCGACTGCCAATCAGAAGAATTTGACTCGCTTGGAAATCCTTTATTTTGGTGACGTTGTGTGGCTCAGTGGGTTAGGATGCTGCATCTGTGACTGGAAGGTCGCCAAACCCAGCACTTGCCCTTAACTCCAGTTACACCAGGGACTGTTGCTGGATTCAGACAGTGTATTTTGCTGGACAAAAGTGCCTGCTAAATAAATACAATGTAAAAAGGATAACTACAAGATTGAGGTTGAGATTCTGATATTACTGTAACCATTACTATTGATCGAGGTAAGCTTTATCTTTTGGAAGCTAAGTAGAACTTTATCTTTATGTCTGTCCCTGCATATCACTGGTCATTGCAGGTCAGTGAGTGCAGGGTATGGTCCTTCCCCCACAGATCCTCCCTCTGTCCTAGGCACTGCCCCAGAGGACATCGCCACTGTGCTGGTATCAGAGATGATCCCTCAACACCTCTGCTCTGTCACTGGAGGAGAGGAACATGTTCCACTAAAGGAGCTTCCGAGACGGCCAATGGGGACCAGTACTGAACTGCAGGAGTTCTGGGCTCAGCACCGGCGCCTGCTGCCAGATTTTAAGAACCCGCTGCATGTCATCGACGGGCCAGAGCTACGCTACTTCATGGGCATTGTAGACATCATCACCGTCTACGACTTCTGGAGGAGACTGGGGTTCCTGTGGAAGTCCCTTCGCTACCCGGGCAAGACGTTCTGCACAGTCAGCCCCTCGGCATACTCACGCAGACTCTGCCAGTGGGTGCGGGAGCACACCAAGGAGGGCTGGGATTAAGGAAGAGGAGTAGGGAGACAGTGGCAAGGCCAATGGTGAAGTCAGAGGAGCAGGGAGACAGTGACGAGGCCAATGGTGAAAGCAGAGGATCAGGAACATAGTGACAAGGATAATGGTGAAGGCAGAGGGGCCAGGAGACAGTGACCAGGCCAAGGATGAAGGCAGAGGATCAGGGAAAAAAGTGACAAGGATAATGGTGAAGGCAGAGGGGCCGGGAGACAGTGACCAGGCCAATGGTGAAAGCAGAGGATCAGGAACGTTAAAACATTAAAAATTAACCTGTTCACTTGCGGCAACAGAGAAACCAGCAGTCTGCCTGCGACATTGTAAATATGTCATGCTGCACAATTTTTTTTGTGTATTAAGTTCCCTCTTGTTTATAGGTTTAACAATTTTAAGTTAGAGTCATAATGTCAGGTTTGGCTGATGATATATAGAAGGAGACATAGGAGTAGGGTAATGGGTAAACTTCACAAACTATGAAAAGTCCTGTTATGCTGGGAGTTTAAGGAGGCAAATCTTCTATGAAGTGGTTATACATACATTGTTCACACACCAGGGCTCCCCAGATCCAGTCTCAAAGGGCCAGTCTGCAGATTTCCATGCTACTAACCTGGCAATTAGCCAGCGAGCGGAATAAGGTGTGTTTGTCTGCAAACCATGTCCCAGACTGGCCTTTCAGGGCCAGAATCAGGACCCCTGCTGCATACCATACTCATGTTATCTGCACCTTCTGTATTTGCTGAACAGGAGCATTTTTAGGAGACCGTCTCCCTTCACACTCTGATCAAGGGTTGTCATCTGACGAATTCCCAGCTGTAAACAGATTCTTTGAATTTTGAATTGAGTGATTTATTGTCATTGTTGACACACCACAGCACACAGTGCACAACAACAGAATGTGTCCTCTGCATTTAACCCATATGTGACATACTGTAGCAGGGGGCAGCTAATTCAGCAGCAGGGGAGCAGTGTTTGGGGGTGGTACCTTGCTGGTCAGGGATTTGCTTTTATATTTCTAACCTAGCGCAGCAATATTCTTATTAACCTTGGTCTATGCTGTGTATCACTTAGTCACACATAACAAAAGCTGAATGGTAAGGTTTGCCTGCCCTGCGGTGGGCTGTCCTACGCCATCCTGATTAAATTAGCTGCTGCAGAAAGAAGGACACTATAATTTGCTGCTATACTCTGCATTTCTGTGATAAAGACACTCCCTTAACACCATGGTTTGCCTTCCTTGTACAAATAATATACCATACAGTGCATACCCTGTGGGCTACTCTTAGCTTGATTGGCCAAAATATATTGGACAGTAAATAAGTAACTGTTTTATGTGACGTGTTAGTAATATAGTGGTGGCTTCCAGGCAGTATAAAGCAGGCTTCGTACCCGGCCAATGCAGTGACCCTTTAGGGGGATGTTGTGGGGGTCAGAAGCTTAGGCTGCTGTGCCTGTGATAGGAAGGTTACTGGTTCTAATCCTGTCCTAGGTAGCATAGTTACATGTCCATGGGACCTTTCACCAAGGCCCTTAACCCCCCTGAAATGTTCCATGAGAACCAGATAAATGCCTGACCCAGAATCTGGACCCCTAGCTTCACTCTCACCTGAGTGTGTGATATATTACATCAGGAGTGATTAAAAAAAAAAATCCATCCATCCGTCATTATTCTAACCTATTCTCCTGGACAGGGTCACAGGGGAGCATCGGGCCTTTTTCGCACTAATTCTATCGACACTCTCAGTCAAGCAAGTTAATCAAGAGTTCAAATTGACCCAGAACCAACAAAGTATATTGACAGGAGCAGGATTTAGAAATCCCGACTTATTGAACTCCTTATATGCTGTTCAGCCCATTATTTAAATTCTTAACACATGTTTAGCCATGCAACTTCATACACTGTTATTTGCAGCGTAAAAAGTTGGGTGGATATGAATATCAAAAAGGTAATACAGTAGTTAATGTCAGCAACGTGCGTATTTTAAAGAAATAAAATAGACAATTATACATACGTGCTTGGATAATGTATTAATTTATATTATGCCATGAATGCCAGTTCATTTTGTCTGCTCGTTAAAAGATGCAACAGTACTTGTAAAAATATAATTGTTGAATTTCATATTGATGAGTCAATTGTGTGATTATGTTGCATTCTCCCGTTGGAATGATGACACACTAGGAACAACACAGGGCATGAGCAAATTTGATTTTAAATAGGCTTATATTTATTAGTAATGCGCCCAATAGGATTTACCAAATCAATAAACAATTTGCAATAAAACCGGTGAAGGCATTCGACATCTCCTGATTTTTTTTATTGAAAAGAAAACTTCTTCTCCATGAATATTAAAATACTGCAGCATTTTTAACTGACTAGCTGGCTCGAGCATCATCTGAAATAACGGCAGCTCGCACCAACATAACTACATGGAATACCTAAAGGCTCCAAACGTCGCTGTCTATGAAATATAGGTAAAGGAGTCTAAGAGCTGACCGTACACCTTCCACCCACTTCCAAGGCAGCGCGTCTCCTTTAACTGCAGTCTGAATAATTGAACTCTGACTTGGCGGATTGACACACGAGCCGCAGCACCGCGCGGCTCCCTCGGAGCGCGGACTACCTGTGCCAGAGGACGGCGGCGGGCGGGCCCGTGCTGCGGAGAACCGGCGCGCGCCTTGGCGGACAACATGGATTTTAACGTGAAGAAACTGGCGTCGGGCGCGGGGGTGTTCTTCACGCGCGCTGTGCAGGTGGGCGGCCAACCGCCGCAAAGCTAACGGCTACCAGCTAGCTGACTTATTTTTATTTGACGTTTTTTTTTGCCAGCTCAGAATACATGTTTAGGGTAATTTCTGTTAAATGGCGAATTTCGTGTTTGTTCAGTTACGTTTAGCATGAATTCCGGCTTGTAGCTGCGAACCAGGTTAGTAAGTTAGTGGTTGTTGAAATGTATTAGTTTTAACATGTAGGTAGACCCCCCCTCTCCTTCGCCGGTTTTAGTGAAACGCAGCTGCTCGCCTGTTTATGCGATGTATCTTAATGTCCGGCTGTAATGTGGCGTTTAGTGTAAAAGCAAAAATCAAAACTGAAATTAAAAAGTCTTACTTCAAAGCCGCCAACTGTTGAAGTAGAGAAAATGAATGCCGTTAAATGTGCTTAAACCGCACTTAAAGGTTTCTGCTATGTTCATGTGAGTTGGCAAATACAGTTTTATAGTTCTTTCTTGTGAGATGTTTCCAAAGCAGATGAATCGTCATAAAACTAACGGACTACTGTTTCAATAACCGCTGGTCTATTGTTGCTGGTTTCTGTGGAGTTTTTTTTCCCTCTGAAGGTGTTGATAGTGTAGTATTGTACTTACTGTAAGACTAAATTATTAATTTTCTTAATGAAATTTGAACCAAAATTTTAAGTAACAGTTAATTTTTTGCACGATGTGTTAGGATATATCCAAAACAATTTAGGAGCGTTTGCACTGTCGTGTTGTCTGATCTGTTGCACTTTGTTTGGAAACAGTATTAATAAATATTAGCAATTAAATTTGCCATCTGAGCCTCAACCCCTTCATATTCTGCTGAATATTTCAATGTTCCTTACAGTAGACAAACTCCCATAGCTATTGCTACAGCAATGATGCATTTGAAAATTTGATAAGTTTCCATTAGTGATGTGTCTTGGGGGGATGGGAGTGACTTTGGGTATTGCTTTATAAGGTCATACAAGCCTTGGGGACATGTGTCATTTATTAGTCTGCATTGCATAGTTCAATTCGGACTGTGTTGTGTCTGCAATACCAGAAAAGAGACTTGCTGTGCAAAGGCGGTGAGAGGCTCTTGCTGTAATGCTGCTTGATGTCACTGCTGCAGTTTGCACTGGTTCCTTTGGACAGGTGCCTGCAACCCTGCCATGCCAGAAACCTCGCTTTCGGTGGCCTTACTCTTATGTTCGATGGCTTTCACAAGGCAGCACATCTGCCAAGTTTGCCCCGTTTGCAAAAGGGTCTACTTATAGCGTATGTGCGTTTGTCTGATGTGGCCAATGGGTGATCTGTAGGATGATGGGTCATTTGTATTTATTTGTATGCCCTGCAATGGATCTGCATCCTGCCTGCAGTGTCCCCCACCTCATGCCTTATGTTCCCAGGGATAGACTCACCTCAGCCAGTTGTTGGATAAGAGGTTTTAGTTGATGAGTGAGAAAAGCCGTTCCTTGTGTAAATGTCAGTTTCTATACCTGCTGACGTCATTGCCCTGATCATTATCATGGTTCCTACAAGAATGCCATCGCTTATAGTGAGTTGGACTGGCTTTAGGTTGCATCTCATTTAATTATATTATGAAAGATTGTCCATCACGTACATTTTCTCTCCTTTCTTGCACTAGCACATAACACTAATTTGTGAAAGAGTTCAGCTCAGAGCCAGATGATTATCATTGTGCAAAGCAGTAGGATTTCTGAGAGTTTTATAGGAGTGACGCTGCACTGCTATTTACTTCCAGAATCCGTGACCACAAACATCTTTTTGACTACAAGTTTTGTAAGTTATCTGAACTGTGTCATTCCTCCAAGCTGGAGCGTAGTTTATCTCCTCGGCTTAAAGAATAAGCAACAAAATTAGCTGTTTTTTCTGTATTTATTCTGGGCCATAAAATGCAGTGAACGCTGCATATTCTCCTTTATGTCTCAGCATTCAGAAACTAGCAGGACTCTTAATGTAAAATGGCAATAGTTTTAAAAGAAACTTCACACGGTTCTTGACTGGTATTTTCTTTTGAAACTCTACTGGTTCCCATGTTCTGCTGCCTCAGCAGTAGTTTTCCTGTTGTATGAGGTGCATACTGAGCGGTCTTGGTCTTCTCTCCTGCTGTTGGTGATCTTTTCCCTTCTTCCTGTTTATACACACTGTACTGTGTGCCAGGGGCCATCATGGAAAAAGGGTATCACAGAGGAATGCTTTGGGATTATCAGGCTATGACACACAGAACAGGCAAGACCCCAGCTGTCTCACAGCGCTCCAGGGCATGTTTTCATTATGTGCAACTCCCTGAGGAGGGTGAAATGGGAGTCCTCAGTGTCTGGGCAGCTTGCTGGTTTCATCTGCTGTTGCAGAACGAAAGCACTGAGATATTTTGTACAAACAAGGAAAAAAAAAGAAAACAGCATTGGTACCATAACTCATATCCATTTCAGTTACGTCAGGCATTTATCTGCCAGCTCCAAGTGTTAAGCAGAGCCTATACTTAATTGGTTGGAGGGTTGAACCTTCTCGTTTGGTTTTTGAACCGTGGCTTACTGCTCACGTCAGACAAGCTGAAGTGCTTTGCCAGCCATGAGAGGTGTGAGTTTCCTCCAATCATCACTGTGTCATGTGACCCTTTGCGTGTGAAAGGAAGGAGTTGGCTTGGTGACAGGTGTCATGGAAAATTGCACACACCTCCATTGAAGCCCCTAGGCAGTGGTGGGTGAGGGCTACAGGCACAAGTCTTGTGTACAGCTTTGGGCACCACTCTAATGAAATCAAAGCTGATCTTTGAAGCCCACTGAGCCACCAGATTCAGGATGCTGCTGTTGTTATTGAATTTGCAAATTGTCATTGCGAGCTGTGTGGCTTATAGGTTACCTACTAGCTTACCAAGAGTGAACGCTCCCTAGGCCTCCGAACTGTTGCTATGCTACACGGAGGCCTGTGGGGGAGCTGAACCAGCTTAGGTTTGCCTGTGTAGGGCAGCTGCCATGCTTATGAGATACCGGCCATTTAATTATTTACATTCCCTTGTGGCTGTGGTTTTAGGTGTCTTGCATCCCTACCGTGATGCCTTCATGCCACATCCATTTTGACCAAATGTCCCTTAGACAAAGTGACGATGCCGTTTTGTGTTCTGAGTTTGAGGATATCAGCCCTTGTCACCCTGTAGCACCCAGGTCCCTGACTTATTAGCCCCCAACCCCCAAATGACCAGTGCCAGAGACATGTCACCCCTGCTATTGTTTGCTGTAGCACATTTGGGATTTACTCCTGATAATTATGATTTAGTAGCTGTGATTATCGAGGTTTGGTAGATGGGTGTTAAAAAAAAATCTGCAGTTAGTCAATGTCATTTAAGCTTTACTTGGAGGTTCCCAGGTGATTATGAAGGTATTTCAGTGTTGGTGTCTGATTCAGTGAGCACCACCTGCTGATGTTCCTCCCATGGAAAGTGATCTTCTGCCTTTTCCAGCGTGGCTGGTGGTCTGAGGGGGCCATGAAGATAAGAGTGGTGCTGATGGCCGTGGACTGCTGGCAAGTCCTGAGGAGAGTCTGGCGAGATGTTCCTTCAGTTTCAAACATTCCTCTCCCTGACGCAGCAAGCATGTCATCAGCTAAATGTAAAGGCTGATTAAGACGATCACAAACAAGGGGGCTTTATAAGATTGTTTTTTTATTTCATGACAATGCATTTAAAGCAAGCATTAATTTAAGTGGTGTAAACGTAAATGTTAGTAGATGATAATTAAGAAATAAAATGCTCACAGCTGCATAAGCTTTTCTAAACTGGTTGTCATAGGTTGAAGCATGCTTTAAAGATATTATCGGTAGCAGTGTTCACGTGTGCCACTTGAGTTAATGACTGGTATGAGTTTTGCCAGGGAGCAGCAGGAGTGGAGGTCCTGGACCAGTCCTGGGGTCATTTACTTATATAGCAGATGCTTTTATTGAGAGTAACATACAATTAAGACAGCAGAGTCAGACCATTCATGGAAGCAATTGAGGGTTAAAGGTCTTGCTCAAAGGGTTCAAGAGTGAAATCACTCTGGTGACCCCAGGATTTGAACTGAACTTTCCTATCAAAGGGATGTTCCTCCCTGCTTCAATACACTTTTATTTGACTGGTTTTTGGAATGGAGCCATGAGTAGTTAGATGTTCACTGTAAAAAAAAAAAGGTACAATGTTTAAATATGACTCATCTAGAGCAAATATTGTGCGCAGTCATTTTGTGAAAAGACGGTATACCTGAACAGTGTCACTTTTTAATTTAAAAGAAAGGTGTTCAAATATTATTCTAGAGGCAGTTGATGTTTTACATTATTTTGATACTGGAACAGGTTGTGAAAACTAAGCTAGACTTGCACCTCGCCAAGAGCATTGCTGAGGGGGGTTCATTGTCTCTGTTCCAGGACTTGATTGGTATGGATTGGGTTTGGACAGTTTAGCAGTGGGGGTGTGTCTAGGCTGATACTCTGTTTCGCGTTCCTCAGCCAACATCACTGTACAGTGACGGTTTAGTGGTCTCATCACCTGATGTCCGGAGTTTCTGATTCCCCGTGTTTCTCCTATGTGGTTTTCACACTTGAAATCCAACACCAGCTCGACTTGAAACAGGAGAATACTGTTGAAATGCGATACAGGAGAGCACAGGAGCCGAACCCATCGGTGTCCGCTTTCAGGAGACGGGCTTGGTGGCCTTGTGTGTCTGGGCAGGTGGGACCCAGATCCGGATTCAGGATAGACCAGCTTGGTGTTGCTCAACTATTGTACCTGCAAGCAAGTTCAGGAACTGGATGTTCCTCAGTGGCTGTATGGCTAAGCTTTTTAAAGTATAGTTTTGACTCTGCTCTTTATAATAGGGCTATTTACCTAATGCCCTTGGCTGATAAAGTTACAGGTATAGGGAGGTAAAGGCAGCACAGAGATGAGATTTCTGTCTCTCAGCCTCTTTGTTTAGCTTGACCTGTTGTGTTTGTACAGTTTTCATTGGTAAGCAGTTTGGTCACGGAAGGAATTTTCCTTTGCACAGGATTACTTTTGTTGGATTCGCTCAAAATTGAACCATTGGCCAGGCTGTGTTTCTTCGAATATCATGTGGAGAGAAGCAGCCATCCAGCTGGCCTGTATGATTGAAGCAGGGGTGCATGTATAACAATTCCATGATCTCCCTGTGTCCTCCCAAATAATAGAATCAGGTTGTGGTTTGTTTAATTCTTTTAGTTATATAGATGGTTTTATTTAATAGGTATATTATGGGATCTTTATGAACCATTCAGAGGTTGTGAAAGCTGCCTTCATCCTAGCTGGCAGCAGCTGTGTTGATTGGTTATCCTCTCCTTTCTCCTCGTAGTTCACTGAGGAGAAGCTGGGCCAGGCTGAAAAGACTGAACTGGACTCCCAGTTGGAGAACCTGCTCGCTCGCGGCGACACTACCAAGAACTGGACAGAGAGAATTTTTCGGCAAACCGAGATCCTTCTGCAGCCTAACCCAAGTAAGCCTTTGGGCCTGTTCCCTCTTTACTAAGGCAGTGCAGACCAGGCATGAGAGGGCACACTTTTAATATCCCTCTGTCTTCTTTGTCTGCACCCTCTGTTTGGTTTATCTTTACCCCTGTAACTCAGTTCCACATTTCCTCCTCTCTTCTCTTTTCCTCTTTTGGTTCACTGTGTCTCAACTCATCTTCATTTTTACAATTTTCCACGAGACCTCTAACGGGCTGGCTGGTAACTCTCCTGCCCACTGCCTCACTCTACCCTTTAGTCCAGACTAATTTAATTTCAGGATTAGTTTTCCCATTCAGTGTTCCTGGGTTGGGTGGCTGTACCCTATGTTTCTCTGCTAAGTAATTATAACATCCATATGCAGAGCATGTTATGGGTGGCCGGGGGGCGGGGGGAGGATGTGGCTACAGGAGTGCAACTTCAATACTGCAGTGTGTGTCCTTTGATTTCACTCTGTTCTGAATTAGCATACTTATGCTGCACTCACTGAATGGACACCTTGCCTGGCTGACTGCATTCAGCTGCCTACCAAGGTCGTCTGCAGGGGCCCCTGTCCGTGCCCTGTAGCTGCACTGCATGCTCTCATTTTGCCCCCTAGCTGCACTGCGTAGATCAGCAGTGACCGCCAGTGAAGCTGCTCTTTAATGAAATGCTCTCCATCTCTTGAGCCTGCCTGGCACCTTACCTGTCATTCTGCTGTTAGAGCACAGTCAATTTGATTTGGATCCCAGGGCAGGCTAACCTTTGCTTTTGTGGTCCTCCATGCTCCAGTCGATCAAACAGGTAAGTGCCCTCCTCTTCTCTCGGCGCCCTCTGTGGGAGGCTGGAGCCAGCTGCGGCTGCGCCTACTTGCAGTGACTGTGTGTTAGCTGGACTTTCGTTGGTTCTCCAGCTGGGTGCAGGGCACTATATGAGCACCAGAGTTATATGTCTGTCTTTTATTATTTTAGGGCTTGAAGATGTTTTAGTGTTATTAGTATTATTGTTATGTTTTATACATGTTGTTTGGCAATGTTAGATGAAAATATACTGGCTTATATCCCCTGCAGCCACTGTTTAAGAACCGCTTTCAGGTAGTATGGTGGGCCCTTCTGCTTGCTGTGATGAAAACTGAAATACTGTGCCAGTTTTGGGTAACTGGGAGGGCACCAAATCCTCCCCAGTCAGAATTTTTTGATATCCCCTTTATCCCCAGAAAGGGTTTCCGTGATGACATTCAGTGACATCATTGAGGACAGTAATAGAGGCTAAAATTAACTAGGAGGCACCTCCTGGGGCTCATGGGTGGGACCTCTGGCTCACTATAGTCATGAATATTTATGAATAGTCAGGATTTGAATCAAGTGTTAGTAGAGACCTATGCAGATTAATAATAAATTGGTTTTGTACAGTCAAAAAGCAACACCTCTAGATAAATAGTGGTTTGTAATTTAAGGTGCACCTCTGGAGGTTATTGGTGAGATCTGCGGATCCATGCGGAATTTTTAATCTCCACCACTTCTCTCCTTTCCATAAAAAATGTTTGCTGTGTGGAAAATGAATTTCTTCATGAATTTTTGAATTTTATTTTCCTCTGCACCTCTGCTGCTTGTGTGTAGTTTGCTTGTTCTCATGTCATGTGGTTTCCCTGCAGCAGTCCAATGGCATGCAGTTAGGTTAACTGTGGTCTCTAAATTGCCTAGTATGTGAGTGAGTGAGTGAGTATGTGAGTGCCTCCCATGCAGGGCGTACCCCAGTGCTGCCTGGGATTGGTTTCACCCCCACCACCACCACCACCACCACCACCACCACCCAAACAGGATTGATGAATTATTTTCCTTCTGTGTACTCATTATATTGAGACTGTTTATGTCATTTGGGTCATTGTTTCCATGTTGATCTTGTACTGCCTTTACTTCATATGTGAGCCGTGTTTATAATGATAATTGATCATTCTCTGCCTTTTGAGGCTTCCTTCCTATCAGTGTTTTGTTTACATTTGGGTCACCATTACAAATTGTTTAAAGCTTTTGTCACGGTAGCTTGTCTTTGCCTTTGCAAATGTCCAATAGATAATGATGCAGAGCGGACTTTAATAAAAACTATATGGCCCTGTCAGTTAACAGCATTTTTTAAAGTGTAACCTGAGGAATGCCTTGATCTCTTGGTGGATACCGGTTCATACCAGTGCGTTCACATGGCCTCTGTCGACTGCAGCCATTTCAAAGATTGAGCCATGATATTTGGCATTCTGGACAGTTTTATTTTACGGCTTTCATAAAGGTTGTAGTGTTCATCACAGGTGGTCTGTTGCGGCTGTAACAAGTTCCAGGCTTGAGTGTAAGAGTTGAATCATTAGTGGCTGACATGCCGTATTTGCAGTGTTGAGTGTATCAGAATCAGAATTAGAAAACTTATATATCCAGTTCTGTGCTCTGTTCTTCTGGGTTTGTGAGTAAATGACTTGTGTGGCACTCGCATAGATGCTCAGAGTTCATCATACATCTGTTATGTGGGCAGAACATGTTCAGCAGGTGTCATTTTCCATTGATGCGTCTGTCACGTATGTGCTGCTGCGTGTCCTGTCTAGTCTGTATGATGTCACCGCCTGGCTTTTGCCCACATGTGGAGAGTTAGTCACTGTTGGCTGCTATGGAGTGTGGTGCTGCCCACTGCTGGTCATGTACAGACAAAGGGAAGGAGACCCACATGTGCGGGTGAATAGTAACGACTGGCTTTTGTTTCCTTTGTTCAGGAAAGCTCTCGCAACGGCGACACTGCCCTATCCTGTGCATGGGGTGACTAACCCTTTTGTGTCCTGTTTTCTATAGCGATCCGTGTCTAGTGCTGGCTGGTACCGACCCCATACCCCTTAGCAGTTGACAGCTGCTGCTTTTGCCAGGTTTACATACGTGTGAGTGTGAATGAGGGGCTGCTTGTGTGTTTATTTGCATCAGGCTGACTGTAAACCCCTCCACTCCCTCCTCCTCAGGTGCCCGGATTGAGGAGTTCCTCTATGAGAAGCTCGACAAGAAAGTCCCATCCCGGATCACCAATGGAGAGATACTGGGGCATTATATGCATGAGGCGGCCAGAGACTTTGGGGCTGGGAGCCCGTATGGTGAGTGAGGGCAGGTTTATTACTCCATCTTGAAGGTTGTGATGTTCTGCTGCTTACCCACCTGCCTTACATTTCTGCAATTTTTTTCTATCTCTGATATTTCTGCATGTTTTTAGAGGTCTTATATGTTTGAAGTGAACTAATATGCTTGTTCTGCACCTTCTTTCACCAAGACTTTACAATCTTTATATTCATAGTATCACTGGAGTCCTGCCCTGGCTCACTGCTGTGAAAGCTGCTTGGGCCAATACATCGTTTACCAAACAGACACCTCAGAACATCATGTCCTTGAAATACTAGACAAAGTGTAATGTTAGTAGAAAGTAAAAGTGACCAAGGAAACAGGTGGGCGGAGGTATTTGGCATTGGGGGCGGGCGATATAACCAAAATCTTCTATCACAGTAGAAGCAATTTTCTAGCTCGATAACGATATATATCACAATATAGCAATTTGTATCTGGAAATGCATAAATAAAAATTCAAACACCAAGAAACTGTTTTATATAATGTAATTTTATTTAAACTGTGAATTTCCACCGCTTGCTAAAACAGTGCTCTTGCATACCTTGCAAATCACGTTCGTCTCATTCGTATCACTTTTCCTAACCCAAACCAATTCCACACCACAGACGATGCACCTTTTTTCTTTGCAATCTCCTCGTTGTCGGTTTCGTCACATGTAAGCAAACTCACCGCTTCTTCCATTGTCGAAGTGAATGTGTATTGCGTGGTTACCTAACGTGCAACGTCACGTGATCTCAATCGCGATTAAGACGATAGACCAAAATCTCTATCAATGACAAATTTCTACCGGTTAGTTGTCTACCGGTATATCGCCCACCCCTATTTGGCATCCGATCGCAATTTGACAGATGAAAAACCAAGCATTTCTTGTAGCTGCAGGGTATTTCGTAACAAAGTTTGTCTTTCTGAAACTCTTTGTTTTCTTGTTGTGCCTAAATGGTTGCCATGTGACCTGTGACCTATAGTGTCCCATGATCCCTTACTTTGGTGCTGGTATTTCCGTGCATTTGTGGCAGAGGTGTTAACTATGAATTTGATAACCTTTTCTATTCTTTTTCATTCACTTGTGTTTGAGTTTTAGGCTTGTGTTGTGTGGCTGTGGAGCTGTGTTTCTCAGCCTGGTCACCTGACATCACCAGCCAGTCCACATTTTTGTTCCCTGTCAGCTCCCTGCTTGAAGTGGACTGTCTGGGGGTTCCCAAGGAGTGGGTTGAGAAACTGCTGTAGAGTTCTGTTAGCGTTGTAGTTTAAAGGTTCTTTATTTGTTTCCGGTTTTATATGACCTGTATAAATTGAGCATTCACACAGATAACCTAATAATGAATTTATTCATTCCCTTTTTACACTCATGACTACAGTACATTTACACAAGTTTTCAGGGTGATTCCAAGAAATTCATTCAGGCTCCTTGAGTACATGGAAGTTATTCAGCTGTAGGGGAAATGCTATGTTTACATGCTGCTGAACAATTCGGACACTGCAAATAGAGGAGAGAAAGGGTAGAGGGTTCGTCAGCTGTTTGGAAGAATTATTGGCTTGCTTTTATTATGTTTCTGGTGCTGTACCCTGGGTCATATCAGTTCTACTATTGAAAATGACGCTTGGCTACATAGATTCTTCTCAAAGATAGAGCACATGAACCAAACGATGACCAAAAGGCGTTTTGATATAGACACCTCCTTAGCTCCTAACATGGACAGGAGATATTTAGGAACAAGCTCTCAGTGACATGTAAGGTCCCCGCATCATCTCTGTGCTCCGCAGCTCCCCTCACCCACCTCTGCATCGGCTCCCATCTGTCATGGTACTGAATCACTCTGCATTTCCTCCTGACTATTGACTGCTCAGTGGATCGATACTTCCCTTTCGGGGGTGATGTGTTTCTGTTGGCTGATGCCTTTTCGTAGCTCTGGAAGACGCTAGAGCATATGTTTTGTGTTCTCATTCCTCAGCCGTGCTCTAAATCTTTGCAGTTGTAAAGCCAGAACCGTCTATATTTATTATTTCCTCTAGGCAGTAGTCACTGAACTCGGAAGTATGTAAAAAAAAATTAACCTGGTGTCAGACCATCTCTGTTCTGTTGGATGTGTGTTTTAATCCTTTGACTCTGCCAGTGCGCTCCGAAGGAGATCCCGATTGGACAAGCTGGCATTCGACACCTAGTGTCTTTCATGCTTTCCCAAGCTGATATTCCTCCCCTTGGTGCTAGTGGTTCAGGGGCTATAGGTAATTGGGTTTATGCTCAGCAGCTTGCATGCTGCTTGCCGTTTCCCTCTTTTGGTTCCGGAAATCTCCGAAGGCTGGCCTGGATCTATTTTTAATGACTGAATTAGATGCACTCAAAAGTTGTATTTCTTCCTATTTGTGGGCATTTAGAAAATTATCACAAAGCCCCGTGAGAGTCTCTGGGCTGTTCAGGTTTTTCATTCAGCCAGTGAGAAGATCATTGCTGCTCTCTGGTGTCTCTACGTTTCCTGATGTTTAGCATGTCCTCAGGTGACCTCTGCCTCTCGACTGGGGCGGGGGGGTGTGAGAGATCAAGAATTTCTGATGTTTATCCAATAGGAATCTCCGATCAGGGTCTTTTGGGGCCAATCACCATTGTCGATCGCCGGAATCTGAATCGCTCATTCCGATCACAGGGTCCCGAACGCCCGCTCCCTTTCCACGCATGTACACAGAGCACATAGATAAATTCAGGCACTCAAATTTCTCGTGCTTCTTTGGTGAAAATGCAGATGTCTAATGTGGTTCATAGTGTTGAATGCTTTAACAGATAATCTCCACAAGCAACTTCTTTTGCACATGTTTTAAATACCAAATCTTTTATCTTTTAATATAAAATTGCCAAACTTTGAGATGACAGTGCAAAATTGGTATTTGAGATTGGTCAAAGTAAAGGCTGCCAATTGAGTGAATTGGCTGCTGATTGAGTGGACCATCTGTATTATTGCAGTACACTGCCCTGGTGTATAATTAGTTTTAAGAGACAAGTGGGGTATTGTAATGTGAGCTTGCTGTGAGTAGGACGACAGAACAGTATCTCTGTATTTTAGGTCACTGTATCAATATTTTATATAAAATATTAAGTCAAGACAGAAAGGCAGAATGAATTATGGTTTTATTTACATAAATGTTTTCCAACTGGCAAACAAAAAATGATCTAAAAATGTCTGCCAAACAATATCACATAAGAGAAAAAGGAAAAAATCTCTTCTTAGGAAAAATACAAATTGATTACTATCAAAGTGCCTGAAATGTAAACAAATATTTCTGGTAAGTAATAATTAGATTGTTCAGGTAAATGCTTATATTCAAGATAAGACGTTGTATAACATTTTATTTGTGGGCTGTGGTGTTAAGGATTTAGGGTTAAGTGCCATGATGAGAAAAAGTGACTCGCATATTTTGAAATTCTGATTGTCTTGTTTTTGAAAACAGGAAGCACCCTGATAAAGGTGGGAGAGTGCCAGAAGCGGCTCGGGGGGGCTGAGAGGGAGTTCCTCCAGACCGCCACCCTCACCTTCCTAACACCATTACGTAACTTCTTGGAGGGCGATTGGAGGACCATCTCCGTGAGTGTTTTGGGGACATTGTCATTTCTGAGTGTGCATTTTACCTATCTAACTGCAGTGTCTCTGGTTGTGATCTCATTTGAGTTTAATGGAGAAGGTCAAAAACAAAAACCAGATCTTTTACATCACGCTCTACCCCTGCAGAGAGAGCGCCGCCTGCTGGAGAATCGGCGCCTAGACCTCGATGCCTGTAAAGCTCGCTTAAAGAAGGCCAAGGCAGCAGAGGCCAAGGCTGCGGTGAGCTGTTCTCTCCCTCGCTGTCACTGTCACTGCCCCCCCTCTCCTACCCCAAATTCCTCTTGGTTATGTTGCCCACTGTCTGCGCCCCTCCCAGTCCTACCCCCTTGTCCTGCCCATTGGCTCTTCTCTAGTGTGAGCTGGTCTTTCAGAATTTAATTGGATAAATGCAGTGACACATTGACTGCATGGCATGCAGACGTTGCTGTGCCAGTGGCTCTGTAAACAGCACTGTGCTTTACGCTCACTCATATAAAACAGCATCCAGCCATGTTTAACCATGTAATTTATTATACGAGTTAGTGTTTTGTCCAGCTGAAAGTTTCTTGTGTATGCATTATTACTTGCGTGTTGGTGGTTTTGGTGTCCAACATTATTATGCAAATGAGTATTAAAATCCATGAACAAGAAGCAAGACCATTCAGTACCAGTGATGCTGATGCACAGAATGGCTGCCTTGTTGCGCAGAGTAGCTGGTCTGTTTGCAGTAGCATATGGGATCTTACAGTACTGATCAGAGCACACAAAGTTGCGTGGGATGTCCTGCATGTCTGCCCCCTTCTTGACCATCATAGGATTAAATAGGATGTACTAACATGTTTCTCTGTTGTGACTTGCACAGTGTGAGGGAGAAGTGAGTATCAGCTCATCTACTGCCTGCCTGGCTGTGTTCGCCATTCTCTGTTTTTTGTTTCTCATGGTGCCTGCTTCTGAATGGTTTATGAGGTCTGTGCTCCTGCCATCGTCATCACCTGAAGATAATCAAATTCCTTCATTCATGCATTTAGCTTTCTCCAGGAAAATTTCTGAGTACGAAAACAAGAAAAAAAAAAATAATTAAATCAAAAATGTTTGGTGATGATTATGCTGTTTGGTTTAAAGTTGTTTTGAATCTCTTTAACATGTTTTGAATGTGGAGAAGCTGAGGGAATGTTCTAGAAGTTCACATAACCTCTAGAACCTTCTGGCTTTTGTGCATCACAAATGGACAGCTATCTGCTGGACCTGCAGCCATGGTCAGACGATTGCATTTCGTTTGTAATGCGTCTAATCCTGACACAGGAGTCTTCCTTCGTTGGCGCTCCCTGTGATGGAGTCCTATACCAGTTGGAGAATCCTCATGTCACATCTCATGTTCACCTCACTTACATCCTGCTATACAGATGTCCTATATCTCTGACCGAAGACGGAAACATTTTCGTTTTGGAATGTTCTTGTATTCTTCTGCTTTACCCCCTGTTCTGTTTGAGATGTTATAAGGTCAGGTTTGATCGCTAATCCCCTCAGAGCTGCGACAGCATAGGAAGGTACGGGCTTCACCTGGAAACAGTGGGCCGCTGTTAAACCTGACCTTTGGTACGTTACTGGCAAAGGGCCAAGTGAAGACTCACCAATGCAAAGAGGCTATTTATCTGTTTTCATAGAAATACAGATCTGGTAATGAGCACTTTCACTGGCTTCCTCCAGACCAGTCATTCATCAGCTGTGTGATGGCCTTTAACATGCCACTGGTTCGTTTACTTCATTTTCAAAACCGTGCACACAATTCGCCTAGATAAACCTGCATTCCCGCTCCAGGCTAAATGCTCCATTCCCACATGTACTATTGCTGAATGAAATATACCACCTGAATTGGACACACGACCCGCCACCTAAAATTTGCCAGCTCTTTCCCTGCATTAATGATCACCCATGAGTTTCACTTGATCTACTGCATGGTGTGAGTATGGATGCAGAGTGCTGCCCCTAGGGGTGGAATAAAGCATATGAATGCTTTGAAATGGTTTTGATGGTTTGCTGGTTGTTGAATCCACGTGGGAAAGGGGACAAAACGGTGACCCTTGGTAAACTGGGCCTGAATTAGTTTTAAATAGTGTGCTTAGTGTGTCTGACTCCATGTCTCAGTGTCTGTGTTGTAAACCAATTGAAAATGATCAATGATTCCGTCGTCAATGGCGGTTAGGGTGCTGTGCCTGTGATCGGAAGGTCGCTGGTTCGAATCTCTGGGTTAGCAGACTGATTCCCCCGCAGTTGCTTAACCCTGCTTTCTCACAAATGGACGCAAGTTTGGTTAAACGCATCTTGTAAGTTAAATGTAAATTAATGGAGACACTATCTGTTCATGTGGTGTGGTGCCTCTGGATCTCTAGTGGGAGATCATCACCATCTCTCCCGCGCTCACAGTCACCTAGTTTGTTCCTGCTGTGGCTGTGGTTGACCACACAGACCAAGCAACAGACCACCAACATTAACATCTATGCATTAAATTAAAAAATAATTTTTATGCATGTCTGCGGGTCCTTGAGCAAGGCCCTTAACCCCCAGCTCCCTGGGTGCCCCAACAGGTGGCTGCCCTTCACGGAATTCCCCACGGGGACAATAAAGGGTTCAATTATTATTATATCCAATATCAAGCTTGTACAGGGTCATTGTATGGCTTCAGTGTCACTGATGCACATGTCAGTTGATGGTGGTGCTAAAGCTGTAGTGAAAATCCAAGCCACATAATCTTGCACTGACATGGCTGGTGATGACCGGCATTGTCTGGTTAGGGCTGAGTGTGAAGCAGTGAGGTTCCCTGTGGTCTCGGGTTCGCCGGAGGAAGTCCACCAGCACTTCAGTTATTGCAACACAAACATAAAGTTGCACAAGGTTTAGATTTGCTTCCATTCTGTCCAGGGAAAAGGTAGCTCCAAAATGGCCTGGTGAGTTGGAGATCAGATGAGGGTTCGGGTCAGAGGTCACCAGGCGCAGGTCGTCATGACCCCCTTTTCCTGACTCTGCATCCAGTGGTGTCTGCCAGCCTGTTGTGTCACGTTTTTTTTTTTTTTTTTTTTTAAAATAACCCTTTGTGACTCAGTCTTTCTGGATACCTTTGTGTAAGACTCTGTTCCACCCTTCTGCCTTTAGGCCACGCCTGATTTTCAGGAGACTAGACCACGTAATTACGTTCTGTCTGCCAGTGCCGCTGCGGTAAGGACCGATGCCCACACATGTGGCTGCTCAGACGGCCGGTCTTTCCACCGCTCTCTTCCCGCCAGTCACTTGCTGCTTCTGTCTGTCCTTGCTGTGGGGTCCCTGTTGGCAATTTAACAGGTGTGGGGGCAGCATTCAGCAGAGCTAAGGAATCTGCTGTGTGGGTACCTTGGGCTGGAAGGTCAGCTGTGCGTTTACCTGACATCCCATAGCAGTGGTGCTTATGTCATAGCTAGACCGCATTACGTTTGTGCAGCGTAAACACTACAATTCGGACAGCTGCTAATCATTATAGTTAATTTGTAGAGTTGGTATTATTCTCTGTGTAGGGTGGGTGGGGTTTTTAAATAGTTGGGCTAGAACTAGATTGCACAGTGGGCTGTGGTGTGCCCTGCTCGTGTGCCGTCTGATAGAGCAGCAGGATTTTCTTTTACACTTTTTAGCCCTTCATATTACTGTTCCTTTGTTCCTCTCCCCAAACTTCCACATACAGTGGTACCTTGGAAAACGTACTTAATTCGTTCCAGATGGGTGGTCAAGTTGCCATTTGGCAGAGGTCCAATTCAATTAAATTCCTCCTAAGAAATAATGTAAATGAATTAAATCCGTTCCAGACCAAATGATTGCCTATTTAAACTTATCTACCTACTTAACTAATGATTAAGAGGGTTAAAAATCAATTTAAAACTAATACGCACATACAAAAGCGATCAACTTCCCAATGACAATCCCATACTCTGAAGTGCGAGCAGACACATGTGCATCAAGTCTCCCTTTAATTTTGCTTTAAGTTCTATATTTACTCTCACTACTTTCCTCTTTGGTTTGCTGCTATCGCTGCTCACTTAGGGGCCATGATTACTGTATCACTAAAGGTACTGTAGATAAAGCACAAAAAATTCACACCGAACACAGGAAGTCAGCTTTCAAATGTTGTACCATGAGAAAGGGCGATTAATAGGCATCAGAATCACAGTAGGTCCGTCTGCCTTTGTTTTGGCCCACCAGGGACTTGTCTGTACATGATTTAGTTCTGTTTTGTTTTGACACGTTCTGAGTTTTCGGTTTTAGCAGGAACAGTCGAGTTCCAAGGTTTCGGTCGAGAGGGTCGTGAACACAGCGCATTACCATCCCTGGAGGGGATCTTTAGTTCTCGTTGTCTGGGCAGAGCCGTTAACATCCTGCATGACTCACCCTGATCATGACCTCTTTTCAGTACTGACCTCCGGCAGGCAAATGCCTCATGTCCAGATTCCATATACAGCCAAACTTAAACTGAGCTCTGTTAAGCCTGTCCCTGTCTATATCCCTAAAGAATGATATGTGGATTTTGGATTGTCGTTGGTAGTTTTCCTTCCTTCCTTCCTTTCGAAAGCTCTGTTCCAGGCTTGTGTTAAAGTGCTGCATTTTCGGGCATAGAGTGGACTGGCGGTTTCTAGGTGGTCAGGTTTGTTTGGGCCTGGATTTTCCCTGCAAGGATGTTTGAGGTCCTTGTACAAGCCCCCCATTGAGCAGTGTACGGTGGATCTTCAGTGGCAGTGGCTACAAATATATATTTAGGTTTATATGAGATTTTATTAATTATTTTATCTATTTTTTTTTCTACATTCGTTGTCCGTTGCTAAACTGTAGAGGACTCTTGCACTATGTAGCTTTATACAGTCGTGCCATGCCAGTAAAGGGTTTTAGTTTCGACTCGCTGCCGTCACGTGGAACATTCCGCTGTCGATCTCTGCCTGTCTGACCTTCCCTGTCCCCGTGACAAACGTTCCCATGGTATCGATTGACAGCACGTGCCCCCCCACCTTTGGCCTGTCTGTTCTTCAGCCGCCGAAATGCCAGCAAATTATTTCTCATCCTTTGTTGTCGGCTGCCTCTTCACGTCAGCGTGCTTGTGTGTTTTTCCGTGTGGTTCTGTGTGCTGCCTCCTGTCACCACTTCTAACTGAGCTTGGTACCAATTATGATTCTGCTTTAATTGTTTCTTTATAATTGGGGGGGGGGGGCTTCCAGAAGGTAGAAGACTGAACAGCACTGAGAGCACCCTGTGTTCATGCACCTCTTACTGAAATCTTTTCTGGGGCTACTGAGGTTACAGATGTGTGCCTTTTTTTTTTTTAATAAAAAAAAAAAAAAACACACAAGTGTATCTGCAGGGCATGACCACCATAATGTAATGTAATCAAGAAGCATTGATTTCTGACCAGTTGGCCTTAATCGTACACTGAGCCCTAGGTGGGCCTGTCAGACAGGAAGTGTTGGAGGCCACTGTGTTCACTGTAATGTCCTTGCTGCTGTTTTTGTGTCTCTCACCTCCCGTTTTTTGTTGCCATGCTGCTTTCCAGCTCTGGAGTGAAGAGGTAGACAAAGTGAGTATCCCGTCTCCGTGCTCGCTGTACCCGCTTCACTCACGACTCTGTCCTTTTTGTTTATTCTTTGTGGACAGTTTTTGTCTCTGTTTCCCCTCTTGTATCTGGAAAGGGGGGAAAAAAACGTTTCGGTACTACTCCCTGGTGACAAGCCTTGGGTACATTTTATGGGAGTTGCATGTTGGATCTTCAGGATCTGACTGATTTTGTAACAGATTTCTGTTACCTTTGTCTGTGTGTGAGGCTGGCTTAGACTCGGATGGCTGCTTGTGAGATGTGTATTATTATGGTAGTAAGATACTGGAATCTTATCAGGAGGCCTCTGCCGAATTTCAGGAGAGATACAAATACAACTGTATGCTAATGTTTGGGCATCCCAGGTCAAGCTCCTTGCTTGGCTTAATTGCTGAAATAATGCACCGTGTGCCAGATACAAACTTGATTTTGCTCAAATGGACAGAGGAATGCCTATTAAGACTGTGCCACTAGAGGGCAGCAGAGGATTTTTGCAGCTCAAGGGACTAGCGTATTTCATATAAAGGCGGATAGTGTATTATCAAGCATGTTTTCTCCCTTCCTCCTACTGATGTACAATTACTTGGCAAGGCGTTGTTCTATATACATCAGAATAAGCTGTTGAGTTTAAGATGCAATCCGGTAGTCATAGCGTTAGTGATTTGAGCGTTCTTTAACAAGACCCTGTCCCAGCCTCAGTGATCATCCTGTTAAGGGAAAGGGATGCTGACTATCATTATAGAGATGGGAAATCCTTGGCCTTGTGTAGGCATATTGGTATCTTGTGCCTCTTATTTTTATTGTGAATATTTGTTTCCACACTATTCAGAGGATCCTCTTGAAATTGTAGTATCTGTCTTCTATGTATTTACATTTCTGAAATGTATGTTTTCATGAGTTTTTACCATGTGCTGCCATGTCAGACATGGAAACTGAAGCTTGTCTCCTCCTGTCTGGTGCCCCCTGCAGGCCGAACATGAACTGCGTGTAGCGCAGGTGGAGTTCGACAGACAGAAGGAGGTTACACGCTTACTCCTGGAAGGCATCAGCAGTACACATGTGAGTTGTCACCACATTTAAACCTGCAATACAAGTGTCAGGCAGCATGTGAACATAATGGACATGCATTGTATACATGCTTTCCTTGCTTACCTGTGCACCCAAAGCATGTAACCCCTTCTGCTTTTAAAGCTATCTTTCATGTAATAGTCACTGTCCACTAGCTGTAAGTTCAGCATCTGCCCCAAATCTGATCTACAGCCAGTAACCACCAGGTTTTACAGACACTTAAGGTGCTTTTCCACTGCACCAGGTACTGTACTGCACCAAAAGTATGGTATTTCAAGGTGTTTTTCATTGGTGTAAAAAAAAAAAAAAAAAATGCTACCTGCTCTGAATGACATCACAACGCCAAACTGGGATTTTTATGATGTTTTCCACGTGCAGTTCTTGTATCGCTAGTCAACTAAATTGAGATTAGGCTTTTTCACGTATTTATTCTGTATGGACATTATAGCATAGGAGTATTTTGGCTGAATACTTTTTACTCTCATTAAAAAACAAAATCACCTTGGCAAGCTTTGTAATTTTGATTATCTCGTACAGGGGTGGCTAATCTTATCCACAAAGGGTGTGTATGCAGGTTTTTGGGATAACCTGTAGGTCAGCTGTTCAAACCCAGGTGTCAGGACTCTTCAGTCAATCAGTCCTCTAATTAGTAATCCTTTGCGGATAAGATTGGCTACCCCTGATCTAGTATATGTTTTAAAAATCAGTTTGAAGCTTCCCTCTGCTGCTTTTGCACAAGCGTTGCATGCGTTCTTCAAGACAGTCATAAGCATTCTAATCCTTGCTGTTTAAATCACTCCTATACAGGTTTGTGAGAAATTTGTATAATTTTTTTGCTTTATAAATACCTCAGTATTTATTACTGCAAAATCACATTGCGATATTTGGAAATTTTTTTAAATAGCATGCTGTCGTAGTATGTCATACAAAATACTTAATTACTTGTCATGTCATCCTGGTCTTGTATCTGATCTTCTGACAAGTTCGCAATTGAAGCTTGGATCTTTTGCTTTGTCCCCATGTCCATTATTACTTTTTTTTTTTTTTTTTACTTCATTTATCATGTTCTGAGTTCGTAACTTATTTCAAGATGGCGGTTGTATTGTATGTTTTCCTGAGGCAGGCTTTTTACCCAATGAATTGATAAAGAACATGTTTGCAAGTCCCACCCCAAAGTACCAAACTACCAAAAAAAGTACCCCAACTGGTTTGGTACTTTAGGTACTGGAACTTTCAGTACTGGTACTCAACCAGAAGTCAACGGAAAAAGGAAAGTATTGTACCAAAAGTATGGAACCTGCTGTGGTGGAAAAAAACACTCAGATCTCCATGCTCTCACTTCTCCACTCATGCAGGTGAACCATCTACGCTGCCTGCATGAATTTGTGGAGGCCCAGACCATCTACTATGCACAGTGCCACCGCTACATGCAGGACCTGCAGAAGGAACTGGGCAGGTGAGAGACATGTGTCTGGGTGAGCCCACCCCCGACACGTGATGTTCCAGCTGCTGCTTTGGTCACCTGCTGTTCTGCTGGGAGGCAGACCATAGAGATTCCCCCACCCCATAGGTGCTGTGTTCCCTTCACAAGTGGAAGCTGTGTCTTATTATTGTCTTCCTCCTTTACCCCTTGTGCTTCCAGTTCTGATGGAGACGTGTAAGTAGACCTTTATGTAGGTTGTAAGCAGAAGGTATTGCTGTACATACGTAGTGTGAAGCTCACCTGTATGTAGCATGAGGTTTATGTCCGGTCTTCATTTCTCTCATCCAGATTCCCCAACATGTTTGCTGGGAACCCTTCTGTCTCCATGGGGGCCTCTGTCACCCCCCCATCTGTGGAGGACTCCCCGGGGGCTACAGTGGACATGCTGAAGCTGGAAGATGTGCGAGCGCCTGCTGCAGGGACACGTAAAGCCAAGGTGCTGTACGACTATGATGCAGCGGACACCAGCGAGCTTTCTCTGCTGGCAGATGAGGTGAGGGCTCAGGGCGGCCGCTGTGCCGCACGCGTTTGCCTGCGTTTGCACGTGCATCGCTGTGACCCTTATGCTCCCGTCCCCAGCTGATCACCGTCTACACCGTCCCCGGCATGGACCCCGACTGGCTCATGGGTGAGAAGGGTAACCAGAAGGGCAAGGTGCCCGTCACGTACCTGGAGCTGCTCAGCTAATGAGGACCAGTGGACACATGGGTGACAAGATGGACACCCACGGACTGATGCAGGCTGGCTGGGTGTATAAGTACCCACACGCATGTGCACATGCACACACACACACACACAGACATACCTGCACACCTACTGGCAACAAACTGATAATGATTAAAGCAAATGACCTATGGAAATTAAGTGTTTGCAGAAAAATAATTTAAATCTGGACATATGTGAAGCGTTTAAATGCTCCAGGGCTTTTATTTTACTTTTTATTTTAGATTTTATTCTGCAGTCAGTGTAAGAATAACCAGGGGCAACCACACATGACAGATAAAGTGAGTAAATGTGAATAATACCTGTGCACTGCTGACATCGTCTGCTGCAGTCTTGTGAAGTTGACTTGGTTAACAACTCCGTCTGATCCTGCCGGTTGATGTATTGCTGTTTTTGTGAAATCGCCCTCCTCTCGGTCCGCCTGCCCTTGTATGATCCGCGCAGCTGCTTCACGTCAAAAGCATGCCTGGAAATCTGTAGCTCACCACTCAGTCAGTTCGGCCTGTTGGCCACATCGCTAGCTCCTGCATGGCACGTGTGTGTTGTTTTCATTTATTGCCTTTAACAGGAGAGCGGTGTGGGTATCCCAGCAGCCGGCAGCACGCATGGCCTTAAGGCAGGGATATGAGGTTCCTGCACCGAGCTCTAGCCCTATGTGGCGCTTACATCCAGCAGTGCGCTTAACACACCTCAAGCCAAGCTTTGGCAAAACGTGGCTAGTTTGAACTCAGGTTACCCAGGTCAGTTTGTGTGATGTGTGCACAACACTGTGTAATATACCTAATGATGTGCTGGAAATTTACTGGAAACTTGAGGTTCAAATGATACGTTGGATTGTTAGTCAATGTAACAATCCTAGAGATAACTTAAGGCTTTGAAGGGCTCTGTTAGCAAATACTTTGTTAAACCCAAACCTTTATATAGGAGTGTGTGTGTCCATAATGGGTCTGAGGCCTGAGATCACGTTTTTCTTTTTATTATTTAAAACTCCAGTTTAAGCTTTGTTTTTTTGCATATACAGATCACTGATGCATATGATGTCTGTTTGGGTATGTTTGTTGTCTAGCTTGACGTAACTCAGAATCTCACATTCCTCATGTCATGCATGACCCCCTGCAAGTGTTCCTGTTTGTTCAGTCTTTGCCTAATAAATAACAGTAGCACACAAGCACTGAGGAGTGTCTGTGTTACCACAGTGTTGGTCTCTATCTTGTATGACTAATTCCTTGACTCACGAAGAGCCTTCCTTTCACCTCTGGCTTTATGATAACTGAACAGGCCCCGCCCCCAGCCACCGATCAGGGCCAATAACATATGCCGCCTATTCTTCGTCACCTTCCATTTTAATCCCCCATTCCCATCCTTTCAAGACATTGCACGCTTTTCCAAGAACTGCTCAGCACATCTGCAGACTTCGCTGTCGGATGTCAATCACATAGCAGAGACCCTCTTTCAGTAACTTGTTCATTGTTCCGGTGCCTTCTGTTCTTCCTACATACTACCCCCCCCACCCCATACCATTCCTCCTCTTAGGGTCCAAGCAGTGTAGCTGATGGAACCCAGTTGTTTTTAAATTGTATTTTCTGATACTGCATAATAAACTGCAGCTTTACCAACACCATAAATGATCTCTTTGGTCTGCTCTTATTGACTACTCTGAACCCAATACAGGTGAGATCAGATTTATCACTGTAAAGACTGCTGAGTTGGTCCACTGATTTGTACCTAGGAAGGTCTTTGGCACCAAAATATATTGTGGGATGGAAAGGTTGACGGACAGTCTTGAGCTAGATGGATGTCTCCTGCATGTCATTGTTCACACACTTCACTATACACACAAAGCCTCACCTTTATTTCTCATAAATTGATTTTTACCGTATGCTTACAAAGTCTGTTTCCTGATCTGCCTCCCTATAAATTCTGAAGTAAAATGCATTTTTTCGATTTTGCAAGATGAACCTTGGAATACATATAATATGGCAGACAAAAATACATATGATGTGAACTGAGCATCTAAAGAAAGAAACTATCTGCTTATTAGATACAGAGGGCCACCACCACGTACAGGATCCAGGCCAGGCATGCGCAGACCCCAAAAAGCAGGCTGAGCAGAACCATCTGCCGAGCCTTGCGGGATGCCCGCTCCCCCTCTGCCAGGTCTCCCCGGGCCAGGGCAGCACGTGTCTGAGTGGGCCGGGACACAGGATCAGAACAACAGAACAAACACCTGTGAGGAAGTTGCAGTGACCAGCCCCCCCCCACTGCCTTACAGCTAAAGCGGACCTCACCTCGTATGAGTACATGAGGGCCACAAGGCCGCTAATCAGGCAGCAGAAGATGGTGACCAGCAGAGACTCCACCATGTAGTCCTTGGGCTGGGAGCTGTTCTCCTGACCTGAGGTCGGCCTGCTCACATACTGAAAGGGGCCAAAAATAAGAGCTCACTTGAGCATGAGTCACCGGAACAGCTCACTAGTGTCAACAGGAGCTAAATTGCACTCACGCTTTTACATTTGTTACTGCTTTTTCCGGAATTGAATATGCTTGCTTAGTAAAAATGGTGAAGAGCAATTTCCCTTTGTAAGAGCACAGTAACAAGCACAACGAAGTCTGGCCATCAGACAGCATTTTGCACTTGCAACTAAAACCCGGTGGGAAGCCACCCTGTCTAGACCTCGGTGTCTCATGTCGGGTGTGCAGTTCTGATCTCTTATCTCTATGCGCCTGTCTGGCCATTAGAAATAGAACGGGAAGGTTCTCACGAAGGGGGACCAAAGACACGGGACCACTGACGCAACATCTGACGCAGTACCAGGGGGACTATTGTGAAATTCAGCTGCTTACGCAAGCTGCTGCGAATGCGGGAGGAACCAGCAGAGGTGCTGGTGTGGCGGCTCTTACAATGCTGTAGGGTGGGCAGCTGGGTGAGGGCATGAACTGGGGCTGGTAGAACACTGGCTGCTCCAGGTAGTGGGGGCAGGGTGTTGGGAAGAAGAAGCAGTCTGTTTTCGGGTCGGGGGGCGAGTAAGGTGGGGGGTCTTCCACAGGTCCTGAGGGTCTTTGGGGCGGGACCTGTGGCTCAGCCACGGCTGGTGCACTCGCAGGGCAGGTGGGGGGAATTTCTGCTTGACTGGCTGAGGAGGCACAAACTAGAGGGGTAAAGAATGGGGTGCTTGTTAGCTTCTGGGAAAATTCCTGCGTGCACCATTTGGAGGGGATTTCTTTTTGTTTTTCATCACAAGATCACGAGCACGCAATAGGGTGACAGTGGATCATAAATTAGAACCGAAAAGGAAAGTTTGGAAAGAAGAAGGGGGAGAAAACAAATACAATAATAGAACCGTTATTTGTCTCTATGCCCTCTGCAGCATGTATGTGCAGACTATGATGGCACGTACAGTACGTTTCTCTTTTTTGTGCTTTGGGGAAGGTAATGCAATAAAAAAACAAAACAGAAGGATCAAAAAGAGAATTAACTGTGGGGAAGGGGGTTGTTAATTGGTTATCCCTGTATCCAGCCAAGGCCCAATGGCTCACCCCATGTTCCCCAAGGACCCCAGTAGGCTGCACACTATGACCAGGCCAGGGGGTCGCCCCCAGGATGGCTCCCACTCAAGGCACACTACCCCAGACAAGCCCCACCCTGCATGTCATGCTCACACTATTCTAGGGTAGTGGAGCTTCTTTGTGTGTATTTGTGTGTGGCAGAAAGGGTGCTAATGTATGATGGTATGATGCTTTAAAAGAAGCAGAGAATGCGGGATGGCCCCACCCAGAGCAAGAGAGGTCAGTTGGTGTGAGGGCAGTCACTGAAGCGCCAGCACCCCAGACCCACTCAGTGACCTCCTCCCACCCCCCAGTGCACTGCGTACATGGCAGCCACCAGACAGCGTGAGGAGTGAGGATTTAGTGGAAATGGTGTGATCATATTTATCGGAAGGAAGGGAGAGGAATTCTGGCTAAATTTTTCCTGAGGGATTTTTGGGAGGCTGATCAACCTTAATAACAAAAGAATTCTGTTTCCATTTGTTTGAAAATGTCTCTATAGGACTTTTTTAATAAAAACACAATTTCATACAAAGGGTAGTTTCCTGTAGGTGTGGTGTTTATAGGAAAGGCATAATTAAAATGCAAACAATGTGAGTCTGCAAGTTGAGTTTTTCCAAAAAGATCTCAAAAAGAAACTGCTGGTAATTAAATTTGGTCAGCAGAAAGGACTGAGATACCAGAGTGAAGGGGGGGACTCAGTCTTGTTTTATGACCCACCCCCCCACAATGTGAATGTGAAGCTGGATTTAATTAATTTATGGTCATGGCAGAAAGCAATACAGTCCAGTTTGTAACATTTACTGGAGATTTAATGAAAAATAAACCACTTGGTAAAGGACAGTATAGCATTTCTGTTTTAAAAAATTATTGGAATATGATGGTGGTTCCGTTCCTCCATTACAGACGTGTCATCGGGCTTGAACTGTACCAGGATTAAGAGTAATTCAATGCTGCGGTGCCTTTGGAAACCTTATTAATAATTTATTTTGCTTTGCGATTCATCGCCTTAATGTTCTCCTCTGCCTTCATTCCCTGTCTCATCATTTAATTACTCGGTAATTGTACATGCAGTGGATGTCTGGCAGTTTGTTGGACAATAATAATTGGGATGTGTGCAAGGATAATCAGAGGTTCGCTGTTTACCTGAGTCCATAGTGGCGTCCGGGTGGCAGAGCAGAGTTGCAGGCAAAGCTCACGTGGGGTCAGGTAGTTGTACAGAAGCCCATGTGAAATTTTGCAAGGCAACCGTGTTCCGGTCTTTGTCACTGCTGCTGTTTCCGCTTCTTTTATTGCTTGTGTTGTCGTTGATGTTGTTGAAGCCTCCAAATGGGATTCTCCTGGTGCCCAGTGCTGTGGTGGGGGCTAGCTTTACACGTCGTCTCGGTGACGGCCTGGATATTGTGTTCATTTAATAATTGACGAGGGGAGCGTGTGAGACAGCCACACCGGGGAAGTGATGGGGACACACTCACACAGGACTGGTTGATGTCAGCGGGGAGCACTGACAAAGTCATACAACCATGTGTGTACTCACTCGGATTTAGGGCCAGCACTAATTAGACTGAATGTAATTACAGCTCAGGAAGTCCCGTGAAAATGGGTTTATTTGAATATATAAGTTAATAGTAAACTGTGCGCTAACTTGATTTTCCTAGTAGCACACAGCAGTGTATCCGCCTCTGCAATGAGGCACATTTCAATTAAATAAAATCTATTTCCCATTTATAGAAGTGCATTGGAATGTGTTCATTTACATATATTCCATCATGCTTTCCTTTTAAAGACACACACACGTAGAGGTTGCAGCTAGGGGCTTGATCGCAGGGTCTGCCATCCATCCAACACCCCAGAGGGGGTTAAGGGCCTTTGTCAGTGGTCCGTTGGAGATGTGGCTACTATGCTGAGCATAGGATTCAAACTAGCAACCTGTCGATGGCAGGCACATAGGTGGGCTTTAACCCACTGGAACCACTGGAAATTCTAATTTGACCCTCAGAGCCACATGTCATCCCTTTTTTATGGGGCCAAAAGATTTGTGAGGGCATTTTACAAGCTTATAACTGCAGTCTCCTCAATATCTGTGAAACTATGAGATCAATCACTCATCTAAGGAAACATCGGGAAGGTTGTGGGTCATATCCTGCATTCAATTATCTTCCTGCCAGAAACACTTTTTCTGATGTTGATATTGGAGAGAATTTTGTTGTGCGAGAATCCCCTGCGTCATCATTTCAACATGGCGGCTTCAGCTTCAGTTTAGGGACACGGTGAGTCATGGAGACGATTCGAGGCAGCGCGGGGCACCAAAAGGGAACAAACACTCCCTAGCTGGTCAGACTGACTGCTCCAGTGGCACTGGACGGATGGCTGACCCTGCGCTCCTCTACCAGTGTGTGTGTGTGTCTTAAAAAAGGAGAGCAAGATGAGATATGTGAAAAAGCACATTCCAGGAATTAGTTCACTAGCCTGTCGCCACTGCATGTTCTCATAGCAGTGCTCATAATGTTACACCTGATTTCAATGGTTGTCTTATTAAGTTCCTTCTTTGTTAGATGTGTTTCTGTAGCTCCTGCTCCAGTACTGCTTACATCTGTACCTGGTCACCAGAAACTCAGCCAAGCTGCACTTATGCTTAGCTGACTCCATGATGAAAGTATGTTTGTAAGGTTGTGTGCTTTTTGCCTGACTTGTATGTTACTTTAGTCAGAAGCTGCTGATAAATAAAAGTGGCAAAAATACAATACCTTGCAGACTTTCACAGAGCAGTATCCACGTTCAAACCACCCAACCATGATGGAGTGAGGCGACAGTGCTATAATGTCCATCCATCTATCCTTCCCTCCATCCATCTATCTCATACAGCTTTTCCAGGTCGGGTAACATGGACAGCAGTCTAAGCAGGGAAACCCAGACTTCCCTCTCCCCAGCCACTTCGTCCAGCTACTCCAGGGTATTCTCGTGGCGTTCCCAGGCCAGCTGGCAGACATAATCTCTCCAGCATGTCCTGGGTCTTCCCCGGGGCCTCCTCCCAGTGGGACATGCCCGGAACACCTCACCAGGGAGGCGTCCAGGAGGCATCCTGACCAGATGCCTGAGCCACCTCATCTGACTCCAGAGTGGAAGAGGGTCTAACCCCCCTTGAGGAGACTGGTAGCCCAAGCCGTGCGTCGAGGTGAGCCCAACTATATCTAGTCAGAACCTCACAAGCTTGTGCACTAGATCAGGCTCCTTCCCCACCAGAGAGGTGACATTCCATGTCCCTAGAGCTAGCTTCTGCAGCCGAGGATTGGACCGCTAAGGTTCCTGCCTTTGGCCAATGCCCAACTCATTGCACCTGACCCCTTTGGCCCTTACTACAGGTGGTGAGCCCATTGGAGGGGGGACCCACGTGCCTTCTTCGGGCTGTACCCGACCAGGCCCCATGGGTGCAGGCCTGGCCACCAGGTGCTCGCCATCTAGCTGCACCCCCAGGCCTGGCTCCAGAGGAGGGTCTCAGTGACTCGCGTCTGGGTGAGGGAAAACGTGAATCCATGTTTTTACTCATTATAAGGGGTCTAGTGAGCCACACTTAGTCTGGTTCCTCATTCAGGACCTTTTTGCCTTGGGTGACCCTACCAGGGGCATAAAGCAATAAGCAACTTAGCTCCTGGGATCATTGGAACACGCAAACCCCTCCACCATGATAAGGTGTCTGCTCCAGGATAGGCACTATAATGTCACATAATGTAATTTCTGTTTTCAGTTTAGACATTACATTGGATGTCCCTGGTGCATTTTTACAGATATGGTCCCATCTCCAACGTACACCTCAGATCTGAGAGCTCCCCTCTTGGGCACCGTAGGAGCAGATGTGGTGCCAGGTTTGGTTTTCTCTGATTCACTCCATAATTGCTTGATTGTCTAGTATTTATGCAACCTGGCTGTAGCCTGTTTCTCTGTTCCCCCCCTCCTCCCCGAGCCAGCCAGGGGTCCCACTGCTTTTTTCCTTGTTCATCTCAGGAGCTCCATCACATCCATCAGAGATGCACCGTGTTTATACACTACCACCCAAGGGGCAGCAGGGAGTGAGACCTTGCTTTTGCTACTAGTCCTTAGGTCCCCAGATTGCATCGGGCCTGGGGATAGATTTAAAAGTGATGATTTCAGTACTTGGGCCTCCTCTGCGGTTTTCAAAATCATGGGATGGATTTCGCAGGCAGATCTGGTAGCACTTTCTGTTGTGTTCTTGGTAAAAGGTCATATGATTTTTTTTTTTAAAAAAAAGTGGTGGGCAAAAAATCCCTATACGGTACAAAAATGTAAACTACTCAGAGTCGGTCTCTTTCATCAACGGAGTGTAAGGCAGTGAAACAGGAACTGAGATATGTTTTCTTTTTTTTCTGTTTCACTCCATTAATTAAACAGGACATATATCCAGCACTACATTTGAGATTTTGAGGAAATGTTTCTTTGTACTCTTTCCTTCCTGTGTAGACCCCACTCCAGAAAAGGTCATATATGAAACATTACTTTAGCTAAAAGTTGTTGCCTGACAGTTATTTATTTAAGACACGCAGGAAATCTGAGAGAATCTTATGAGTTATCCAACATTATGAATCCTGAACTTTTTTTTTATTAAGTGAATATTATTTTCCTTTCATAAAAACCTTAGGGGGCGTGTCTTAACGGGAAGCCAGTGTAAAATGTGGCTCAGCCCCCAGGATCCTGCCCATCTCCAGTCAGATTCTGGGCTTTAATGGCTATAATCTGCGCGTGTACGGCTGTTCTCATGACGTGGCAGCGTGCTGCCCCGCGGAGGAGCTGCCTGCAGGCTGACATGACAGCTTTGATCAGATCTTTGATTAAATGCTCACATGCTTTCTTCTACATGTTTCAGGTATCTTGAAAAATGAAGATGAATAAAATACCAATAACACTGCAAAATGCTAATTGGGATTTCCATGTGCCATTTATGCATTGGTCAGTTCCCCTCTGTTCTAAGACTCACTTGATGGCTCTGTGGGTAGTGCTGTTACCTCATGCACCCTGGATGGGGGTTTAAATCCCACCTTTACACAGGCTTCCCGTTAAGACATGCCCCCTAAGGTTTTTCTGTGTGATGTATGCCCCAGCTTCTCTGGTGACCTTCTGCAACCCTGAGACTTGAACTAACTGATGTCTCTAAGTTGTCTGGAGTGTGTCATTATATGCTTGTTCCAAAGTGGACTGACATCCTGTCTGGGATGTGGCCCAGCCTTGTGGCAATATGTGCCATGTGCTGCTGGGAAAGGCCCCGGGTCCAGGATAAGTTCTTGGAAGAAACATAAATTAATTTTCTATCGTTCTATTTCAACACCTACTATGATTATTCTCGTCAATGGGGGGCTGCTCTGAGAACCATTTCAATGGGTAAAATGGACTCTTGTTCATGCTGAATTGTCAGCTGTTTGGATGCAGCTTGGAGGACAGAACAAGAAGTTGGGGGAGGGGGGGGGTACCGGACTATATAGTTTAATCCTCAAACAATTCAGGGATTAATTTAAGTAAAATTGAAGTTGAGATCGGTTTATGTAAGCATTTCTTCTTCTAATTAAGGAAACAGTATTAGGAGAGTTAAGAACACAGAAATCACATTGTGTGAATGGAATGCACATTCCTATGATTTCGCTGTATGCAAATGGCCACCAGAGGGAGTTACTGGGTCACTAGGTTCAACTCCAAGTCCTGCCCTGTGAATAACTATCAGTACAACTTACGCAGTCAGAGAATAAGAGTAAACAATTGCATTAAGACACCTGGAAAGGTGCCAACCGGAAACTGAACTGCTAGATGAAAGACGTGTGTTGGTGGATCTGTCACACTGGACAGTTGCTCTCTGATAATATCTGCAGTTTCTTTCCAGCGATGTAGAATAGATTTTGAGTGGCAGAATTCTAAACTCATCTTTCTCTCCTTACTGCCTTTGCCAGATTCTTACTTAAAATTTTTAATACTGATTGCAGTGGACCTGGCCAGTACTTGGATGGGAGACCAACTAGGAAAGCTGGTTTACTGCAGGAAGAGGTGTTGGTGTGCTACTCCTATGGTCTGTGTGGATCCCAATGTGCCAGTGCAGTGACAGGGACACTGCTGTAAAGATGATGCCGTCCTTCGGTTGAGACATAAAACTGAGGTTCTAAATGGTAAATAGACTGCATTTATGTAGTGCTTTTCTACTCCTACGAGTACTCAAAGCGCTTTACAATACATGCCTCACATTCACCCATCTACACACCCATTTACACATCGGTGGTGGAGGCTGCCATGCAATGTTCTGACTCTCTGAGGTCATAAAAGATCCCAGGGCATCTTTCAAAAGAATAGGGGTGGTACCCCGATATCTTGGGCAAAATTGCCCACTGTGGTCCTATCAAATTTAGCTTCCAAATCATCCCCTATATTATTCTTCTTCTTCTCTCCTAGCGTTTGTCCTGTCATAGTACAGGGTCTACTTTTCGGCAGGCTGCTTTCCATTTCTTGCGATCGAGGGCATCTTCTGGGGCGACATTGTCGTGTTTCATGTCTTCCTTTATCTAGTCCATCCATCGCTTCTTGGGTCTTCCTTGAGGTCTCTTTCCTTCCGGATTGAGGCACAGGGCCTCCAAGATAACGATCGATCGGTTAATCGGGATGCAGCTGCCCCTGATGTCATTGATGTGACGAAGGGAACCCAGCCGATGTGTCGCATCACCTGTCGCTGGTCCCAAGGGCCCTTGTTTCCAGCCGTCGCCACGTGGAGGAGGTGGTTTGGTTTTGATGGCCATCATCCCCTATATCTAACTGGTGAATTCTCTCCTGCCCCATCACCTATTCATTTTTCTCTTGGAACTCGGAAATTCCAAGGTGAGTGACATCATGTCCGACAACCTCCCGTTCGCGCTACCACATCTCAAAACAAACATGGCTGCCCCCATCAACATGCTGCTGTGTGGTGTTGCTTTATTTAGCAGATTTAGAGTGAGATTATTTTTTCTGAGAGACAAACAAACAAGAAATACGAACTAGTCAAACAACATTAAAAGCTTTATAAAATATTTTATTACATTCATAGCGATGTTCTTTTTTCAAGAAGCAAACAAACTACAAACAAACCAAAGAAACTAGCAAGTCTGGTAAAAATCTGATATTGCATGTTAGGATACGGTCATGATATGGTATTCTCTAAATCGAACACATTTACGAATTACATTTATAACAATTAATTCATGTGGGTAGCTTGAAAGGGACACCAGAATTCTGTCCGAAGACGACGTCATAAAAGAGGCATGTTTCTGATGGGAAGTGATGTTTTCATCCGAGTTCCGACTTGGAGAGAAATAATCGAATGTAGGATTAGCTACTGTGTGGTGAGTGTACTGGCACAGAATGGCTGCTGTTGCATCATCCACACAAGTGCTACACAGTGGTGGTGGTTAATGTGGCTCCCCATTGCTTCTGTAAAGTGCTTTGGGTGTCTTGAACAATGCTACATAAATGTAACATTCATTCACATTTTGCTTAAAATTACAAATTACACACCATAACGGCAGCAAATAAAATTTTGTCATGAAAATCCTTATGTAAAAATGTATGCCTAATGATACAAAATATTCAGTATTAATCATACATTTACATTCATTTAATTAGCAGACACTTTTGATCAAAGTAACATACAAATGAGGCAGATTGTATATTATAAGCATATAGCCTGGAAGGAATTTACAAAGGGAGATAGAGCATTCAGAGGACAGGAGAGACCACCTTGGGAAGACAGAGCGGTGTAGGCTTAGTCTAAGCATAGGTGTCTAAGTAAAATCCAAAAGCCCATTCAAGAATTATTCTATCTCTGATGGTAATGTAGAAAGTACAGCGAAATACAGTACTTTTCTGACCAAATCTTCGCAGCATTTAATGATAAACTGAAGTTAGTAAATGTCTGCAGTATTTCCAGAAAACCATCCTGAATGAATTTTATTACTGCATCAACAGAAGGACCAATGGCATACAGAATTGCATCATCAGCATATAAATGAATATGTGTGAGTTTAACAACATTCAGAATATCATTACTAAATATGGAAAAATAGAGTGGGACCAAGTATTGAGCCCTGGAGAACACCTGAAGATGTATTAATAGGCTGAGAAAGATGGTGGTCTAAAGTTACACACTGTATCCTACCGGTGAGATAGTTTGAAAACCAAAACCAAAGCTAATGAGTGACCAGAGACTCTGACGCTATCCAGCCTTTTTAATAATAGGGCATGATCCACAGAGTCAAATGTTTTCACGAGGTCACTAGGTATTGCTGCACAGTGTTGCTTAGCCTCCAATGCGGATGTAATGTCATTTAAAGCTTTTAAAACAGCCATGACATATTCACTGGATGACTGAACACTAGATAGAACATTATGCACTTCAAGATTTAGTGAATTAGCTGCATGTTTGCCAATTTCTACAAAAGCTTTGAAATGCAGGGTACAGTAGATACTAGCCTATAACAGTTTGTCAGCCTAATCACGGCCCTTAAAAAGAAGTTGTACAATGGCTTCCTTCCAGTCAGCTGGTAGTTCAACCATGCAAACAGAAAGATTAAAGATATTTGTTAATGGTGCTGCAATGATTGCAGCTGCAAATTTAAAAAAGAATGGAGCAAGCTCATCTGACCCAGCTATTTTTTTTTTGGGGGGGGGGGGGTCCAAAAAAAATTGCTGTTCCTCAAACTTCTCTCTCTGCAAAAGGTCAAAAGTAAATTCTATGGGTGACTAACTGTGGATGCAAGTAATGAACAAGAAGCGACACAAGGAGTATGAGTTAAGTTAGTTAAGCTACGAAGTGCTCAAACAGCATTCAGACAGTGTAATGTGAGTAGTTTTGGCTGATTCAATACCAAACATGCTGCAGTTTGTCAGTTTGCTGTAAAAGGTCACAGCAGTCTAGTCTAGTCATGACATGATATCATCTAGAAGCTGAGCTGCATATTCAGAAAAATTTAGCCTTATATCAGCCAAGAGACCTTCATTAGAAGCTGTGGAATTCCAAGCTGATTTGCCCATACATTCCTCCTAAATAAACAATGTCTAATAATGTGGTTACTAATTGTAATAGTAACCCATGTGCCCCAGGGTGCTCGTATTTTACAGAAGAGGACCACTTGTTTGACTCATGCACCGATGCTCCCGTTTCCGCAGCAGAAATGTTCACTGAGGCAGTTACTGGAACACCCCGGGACCTGAAAATCAGCAATTTGATGTTACTGGAATGACCAATTATTTCTTGTTTGGGCAGTGGCTTAATGATTCCATGTGGTATCACTGCCTGACGCCTGAGTCATAAACAATACGTAAGGGATGAAAATATTTTCGACCGAAAATGTCCCCTTGTAATGGTACGTAGCTCTGCTGAGCCCTGTAATACATCTGTGACCCCCCCTCCCCCCCGCATTGGTATTACACATTTAACCCAGCACTGTTTCTATTGCTTCCAGAAAGAATCCATTCCCCTGGATCGATATGAGAATACACACACCACTGAAAGGCCACTCTTTGCGGGTTTTGCAGGAAATGGCATCTAATTCATTAAAAAATTTCTGGGGGAGGATCCCCAGAGCCCATGTCAGAGTGTCCCCCCCCCACATTCAAAATGCTTCTCATGCCCCTGCCCCCCTGCAATGCAAAGCTGGGATTTGTGGCCTTGTGATCACAGGCACAGCTTCTGAACCCACTAAGCAGCACAACTACAGGTGAGCCTGATCCACGGAGAGCCTCGGGAGGGTGCTCTCAATCAGCAAATAATAAAGTAGCAGTCCTGATTGGCTGATTGAGAGGTCATTCCAAAAGCCTGCACCAACAGCGGCCCTCCATGGATCAGGGTCACCACCCCTACATTACAGCATTGCTACATCTACACTGGAGAGGGTGTTACTATGTCTAACAACAGCATTTTTTAAACTCGTTCTTTTTAACATTGCTCCTAAATCACAAGGTGAATGTTTCTGAACAAAAATCTAAAACCTGTTTAACAAATGGTTCTATGACACCATGGCCAAGAAATACAAAGACAGCAGGATCGGCAAACGTACTGAGAAAGCGCAGCAGTGATCCGTAGCTCCGCCCACCGCCCCGCTCCGATTAACATATATTTGCATGCAGTGAACTTGAAAATGAAAAGGCAAAGTAGGAAATGAAAAGACAAAAAGGGTTTTTAATTTTATTTTTCAATTTTTCACATCTGACTCATACATGAGTGGAAAATGAAAAAGCAAATGGTGCTATTTCATTTTAATTTTAATTTTTGCCGGATTTTTGCGCACAGACTTTGGAAACTAAATGGCAAAGTGGAGATTTGTATTTTCTTTTTATAATTTTCATTTTCATTTTATTTTCTGCAGAAAATACCTCCCATATTTGTCAATGTTTGAGAAGAAATGAACCGAGTAACCATTCCTCTGTCAGCTTCCCCGTCAGACAGCACTAACTGAATGGTTTGATTTTAGCTGTGGATTCTGGTATTCTGTACGTCACATCCAAACTTCTCGCGATGTTCACAACCAGGAAGGAATACTATTGGTTTCTATAAAAACCAATCTACATTTTAATGCACGATAAAAAAGGTGAAGCATTGGATAATGTTGGAGTACACCGTCTCCCCCGGGTCCGTTGATCAGAAGAGACTCACAGCTGAGACGTGGAGAAGTTGCAGGTCCAAGTTTATTCTCTGAGCGATTGCAATTGGGAGCGACCGTCTGACATACATTCAGCATGTACAGTAAGAAGCTCAACCATGTGTATCAGTTTTGATTAGTTATAGCCTTATAGAATCATTCCCACAATAAGCACATGATCTGTAGCCACAACCCTGTCAGAGATTGGTAGATTGACGTATTTGTTTTTGGATGAGTGCTGTTATTAAAAAATAAAAGATAATGTCCTTAGGAGGTGGCGCTGGGGCTCATTGGGGGCCAATGTCCCGCCATGACACCCAACCTGCAGGCTCACAGGAAGGGCAAGGATTAGGACTGAAGTTCAATGCCCCATGTAATTAATTGTGACTTGACTTAAAATCATTTGCCTGGTTATCACAACAGAGTGACTAACAGCCTTTATTGACTAACTGCAGGCCAGGAGTCTAACAGCTACTTGGGACATAATAAATCCTCTCATCCTCCAGAACATGAGTGTGATATTCACCAAAGGCATTTCCAGTCATAATGTCAAATGAGGCAAAGTGCTGTATTCCAAAGATTTGCCACACTTTTTAAGTTGCTGGTACATTTGACACCCTTATCTATAACCACAGCTGTTTATGAAGTTTCCTTCTGCTCCTTTCCAGCTTGGCAGCTTCCTTTTATTTATTACCTCCTGACATATTGAAATACCAGCACGGACAGTTGTCTTTCTAATTGTACGTCAGAGCAATCGCTGTTCAGTGCTGTTTATCAGCACTCTGATGCCACAAATTCTTATATGTTTTCCTTCTACTGGAGTGAGGTGAGGAGTAGACGGACACACCCTCACTCTCAGCTGCGCTTTTAGCCTATACAGATGACTAAATTGCAGAGGCCATTTTGAGAATAGAGTCTGTTAGCATTGGAATGAACCATTTTGAGCAGGACTGTACTTGGAGTGTGTCGGCTGCCACAACAGAAACAAAACAAACATGTTTTGTGGACTATGGTGGGTGGGGTGGTGCAATCACACAACGTCATGTTCTGTTTGAGTGGTTAATGGCAGCCATAAAAAGTCAGTTCCCTTTGATGACACCCAGACAGCAGTCTGCCAGACCTACAGAAGAATTGTGTATTGCAATGACCCAGTGACCAGGATTGTTTGTCAAGATTCATGTGAGATGTAACACCCCGTCTTGCTATTTAGGTTTTGTGTAGGCGTCACGAAACTCCAACACCTAAACAAAACAGGAACTGGGCAATAGCGTCGGGCCTGGATTCTGGGAAGGGTCATCTACCAAAGGAACTTCTATAGCAAGCTCATGAACATATTTGAGGAAATCCTCATTATTAGAGAAAAGAAAACAATGCAGACACTGAGAAAACTGCAGCTTTGCTGACTGCCCTGTCTGTCAGCGTGACGCTGGTATATGGCGTCACGAGCAGGATTGCATCTTCAGAAGTGGTTTCTCCTGGCATTGTTGGTCGGGGTTAGGTGGAGTGTAATGAGGGGGGTGAGCTCTAGTCTGCAAAAGTTGCGATCCTGCAGAAATGAAGAACTTCTTGCTTAGCGGTTGTTTTGCAGAAGGGACACAGAGGGACAAGGAGCAGAGACAAGAGGCCAAACTGGAAAGGACGGGGGGACAAAGGGGAGCCTGAGGGAGCCACAGCGGGCGACACGTGGCAGCCGGAGGGACCACAGGCGACCGGGAGGCCGGAGCAGGAGAGGACCCTGAAGGGGCCGAGGAGACAGGTAGAGGAATAGTCGAAGGGGACAAAGAGGAAGTCGGAGGGGGCACCAGGGGAGGCGACGAGGAAGTTGGAGGGCACACCGGCGAAGGCAAAGAGGGGAAGCGGCAGCAGGTGACGTTGCAGCCACAGCAGGCAAGTGCGCTGTCCACTGATGCGCCAGAGGGGGGGGACCCACAGGCTACCGAGGAGCCAAAGTGCGGGAACCCGCCGGTGATTGACGAGGCGTTGAAGGCGGGACTGAGGCCAGGTGACAAGGCATCAGAAGGGGACCCACAGGCGACCGCCGACCCGGTGCCACAGGACCCGCAGGCGCCCCCCGAGCCCCAGCCAAGGCCCTGGCTCTGCGCCTTTTGGGACACAGAAAGACGGGGTCTTGGCTGGTGTCGACCTCGCTGGGGTGAGGGCAAAGGAGTCGTTAGGGTGGTCCAAGGAGGAAGGAGCGGTGGTCAAGAGTTCCAGGACCTCCTTGGGGACATGGACTGGGGTCACGGGCACCGGGGCAGGAGTCACAGGGGCAAGCTGAGCAGCCGGAGGCGCTGGGACCTCAGGTGCAGGCGGGGCCATAGCAGGCACCTCGGGCACAGCCAGAGGCGGGGCCGGCGCAGTAACCCTGGGTGTAGCTGCAGGCAGAGGCCGAGCCACAGCAGGAGCCTTGGGTGCAGCAGGGGGTGGAAGCTTAGGCAGTGCAGCGGGTGGAGCAACAGGCGGTGCCAGAACCTCAGGCGCAGGCGGCGACACAGCAGGGAGCTTGGGCGCTGCAGCGACTGCTGACTCTGAGCGAGCAGGTGGCGCCACAGCCGGAGCTTTGTTGCCCGGTGTGGTAGCCACTGGGACAGGCAGATCAGGCAGGATGGGCACCGCCAGGACAGGTAGGATAGGAACATCAGGTACCAGCGGGACAGGAACATCAGGCGCTGGAAAATCGGGTGCTGCCCCTTTAAGAGCCCTGGGGATTTGGGAAATAACGTCCCAGACCACCCTAGCCCCTATCAGAGCCGGGCGCATTCCCCAGAATCTTGCTCGCGAAGGCAACTTGGAGCAGTAGGGACATCTGGGGTGATCGTGGATTCCCCCAGATCACTGATAGGGAGAAAAGCGGGGAAGAGAGAGCAAGCCCCAAGACGATTGTCAGGGCGTCCGCTGGCTTCTCTTTCACTTTTCGCCTGTTTTTTCTCTGGCCCACAGCCGTGTAAGGAAGCTGAGCCATCTCCGGTACAGCAGCCCCAGCGCAGTACAGCACGACTGTTTGGCCTCTCACCTCCGTAATCCACTGTATTAGTAGCCAGAGATTCTTGCTTACCTCCTGGCGGGGGTGTCTCACTCAGGAGGTCCCTGCTCCGGCTGGCTAAGTCCCGGGCTACGTGGTCCTCCTGGACCTCGTGTTGGGACAGCCAGTACACTACCTCTTGCAGCAGACCAAGATGCTGGTTCTTGGTCCGCTGTGGTGTGTCTTCTTGTAGGTCATTCTGTCACGAGCAGGCAGGAAGCGCCAATCGACAAGGCAGGCAGGCAGGACTACTTTTCAAATGGAAATTATAAATAATATAAAAATTAAAAGAAAAAAAAATTATTATCATGCTGGTGATGAGTTTTTCTACTGGAAGTAAGTCAAATGGAAGGTGATAATGTGATTAGCGTATCACAACTTGACCCATTTGTGGAGAAGGATATGGAGCTCCCTGAGCTCAGGGGACAAAGCAGAGGAATGTCTCACTGCACTGGGCCCACGGGGCCAGGGGGTCTGCCTGACTCACCTACACTGTGGGGGGACGGTAGTCTTCTACCTCCGTCTTAAGAGCATGGTGTGCGGGGGCGTTGGCATGGGCCCCCAACCAGACCAATCCAATTATGTTCCAAATCAGGTCCCCTGTCAGGCCCTTGAAATTGTAAACAATTGAAATTGAACCCCCCCCCCCCCCCCCCCCCGGGG
>JAODKF010000046.1:3859757-3884744 GCA_026779585.1 Mormyrus proboscirostris | reverse complement strand
GGGGGGGGGGGGGGGGACAGCAGCACCTCGCTATAAAATGATAAAATGATGATTGTTGTTAAATGAAAGAAACAACACAAGTGCTTTCAGTTGTAGTTAGTTATGTCAGTATTTCTCAAATTGTGGGTCATGACCCCTTTTTTTTAGGGGGGGGGGGTGACAAGACACAGGCTGTAAGTAAACATACAGTGTTTGCCTGTCTGGAATCCAAAAACGTTTGAGAACTGACCTAAATTACTGACATTGAAAGGGTCCAAACAACCTTCAATATGGGTCCCCAATGACAAAGTGTGCTGAACAGAGGGGTGGGGGCAGGGATCATGGATTTTTTTTTTTTTTTTTAGCATATTAAGAAAATCATCCTGTGACCCCCTTCAATTACTTCATTTGCAAACCACTAATTTAGGTGACATGGTGGCTTGGGTGACCACGCTGTACCTCCTACCCATGTGTCAGGGTTTAAAAGGAGAGCCGCTGTTTCTCAGTGAGACCTTTAGAATCTCAGCCATGCTTTTATTTCAAGTTGGTCGGACTCCTGACTGGGCTTCCCAAGAAAACCATAAACAGCTCCAACTGGGCATAACATCAGTGGGTTAACAAAAAGGATGCTAGTAGAATCTTAACAAGAAGAGGAAGCGTACCAATTTGGTTCCTAAGTCTTACACTGGCATCAAGTTAATCAGATAATTGAAATGAAAATATCACTTACTTTTTACGTATATTTGATGTACTTAAGATATATTCATGGCATGCTTGAGGAGCACAAGCCTGCCAGGACTCTCTTATCATTAAGGTGATGATACAAAGGGAATACATTAGGCAAGCTGTAGCGGACCCATAGTATTTTTAAACAGTGTTTTCTAAATAGCTGTGCTTGGTTACGTCTGTACAGTGTTACAGCCCCTGATGAGAAAGTGGTAGCAGCAGCCACATCTGAAATATCAGACTGAAATGTCTGGCCAACTCCCTATTTAATCATACTCTGCCCTGCATTCCATGTGAGGTATTGTTCAGTGTTTGCGTGGAAATTCCTGAGCATACTAACATATGTGTCCTGTCCATCTCAGATCCGTCCGGTCTCCCAGCTTCGATCTGTCCCATTCCCATCACGATCCCCTTTCCCTGCGACTTCTCCTTTGTGCCTGCCCCGTCTTTGATGTGCTACCCATCAGACAGACCTTCCAGGTTCCTGACCTCTGCATTGTCACCCCGACTCTCATTCTGCCAGCTGCCAACTGACTGTTCATCTGTTTCCCAGAATAAAACCCTGTGTGCCGTCAGATGAGTCCTCAAGTTTCTACGTACAACATTTTCAAAAAAGACATAAATAGCACATTACTAAAAGGTTATGGTACACTTAATCACTGCTCAAATCCATGGTGCCAAATTTTCCAACTGAATAAACTTCACTTGAAATGATAGCCAAGGACACCCACTGCAAGAATACACAAGAAATAAGAGAAATACTGGGAATGTTCAGAAATCTTTGGTGCTCATTCATTATTCAAGCCAACTTACACAACATCATGGTTAAAGTACCCCTAAAAAAAAAGGAAAACATGCAATTTTTTATGATTTTGGAACATCACAGTAAAACCCACAGTAAAGTCTTCAATTAACATCTACAGCGTTTATGGTCACTGGTTTCAAATGAACACTGTAAGCTGCCAATAAACACTGTGAATGTTAATTTAACACTGGGACTTTTGCTGGGTATAACAAGCATAATATCAATGAATCAACTGTCACTGAACTAACATAACTAACATAATTTAACTAACACAGTCTCTCTCTGGCTCTCCATGAATCTCCAACTTATCGTGATGGGGGGGGGGGGGGTTGTGTGTCTCTGTGATCCTAGGAGCTTTACGGTCAGGGGCAATTGTCCCTGGTTGGGACTCCCAAGGCAAATTGGTCCTTGGTGAGTCACCAGACTACGTGTGATTCAGAACACCCCCCATGACGACATTAAAAGGAGAGCTGACCCCATCAGGACTAGGAGAGAATCTTGGGGGCGAACGCCTGTTGCCAAGGCCCTTACCCAGGGGGCTGGCCAGGCTAAGCCCAAAATGGGTACGTGGATCCACCGTCCTGTGGGCCAATTGTCTGCAGGAGGGGCCGTGGGGATCAGGTGCAGTGTAGATCGGGTGGCAGTCAAGGGCAGGGGCTCTGGTGTACTGATCACCAGTGACCAAATGTGGGAGGTAGAGAGATACTGTATACAGGTGTAGGTATACTGTAGGTATAGGTATTGGTATAAGTTTCAGACTCACCACAACGCACGGCTCAGGCTCTGGTACCAAACTCCTGGAGAGGAGTTGCTGATGGTGAGAGGAGCCAGGCAGGTGTGGGTCTGCTTATAGCCCCCCGGTTCAGTGCTAGTGTGTTGAAGTTTACCCCAGTAAACAAGAGGGTCGCCTACATTCAGCTTCGTGTCAGGGGACAGCCTCTGATTGTTGTCTGTGCTTATGCGCTGAGCACCAGATCGGTCCCCTCTGGGGACTCCATTGTTCTGCTGGAGGACTTTTACACTCACGTGGGTAGTGACGGTGAAACCTGGAAGGGTGTTATTGGAAGACAATAATTTATACATTATTTCACAGATCAACAATAAAAGAATAATCAAGCTTGTAATGAACACATTTTATGATTTAAACAAAACAATTTAAACAAAATGTGTATTGAAAAATACACAAGTTTTCCTTTAACATGTTTAGACATACTGATGAGTGCGTTGATCTTAGCATGATCCAAAGGACGTTTTGGGACCATGTTGCGAGGCAACTGAAAAGCACAACAGGCAACGCTTGAGCGAAAATTCTTTTCTTCTTGAAAGATGATCAAACATTCTTTTTGGAACTGTCCCTCCTCCAGTAAAGCTGTTGTATCTAAAATGTACAGCATAAAATTCTGGTTGAATAGAATGTGGCCCTGTGAAAGCCTCAGTGTCACTTTAAGTTAATATAGCATCCTGGATGCTTTGACTCCAATCACCTGTCTATGTCCTTCTATGTATTTCTGCAGCTTTTGGTGCCACAGCTGAAGTATGGAGGAACTATTGAATGAAGGGTGATGATGAGGCAGAGGGAAACTTAATTGCTTATACCACCTTTCAGTGTCCTCAAAACATTTGGCAACAAAAACTCTCCATGTACCACCTGCCACTTAAATGGATAAACATTTTCTTAAAGCTTCAATGGACTGTATAACAAACAGTAAAAGTAACATTTCAACTGCCATTCAAATCCCGGATAGCAAGCTGACGATGATTTTAGCGTTAAAAGGCTACTGGATCAACAATGAAAGTTGCCACCACAAAACGTTGCCAACAATGCAAAACATTGTAGGTAACAGCAAGAGAGTAATCAAACCAGCTCCTAAGGCTGACCACAGTGACACTGAATACACTGATCCAGTACAATGTTTAGATAGCACAGTAAAATAAATTTATGAGTAACTTGCATAATTTTAAAGCTATATCTTAACAGTAATAAACATACATTGTGATGAAACTTTAAAAATGCATACTTTAAAAATTAATTTACTTTAAATGAGTGTTAAAAATAATCTTTAAAAACTATGCTAAAGCTCAATTTAAGAATTATTATCAAAAATGAAAATCAAGTATAATTCTTCCTAAATTCAATTTAGGAAGAGGTAGGTTTAGGGTGGTTTCTGAGACAGCAGGACAGAAAAGAGAAAGAGTCTCAGCTAAGGTGTTTGTTTGTAACCTATGGTCATTAAATTGCATTTAGTGAAGAACAGGACTAAGCTTACTGAAGTTCAGTTTTTTGTCTTCTTGAATAGATTAGAGATTCCAGAGATCTGTCAGAACTACGAAAGGATGATTTGCTCCCTCTAGTCAAGACCTTCATTTTTCAATAACCAACTTACTATCAAGCAGCGCCCTGTTTTCTGTATCATAAGCAGATCGTCGATATTTCATTAATGAATGAATGCGACAGAGGGGCATTCATGAGCCCATACAACATAAGTACCCACAGTGCCCCCTGCTGGAGATGATCAATATCTTTTACAAATACTGATACGATTATTTGCAGTGTAGGGGTCTAAATTGGTGAAGATAAATGGTAATCCTCTGGGGATTTTCTCACTACTGGAAGGACCAGGGGCTAAATCAAGTATACCTGGGACTTGACTTTTTTTTTTGAAGGAAGGAAGATTGGCATTGGGGCTAAAATACTCGGGGCTAGGCTTAAAATATAATAGAGCCCCAAGTGATCGCACCTAACGGCGCTCATGATAATCCAAACCTGTACCAAAGCCACAGGGATCAGGGGAGGAGAGTAACAGAAGTTAACTGCTATGTAGATCCTGATAACTGATGAATGGCCTCTGACTCTTGTACTGTATAGACAACAGATAAACCCAAACCCATGGTGGGGAGGTTCTGGGGAGCTGGGACATGTAAGGCAGCTCAAACCCAAGTCCAGTATGGCAGAAGGTCTGGTCTGGTCTGTAGGCTTAGTATTAGGTGCTAAATGTACATCGAACACTGCACCATCATACCTGATGGACAGCAGAGGGTATTACGCCAAGAGGACCAGCCATAGCCCCAGGACCAGAGGAGATAGAGATGATCACTGGAGCTCTCTGCCCCAGAGGGTGTGTTTGCGGTTTGCAGACTGGCATGTAATCATTGGATCATCTCTTTCAGTTCCTCCTTCTGCTGACACAGTTGTGCCTTGAGCAAAGTGTTTGTTGTGATGTTCAGCCATATGACACTTATGTCACAGACTGAGATGAAATTTCCCAAACCCTCCTGTCCCTCTCTCATGTGGCCCTGATCAGCCATGTCTGTCGCTTGTTGCCCCTCCTTCGTCCTTGTTTGTCTCATTATCCCCAGTCCGCTCATTAATGTTGTTCCTCTCCGTCTGCCCGTGTCCTTACCTGTACCAGTCCTCCAGTTATGACCCCTCACGGTCCCATTTCGTTCCCTATTCTATTCTGTTCAGTTTTTGTTTCAATAAAACCCCCCCTTTGTTTGCCCAAATCCCTGCCTTTTAGTCTTTCATCCTGTATTTCAAGACAATAAATTTGTAAGACATTTAAACAAGACATTGAGACATGGACATAAGACATAAAGACCGGATAATACTGTCAAGCAAGCAGGCCCATTTTCTGCTTTCAATAATGTCAGCACACTCAGGGCGTGGGCAACCAGGTGACCTCAGACCTCCAGAGATTTTTTTTTTGTCCTCACTTGGGAGGTTTTGGTTCCTCTCCTCTGTTCTTTCTTTCTTTCTTTTCCTGGTTTTTCAATTATGGTGTACAAGTAATGTAGGAATTATTACACCCATGTAAAGCACCTTGTGGCAGCTCTGTTGTGAAAGGCGATACACAAACGAAAATTAATTGAAAAAGACTGTCGTGCAGATGGGCAAAGGCGTTGAATTATCAGAAATATGCAATAAACGGCTCCACTGGATTCTGTAACAATGGAAGAGGGAGAACATCTGAGCGTGACCTCAAGAAGTTTATTTCTAGAATTATAGTTCAAAAACAGGCTAAGGTCAAAAACGAGATACTGTAGAAGCAAACAAAGGCAAACAAATTCAAATTGTGATCGCAATCCATAATCCAAACATGGGAAGACGTCAATACTGGGAGGGCAGGGAAAATAGGCTGAGGCTTCTATTTTAGCTATATTTCCCAGCAAGCACAGGCTGGTTGGTAAACGCATGCTGCATCCATAGCTGGAGAACAGCTGCTGATGCTTCCCTGGGAGGCTTGTTTAGGCTACTTGATTGTATCTATCGGTGGTGTTGAATGTACACTTTCAATCAATTATCTAAAGCTAAACAGCCTACAGTTAATTCAGTTCAAAACCATTCATAGAAAATACATTACTCTGCTCAAAACATTGCTCTCCAATTCACACAGAAGCAGGAGGAAACCAGTGTGAAAATCCCACATGAACACAGGAAGAACTCTCAAGCTCCACTCGCATACAGTGGGCCTGGAATTCAGGTCTTGTTTCTGTAATAGCTACAATTTATTCATAGTGTCAGCTAAGTGCACGTTTCACGTTCCATTGATGACAGAATTGATATGGAGGCGTGGGACTGCAGTAGAGTTATAAAATGTGTAAGTGTGAAAAGATATGCCGTAAGCACTGTGCATTCATTGCGGGAAGCCTAAAGCTTTGGGAGGAAAAACCGTTAAATTCAATTAGTCTGCATTTCTATGATTCCACTTGTGTTTAATTTGTTATATACCCCCTGTCTAGGTCAGGTGACATGCCACTGAGTCAAACAAAACGCAACTGGAAAATGTTTTGTTTTATTGCTTAAAAAAACTATGTACAATGAAGAATTTTATAAAGAGTTTCTTTATTTGCCAAGATGAGTATTTTTCCACTAAGGAGAGGAGCAGAGGAGGTGCTGAAAAAATAAATGAATAAAATGTCACTTATATGAGGACTGTCATTTGTGTTTTATACATTGACACATATCTTTACAATGTAATGTTATGGATAATTTTGACTGACAGTTTTTATATGTGTGTGTGTGTGTTTGATTCTTCAGTTGTTTGCTAAACAAACAGGTGCGGTTCTTAAGGGTAACCATCTCCTCCCACCGTATGTAGGACTGTCACAGGCTTCCTGATCTCACCTCCTGCCTGGTCAAAATGCCGTTGCTTGGCCTTTGACAGGCAGCAGGGAAGAGGGATCATATCTCCTCTCTCCTGGTCACACTGCACTGAATACCCGTCACACTGGTTCTGTTACACTGGCTAGGTGTCACGTTTACAGTTTTAAGGTTTCAGTATTTCTTTTTAAGGCGTTACATTGATTGGCTCCTCCGTACATCTCTGACCTTCTCCACCCACTCTCAGTGCCTTGCCTTCTTGGTTCCTCCAGTCAATCATCACTGTCTGCAGAGGGCTTTTGTGTTATGTCTGTCCTTAAGAAACATCCTCAATGGAGGGGAGAGAGACCGCAATAACCCTCTCAGGCATCCTCACCACACCGGGTGTGGTTTGACTAGGCTGTATGGTGAAAGCGTGTTCAATAAAAAACAGAACCACAGCCCTTTAAGAAACACTGATGTTTAAAAATAGCTTTGAAATGGTTATGAAATAAATGGTTTGGGGTACTACTACAATCACAGGACCTCTTCTATACAATACTCACACACCCGCAACCTTATACTAACACGAATCTCTGAGGTCATAAAAGATCCCTGGGCACCTTCCGAAAGAGCAGGGGTGGTACCCTGATGTCTTGGCTGAATTACCCACTATGGCCCTATCAAATCTAGCTTCCTAATCATCCCCTACATCTGACTGGTGTATTCTCTCCTGCCCCTGGCGCAGAATGGCTGCCGTTGCGTCGTCCACATGGGGGCTACACAGAAGTGATGATTGATGTGGCTCCTCATTGCTGCTGTAAAGCACTTTGGGTGTTGTGAAAAGCGCTATAAAAATATGACATTCATTCATTCATTCATTCATTCTTCTCGTCCAGTCACTGTGCAGTGGTGTGGTGTGAAAAATATGGACGGGTTAGTAAATACACAAATGCTCAGTGCTTACGACATTTCCTCTCAGATGTGTACATGTATATTAATGGGCTGACAGTAAAGATTTCTTGAATGAATAATAGACTTGTTTGGGTTCCTTTTCCTTTCCGCTACCGCTGCCACTAAGCTACAGCCGACAATCCCAGGAATGCTAGACCTTGTCCAATTCTTCTGCAAAGGGAGCATGCTGACATCAGTGTGTGACTCACTGCGCTGCTCCAGGGACTGTCTGACTCTGTTGTCTCAGTTGCATGTTACATTGGATAGAAGCTTAGTTAAATAAGTGTAAGTGTAGTACCATAAATAGTCCCAGACTAATGTGAACTTCAGCCACTGTGACTCAGACGGCCCACCTCCTTGGCGGGAGATACTGCTGTATTGGTTACAAAGTGTGTGAGGGGATAGCGGGTCACCCTAATGATGCTGAGCCGGTCACCAATCATGGTTCTCAGCATAAGGCATGAAAACACGCTAAAGGACATTCGGAGACACATATTTCACCTTCACCTCCATTCCTCAGAGCCGCCGATCATTCCTGCGGCGTCGTGGGACTTCAGCCCAGGTAACATTCTACTCTCTGTTTCTCCTCCTTAAAGGATTCAATCGCTTCGTGTACAGTACCAGTGAAATGTTTGGACACACATACCCATAGAACGGTTTATTTTTACTATTCTTTACATTTAAGATTAATTCTAAAGATGTCAAAACTATAAAATAACATATATGGAAATATGCTATAACCAAAACACTCTTAAAGAAAAAAATGAATTTGTTGGGTGGGGCAGCTCTGCAGGTTGACATCCCTGGATTGGCAGTGATCCCACCATTGGGCCCTTGACCAAGACCCTTAGCCCCAACTGTTCCAGGGACTGGCTGACCCTATTGTCTCCTCTATGTCAGCTTCATGAGGTGACATCCTGGGATGCTTTTCTAGTTGTCTTGAAGGAGGTGCCATACATATGCTGACCTCTTATAAGCCACTTTTCCTTCACTTTCTGTCAAACTCCTCCAAAACCATTTATAATAATCATCACAACTTTATTGATTCCTTAATTGCAGGTTAGGAAATTCCTTTTTATGCCTCCCTCAACTTGCTCCTTGTACAACAAGCTGTCCATGAAGGGCTGCCACCTGTTGGGGCACCCAGGGAGCTGGGGGTTAAGGGTCTTGCTCACGGAGCCACAGACATGCGGAGGCCGGGTTTGAACCTGCGACCTTGTGATTACAGGCACATAAGCTTAGCCCACTGAGCCACATGCTGCCCCCCGCATTTGTGCTGTGTTTAGGTCAGGTGGCCAGGTCATGTGATACAAAACTATCACTCTCCTTTTTTAGGCAGCTTGGAGTATCCAAACGTTTGCCTGGTACTGTAGATCAAGATTTATGTTCAGAATAATAAAGAAAAAATATGTCCCAGATAACAGCGTTTTGCCACTAACTAGTTCAACCTAATGAATTCTTGCTCCTATTTCCTGTTGACTTGTGGAGTTTCCTGCTTTTTACACAGTGCTGTGTGTGTTTGAAAGACTCTGAGGTAGCAATGCTCTGTATGATGCTTTATAAAGTCGATCAGTCGAATGGAATCATTCTCCCTAAATTTTTAGCGGTGGGGAAATCTTGTGCAAACAGAAACAAAAATACTTTTTAAATACTCCAAACTATGCCATGACTTTTGCTATACTGTCTGTTTTGCTTTTTGTTGAAACAGAAAACTTTATTGATGTATTTTTGGATGTTTTATTAAACTAATTACCACACGTTTAATCAACTAATGTTTAAAACAATGAAAAATACAGCAATCCTTCTATGAGGATGATAAAAGTCTTAAATCGGCTATTGTTTTCATTAAAACACTTTCTAATTGAGAGCAGACACAGCTGAAAAGCAGCTGCTGGACACTCTTTAAATGTTGACAGTATTTATATTAACAATGAGCAGTAATCACAACATTGTATTTATGTAAACACTCTTCACAAACAAGCAATAAAAACCAATAATCAGAATGGAGAACATTGTTAAATTAGAAAATGAAATATACACAGCCAGTACTTTGTTAAGATACATGTCACAGCACAGTTACACCATTACTAAGTGCTACAGGTTAGGAAATGGGCTAAGGTTTTTACAGTGCTGATTCATATCAGCCTACAGGTCAGACTTACGGCTGCTGTTTTTGCTGTACATGGCTGGCTACAGGGTACAATTAGCAGACCCTTGAGAGTAAAGCTCAAGTGACAAGCAAAAGTACTAACTGGTGCCCTTTTTTTCTGAGAGTGCAGCCACTAATGCAGACCTACATGACCCGATGAGCTTCAACATTGACTATTGTCTACACCTCGCGTTTATAAAAGTAAAATCATTTTCTTAGTCATCCTTGGGCCCCCAGAGGTATTTGTTCATCTTAATATAGAGTTTATCTTTGCCTTTTTTACCTTTTTTCTGTATCACACACAATTGCAAAGTATCTATAAACTAATAATATATTGCCATAAACTCTTAAATTACAATAAATTAAATTGAAATGAACTTCTCTGGTGTCAAGCTTTGAATCGTTTAACAAAGGATGTTCAGTGTCAGCTTTTTGTTTTTAAATTATCGTCATTCATTGTGATTCCATATCCATGAATTTCGTCGAGCTTGTGTGGAAAAACAAGCAGCGACACTGACCTCAGCAATGCAGCTGAGGGGCGACGCAGCGCTCTGACCGTCATGAAACTCCGCTTACATTCGTGGCTCAAACACACCCGGTCCATACCAGTGAAACGGCAACCAAATTCCATTTAGAAATGGCAGCAGCAGAAATGCACAAACTCTGAGATGACAGCCTATAAATGTCTGAAAGCTGATTCATGCGGCCAGAAGTAAATGCAGACCAGTGTGATGCATGGAATGGAATTCAATGTGCATGTCAGCGCGATTTCAGAAGGAGGGCTGGGATGCTTATCCCTAACCCTAACCATACTGTAGGTCCACCAGCAGTGTTACAGATGGACTGGACTCCCGTTTAAGCTGTTTGACATGCGTATGTCAGGGGCAGCTTTTATGCAGAGTTTAAATGGTTGCAAGTTAACCTTCCTGAAAAAGTCCATAATTGAGGTTTTCTCAGAAATTCTAGAAGATGTGGGAATACTGAATCAGGCTGACAAAATATTGCCTGCGATCCTTGTGCAAGGAGCTCACTTCAAAGCCCGCAGTGTGTTACTTTGATTAACATAGTGCTCCCTGTTAAAGGATCCAGGAACATTTAGCATGACAAGTTATATTAAGAAATTAAAGGATTAAGGGAAGAGTGGGACATTCAGGGGTGGAACTTAAGAATTTCTGCTACTAAGCCTCTGTGCCTCTGACTGTAATGTAGCCAGTTTGAGGCCAGTCTTGGCAGAATTGTTGCGTCTGTGGGCCCTTGAGCGAGGCCCTTAACCCCCAGCTCCATGGGCACTGCTATGGGTGGCTGACTTTGCTACCAAGCTCGTCCTCCCCTACATATGTGTCTGTGTGTCTTGGAGAACAAGCTGGGACTTTTTTATGAGCTAGTGGGCTGGGGGGTGTTTGTTATGTTGTGTGTTAATGTTTGTTCATGTTCTACTTGGAAAAAAACTTTTCATTGGATAACATGCAAAATATGACAATGAAACTTCAAAAAGAAATTTCATTCCCATCTCCTTTTCTGGCACAGGATTGGCTAATCTGAGTACTTAACAAGCATGAGGAACGTCGAAGTTGGGCGGTGCTCAAAATCCACAAACTCTCTGTCGCTGGCTGTGACTGTCAGTTTGTCCTGTGCCTGCATCCAGAGCAAGGTAGGCTTACTGAGGACCACGTCTACACTCCTCTCCGGGTCAGCTTTCTGGTGACAGCCCTTACAAGTCCCACAGTATGTCTTGAAGACTGCAGAGTAGTACTGCATACCCTCTTTGTAGAAATGGTTGACAGTCAGCATGAGGTCAAGACAGTTTGTGGCTCTGTGGCAGTTGATTTTGTAGGTCACCTGCACAAACAGCAGGTAGAAGCCGTCTGTCCTGGCGGTGACGCTTGTGCCGTTCTGAGTCAGGGAGATGTTTCTCTCACTGGGGTGCATCGGCTCCCACTGTAATAACCCACTTCCTCTGTTCCCAGTGTGAAACGCTATAACAGGGCAACAAATCAGAAATATAAAAGCATGGAACCAGCAGAGATCAAATCATTGACATTTTATCTATTTAGTAGACATTTTTATCCAGAGCAACATACATCTGTTCTTCAGAAAACAGGGTCAGCGTCTCCCGTGCAAAAGGGCTTCTTCGAGGGGCCAACACTGAAATGACTTCACCTGCCCCGGAATTTAAACCACTCACTTTTCACTCATAGACACTGTATCATAACCCACTAAGCCATACACCAACCCCAGCTAATGGTGCCGTAGTTCATCGGTAGTATATTTCTACCCATACAAAGTCTTTCATAACATGTGATAGTTGACTTGTGATCACTTTACATTTACAGATAATTCCAAGGCCTCCAGGGAAATATGTGAAGGACCAAAAACTGCAGAAGAAAATCTTATGGGGAACAAAAAAAACAGGGCCCAACATTTTCAGCATTTTTCAGTTCAGAATCATTAAAGTAAAACGTTGTTTTCATGTTTTTTTAATTGCAGGTAAAATACTACAAAGCAAAAAAATTAATAAAATAGAAGGTTAACTGAGTCAAAAAGTCCTGTTTCCAAACGGGCTCTTACCAGCAAGGAACATGCAAGCTTTGGATGACAGCGTTTGAAACAAGCTGCTTAATGAGGTCTCTGCAAGAGAAAAAGCAGAATGAAACAGAATGAGTGCCGTTTTCAGCCGCTTTTTTTTGTCATCCAAATTATGTAACGCTGCAGTACTCAGGTCTGAGAGAGCTGAAAGGCGATTTAATCGAAAAGAAAGCAAACTGCAAAAATTAACTATGTAGAAACCAATGTGCTCTGATGAGCCTGGAAAGGCACTTTGAGTCCACGGACACCTTTACACTGGTATCACAGCATCATTTATTTAACAGCTACCGTTTTGTTTACGTTGCAAAGGGCTTCATGTCAGTCATCCTTTAGCCTATTTATAGAACTCTGTCTTTCCTGGAACTTCAAACTCAAACTGAAAGTCAAACCCACAGCACCAGACTGACGCAGAGAACAAAGTAACACAGACAAACCTCTGCAATACCGGGAAATGCTGATACAAAAATATGACGTGTAGTTAGTCACAAGGTAGCTACATAATCCGGGAGAATGAGGCTCACCCCACATTCACCCATCGCCACTCCAATTCTCCTTAAATTTTCACCCAGTCAGCTTCCTCCTGACTTGAATCTTGAGACTGAACCAGTGAAATCATTCTGCGACCATTCTCAGGGAAGCAGGGAAGACCAGGGACAAATGTTGAATTTTTTCAACTTCATTTTCATAAAATGCGGAAAAATGTCAGAGCAGAAAAAAAAAATATTTTCCTTTCAAAGTAAAGTTGCACTAGTGCGTTAAACCTTGGTGGTCTTTGAGGTAATCAAAATAACGCAGCAAGATTGCCGTGTCCCTTCAAACAGCTGACCCTGTTCAACAACTGTCCCTGGTCTCCCCTACTCAACAAAAACCGGAAATCGAAAAACAGAAAGAAATGGGGACGAAACAAGAGAGAAAACAAACAAAAGAAATGTGTCATGTAGCCAGAGATGTGGGAGCTTTGTGTGTCACTCTTGTTCTCTGGGGTACCCTACTGAAGTCTGGAAAAATGCTGCCTCAGAAGAGCCATCCCTCGGAGCCCGGGGTTACAGTCAGGTAACTTTCCCCACGTTTACATAGTTTTGAGTGATTCATTTAACACAGAAAAGGACACATTCAGCGAATCCCCCACCTTTCCAGTGAAAACATGGGCCCTCTGAGTGGTGACACAGTGGCTCTGTACATAGCACTGTTTGTGTGTGTGAATGATGAACGTTCTCGAGACGCTGTTTGGAATTTCAGTTTCATCTCTTAAAAAATGTAGGCAATGAAATGGTATCTCTATACTATGTGTGTTGTGTATGGCCTGCAGTGGATGGCTGTCCCATCCAGGGTGGTCCTCATCCTTCTGCTTCCTGGAACAGACTTACTTGGAGCTGAAGTTGATAAGATAAATGTACTAATGAGTATTGTAAGCTAGGGGAAAAACCAACTAAATGAAGGCTCCTCAAGCCGAATACAAGTCTGTCATCTAAGTTAATGTACTACAGCAGTCAGCTAACACACTGACTCTCTTATAGCTGGTGTCACATTCTCTCTGCACCTTCTGTGGCAGCCTGGTAAAGCATGGCTGGTGGGTTATAATTAGCACTGCGTCCAACAAACACAGTGCGGGCAGATGGGGGGGCAAGGGTGATTGCCACTGTTTGTCTTCACTTTATCCAAAGATTAAGTGGGTCTCCTTCATTTCTTACATGACAACATCTAGAGACAAACCCCAACAGGATTTCCCAACATGACCCTCCTCTCACCATTGTGAAATACTTAAGTTCTTACTTAATGTAACAGTTATTTATATATCAGAATATGTGTACATTTCTAACGCATCTCCAATGAAACAGCAAGATTCCATGTAAAGTACAATCACGAATAATAAATAAGACTGTTCTATGCTCCCTGTAATCTATGAATCGCGCAACATTTATGGAAAATAAGTCACAACAGAAGAAAAATCACGTGACAAGCAGAATGGCATTGCTTTGAAAATATTGCTTTGATACAACGGTTTGAAATTAATAACAATGATAGTTGTCGTGCTGGCTTTTTTCCTCTGAAGATAGATGAACAGGAAATTACACGCATTTACAAAATAAGGCACTTTACCGGTTTCAACTTGTAAGAATTAGGAGAGGAAATATGCCTTTTCAGTATTAAAATGTGTTTGAGATAGTTAAAATAGATGTCTTTGATATCTGAAGATATATTTACTATTTATTATCTAATACAGATAGTTACCGTACATAGAAATTGCCTGGCACTGACAATGAAAGTCGGAGGGTTCTGAGTGCTTGACTTTCACCAGATTAGAGGAATTAACAGATTAATCTGTTGATAATATGTGAAGGAAAGTGCAAAAATATTTGCATGTGTTTTACCCTGGTCCAAAGCTGCGCATCCTGTTTGCATCTGTCATCTTTAGCTCAAAAGGCGCGTTAGACACTGAAGACGCTGGATTATAACTCAATTAGTTTATAAATATAGAGTTGCGGTTTATTGGTACTAGATATATAACCTCGTGAGAAGACATATTTTCTAAAATAAAATGGCTTGCATTTTCCAATATACAGTATGCCACGAGTAAATAAAATGCGTAATGCATTGTACCTGTTATTAAGATGGTTTTAAGAAACGTATAACGTACCGTTGATATCCTTGATCGCGGGAGGACTCTTGGCGTGGTTGTTTGACTGATTTCCTAGCTGGAAAAATAATGTAAAGGTGAGTGGGAAGTGGGAACTGGAACAGCAATCTCCCTCTGATTTATATAGCATTAGACGATGAGCTAACAACTATAGGACATTTGGAAACATTTCCTTGCTAAGTCCTAAATGTTTGCATGGAAATCATTGCTGCAGACGATGCCTGTAAGCCAGGAGCGTTTCTGCCATCTGGCAACCCAGTGATGCTTCTGCTGCCAGCAGACATTTCAACGTTACCAATTAATTTAATTAAGAAATTTTGGTCCACTTAATTTGTTATCTGCAAATCTATTTTGAAAATGATTTAAAGTGAATGTAAACAAATGCGGAGCTGTAACGTCCCTGACTGTGTTTTAGATTCAAAGTAATTTAACTAGCAATTCAACACTGGAAAGTGTATAAGGACAGACCTGGGGTGAGTTCTCCGAATCGTCCTTAGTTAACCCTTCGGTAAGACACATTTCTCGTGAAGTCGCGCTTAGCTGTCTGTTTCTTATTGCCGTTGTCAGCTCTTACCACTAGCGGCCCCTACTGTTCGGACCGCACGCCGCTGAAATGAGTAATATGCTGTTAGATAATGTACTCTAATTATTCAACTTTTGTGAAGGGGATGGGTGCGATGTATATTTTAAAAGCGCGGATTCATAATAAAAGACAATTAAAGCGTTTTGTTTATTACACACTTATTTATTGAGAAGGATGAGGGGTTCTGCCGATATTGGAATGGACGTCTTTGGAATGTGCACACCTCTCTAATACGCCAAAGTCACAGTCTCCCCACCCCAAAAAAAAAAACACGGTAACGCAATTTTTCTTTCTGCTAACACTCTCAGAAAAAAGGGTAAAAAAGTTGTACCCCTGCTTGTCACTGGGGCTGTCCCTTTAATTAAGGGTCAGCCCAACTCTACCCTTAGCTGTAGGTAATTGTACCTTGTAATGAACTCTGAGAAATATTTCTGTACCATTGATGGTACATTAATGCTGCTTGTATCTTCCTCAGAGTCCATTTCTGTACCTTAAAAGGTACAATTACAAGGGTACATCCACAGTGACAAGTAAAGGTATAGATTTATACCCATTTTTCTGAGAATGTATTTTGCCATTTCTTGTCCCAATATCAATGACATACACAAATATTAGTGCACGCAGGTGTTTTACAGAAGAAATAAAAATTAAATAGTGTGATATTACAAACCGGGGAGCCAGGTTCGTGCACCCAATCTGAAAAAAATCATATTTACGGTTAGATTCTCCCCAGTTCTAATTGATTCAGTATTTTGATGCATTCCTACAGTGTTATATTTATAAAGAACACCACTTTCTCTCTTGCGACAGTCAAGCAATTGCTGCATAGAGGGAATAATCGATCCTCAAGCCGTAGATGTCAACCAATCAGGTGTCCCGGCGCTTAGTTACGTCGCACTTGAGGAGCTGTCTCTCGAGGAACATCTTAATGGATCGTTCGGAGAATAGTGCACATCTTGAGTAAGCTATTCCATTTAACAGGCTAGGAGACACCGTTATCAGAGAACTCATCAGCCCTGTGCCATTTAGGCGGAAGGATGACGCAGTGGGTAGCGAATGCAAGAACTTCACACCTCCAGGGTCAAACCCCAACCTAGATCTCGATTTGACAGGTTTGCTTGTTTCGCTGTTTCCCTTATGCTAGGCTGGGCTGTGACGAGGAAGGGGGGATGGCCAAGTGTTTTAGGTACCCTGAGGCTGTCAATATGAGTGTGTTTGTCTATGTCTGTCTGTGTTGGCCCTGTGGTGGACTGGCGACCTGCCCAGGGTGAACCCCGCCTCTCGCCCGAACATGCTGGGATTGGCTCCAGCTTCCCCGCCACCCAGATGGATAAAGCTGTATAGATAATGGATGGATGGATAATCTGTGAATATTTTCCTTGCCGGGGTCAAAACAAATATAAATAATAGTTGCAGCCCGGGTGGTGCAGTAGTTAGCACTGACGCCTCACAACTCTAGGACCTGCGTTGGCGTTTCCGCTGGGTTTCCTTGTGAGTAGATGTTCTCCCTGTGTCGTCGTGGGGTTCCCTCCGGTCACACTGGTTTCCCCACACCGCCCCAACACATGCTGAGGCTGAGTTACCCAATTGCCCCTAGGTGTATCTGTTTGCATGCGCCTTGCGATGGATTGGTGCCCCATCCTGGGTTGTTCCCTGTCTTGCTCCCATAGAAACTGGGACTGGCTCCGGACCCCCCGCAACCATAACCAGGATAACCGGTTTCAGAAAATGGATGGCTAGATAAGTGCAACGTCAGTTATCTCTTACAAAGTATGAATCAAATAATATGGACGGTAATCATAGCATGGATGACGAACATTTTTTAACTTTAATCTAGTTTTAGGCCTAATTTTAAAAGCCCACCACTGTCATGGAAAATGGATCGTCAATAATTAGAACACGTGTTAGATTTGAGTAGCCCAATGCTACGGGCAATTTATTAACTCCAATTAGCCTCAACAAACCAGAGGACCCGGAGGAAACCCCACGACGACACAGGGAGAACATGCAAACTCCACACACGTAACCCAGGCGGAGACTCGAACTCAGGCCCCAGAGGTGTGAGGCAACATTGCTAACCACTGCACCACTATAATACAATACAAATAGTAAAGTAGCAATAGTTGAATTCTAACACAAAGCATGAAACTAATAATATAATTTTATTATAAGAATATTTTTATTATCATTTCTAAAACGAGCGCTTTGAGCTCGCTAGAAAACGGAAAGGCGATTTTACTACAGATGTAAGAAACAGACAGTCCTGATTTAATCGGGGTATATATGCACCATGCGGATTTTGACTATATAAAACCGGAACTGAGATGAGGTCACTTACTTTCCCGCTAATCATTTTATCAGGGCAATTAAGAGTTGACTTATGCAGAAAACGTTACATTATAGCTAGGGGCGATTCTAGGATTTGTGCCTAGGGGGGGGGGGCTCAGCCCACCATAAAATTTGCCGAGCCGGGAGGAGGATCTGTAACATTTGGATGAAAATAACTAAATGGTTTTAGAAAAATAATCCTTCAGCAGACTCAGGCAAAATTAAGGTCGCTGAAGCCCCCAATATGGTCTAATATGGTCACCTTTGCTACGAGCCCAGTCTGGATAATGCAAGGACCTTCTGACAAACCTTGTCATCGATTCTATAGATAAGGCAAGGGCACTCAGATTTACTTTGATTATTAAACTACAACATAAATTATAACAAATTAAAGATGTAAAAATTCAGTAACAACCGGTTTTACCTATAGGGGCGAAATTGAAGCGTATGAAGCGTTAGGGAACAGTTTAACACATTAAATGGAAACTCACAATTGAACTATGCAATAAGAAAGTATTATTAGATGTACAACTGCAGATTTTCTAATTCAGAAGGTTATAATAGATTTAAATATCGCCATCGGCAGGGTTATTTTTAAATGAGTAAAACGCGTGTGAAAAAGTTGAGGTGTCACACCGGAAAAAAAAAGTTTTACGGATTTCACATTTCATTTTTATTTATAGAGCCGAAGTAATTAACGTATAGCTACGGTCATGGAATTAGGCTAAAGAGACAAAATAGATTCAATGTTAAATTGAACAATTTATAATGTGGACATAAACAATTAAACACTAGGCGGTCTAATCGGATTTTCCTGCTTTTTATTTTAAAATGAACCTGCATCATAGAATAAACTTATTTTAAGAATCGCCCTAGCCGTGTTGTTCTAGCCGATTCTCAGTATTAAACGTCAATTGATTTGCATTATACTTTGCGGCAATTTGATTAATGAATGACAAACAGGATCGCGGGACGCCGCGTCGAACTAAATCTGTTGAAATCTGGAAATTAGTGAACGCAGGGAGAAACATTAATTTGAATAGATGAAACATTTTATAATGGTCTTAAATGTGACTTACCTGTATTGAGAACGTTATCGCGAACGTAATGAGCACAAAGGACACCATCCCAGCCATGACCCAGAGAGTCTTACTGCCCCAGTTCATACTCTGCACTAGTCTTGTTCCCTGACAGGCGTCTTGAAGTCTTCGCGTTTTGTGGTCGACTTCAGATTCATCACATGTATATGTTATCCGTAGCATTTCAGCGCACAATACCGGCTACTTTCTTTTCACACGTACCATGTCTTAAACGCCTATTTCGGTCTTTCCCCTTGTTAGTTAGTTATAAGCCGTCAGTCTGGAAACTTTTACAGTGATTGATCTGTCTGAAGAAGACTTAATGGAGAAAGAATGTATATAAGGTGATCTGCCTTTGATGAGGCACGTCGCGGTTTCCGGCTACTGTCGACTGTAATGAGACATATAAAACCAAAATGTGAATATCTGGAATGCGTTTTTATCTTGTACGATCTTTCAAGCTATACAGAATTCACGTCATATAAAACACCTATAAAACAGGCTATAAAACATCGTTAAGTAATTATAAACTTTGAAGCATTTCACTGTAGTAAAAACAAAACCAAAATATGTTAACAGCAAAGTACTTACTTAACGTTAATGAGCACGAAAGATAAGTCATAAATTGTCATAAACGTGATAGAAATACTTCACAAACATTCATAAACACGGCTTTCTTTCGAATCCTTTTCCCCTTCTTTTGGTACCTACTATATCCCATCGGTTATAAATTCAGGGACGAGACTTGGAACTAGGATCCACATCTGCTGAGAACCATGCTTACCTTTTTGTTTGGAGGTGTTAAATAAAATAAAAAATAGTTAATTTTTTTGTTGGCTTCATAGCCGAAAGAAAAACGAGAAAGGATTAAAAACGATGTAGCGCCAGTGAACCGCTAATCGGCGGGGTGTTAACGAAAATACGACTAGGGGGCGAGGGGGGGTGGGGGTCACAATGTCAGCGGATCGTTCGCAGTTATTGTGGGGTGGCAACAAGGGTGCCCCCCTATTTAATATTTAATCCCTGGCCACTTGATCAGCACCTGCTCCTGCAGACACTCCGTGATCCTATGCTGGCTGGATGAACAACACCTACTACCCTTTTCTTCTGCATTAAGTAGTTCTTGTATCATAAGTAATTTTAGCCCTACAGATGATCTTGGCACTGACATTTTTTGTAAAGCTGGACATAGACGATTTACAACATATTTAAGGGGGCTTCAACCACTCTACATCTCGGCCCTCCCCATGAAAACATATATTTTTCTAAATCCATTCAGCGTCATCCGTCTAGTATTTTTGTACTTGTTGTAACGGGCACTCCGACGTTGCTGGCCACGTTTTGCGTGGGCGCGGCGCGAGGGTACTGCGGGAAAAAGATTGGATGGAGAGGGTACGGAAAATGACTGTGTAGCCTATGTGCTGATCCCAGGCAGTGAAATCAACTACAGCCTGCCTTCTTTTATGTAAAGTGCAGATTCACTTGTGACAAGCCTGGCCGGTTGGGAAGCAGGTGAGGTAGACGCGATTACCGTCCCTGCTAGGTGTGTCCCCGTCCCAGTCCGTCGCCGAGAAGAAGCGTTGGAACCCCCACCCAGGTTCATACTGGGGGCTGAGGCTAAAGGTCAAATTCTGCAATCGCTCCTCCAATTGGGTTTCATGGGATCGCCATGTGTTTTAAATGTCAGATTTACACTCTTAGTAAATGTTAACAAAATGTTTAGTGGGAGAACAGTCTGCTAGGAACAATATTTCATGTATTTTCGAATGACTCGCCAGCGTGATTCAGAAAGACTGTACTGAAGAGAAGGCAAGCTCTCCGTCGTTGTTATTGTTCTTGGCTGGCGGTGCTGAAGGATTAAATATTTCAGTGAGTGACATTTATGGTCATTTTTGAAAAGTAAACTTTATCAAGGGTGTAGTTTTCCCTGACGGTAATCACTATTAACGAATGCTACCTGTTCTAACACCTATACTTGAAATATGTACAGTATGTACAGTGTTTTCAGTGAACTGGTTAGCCCACAAACTTTTTCTTTCCAGTTGTTCTTATTCTCAGAATAACTCAGCGCTTTTCACTTTCCAGTAATCAGACTGTTCAGACATGTTTAAAACTCATTAGAAAAGGAATATAAATTCACTCCAGGAATTTAGAGAATTTGTAACTTGCCTAGTGCTTACCAGTAGTTTTATCAGGAACTGTTTTTGTTGCTTTTTTAAGAAAATGATTAAATTCTTTTGCATAACAGACTGGTGCAATTTCGGCGCGCAGACGTAGTCTGTTTTGTTTTGTTTATTGTTAGTAACTTTTTGTATTCCACTTCATTATGCATTGCCGCTGATTTATTAGCCTACTTATTGTGTAAATATACATTGAACTGTGTATTTAAAGCCAGGGCAGGACTGGCCATCTAAGGTACTGGATATTTTCCTGGCAGACCGATGGACATGTCGGCTCCTCCGCTGGGCAAAATTTACCAAATCAGACATCAGTTTTCCCGATGACGGTGACTATTAGCGTCTTATGAAGAATCTGGACGTATCTTAAAGTATTTTTTTTCCTATGTATGTTTCCTGAATAATTTCTTAAGAGATTACTTGAGAGAGAGCTTTTTAAGAGCGACCTTAATAGGTGCCGAAACACCTGATTGGTTGATATCGATGGATCAAAAATTGATTATTCCCACCATGCAGCAACTAGGATGGGGTTTGACCCTGGAGGTGTGAGGTTCTTACATTCGCTACCCACTGCGTCATCCTTCCGCCTCAAAAGCACCGGGGGGAGGGGGAGTTCTCCGATAATGGAGTCTCCTGGTATGTTAGGGAGACTTGAATGGAATAGCGGTGGTGTGCGGTGTTGTGCACTATTCGACGTCTGTTCTCCGAATGATCCCTTAAGATGTTGCTTAAGAAATAGCTCCATAAGTGCGATGTAACTAGGTACCTGATTGGTTGACATCTATGGCTTGAGAAGCGATTATTCCCGCTATTCCCTCCAACTGTTTGACAGTCGCATGAGAGAAAGTGGTGTTCTTTATAAATATAACATATTTACAAATATGTGCAGGAATGCATCAAAATGCTGCATTAATTAGAACTGGGGAGAATCTAAAAATAAAATACAAAATGAACTTGAATCATCTAATTGTAAATATGATTTTTGCTGTCTGGGTGCATTGACCTGCCTCCCCAGAGTGTAGTATCACCATTTTATTTTTATTTGCAATATAAAACACCTGTGTGCACCACTTGTTACGTCTAGATCGTGCCGCTTTTCCTGTGTGCCACCCTCCCTGGTCAACCTCATGTGGAATCCTTCTGGTCACCAGCTGTATCTAATCTTGTTTAATTGAGTTTGTGTTTCCACAGTCTTGTCAGTAACTTCTCTATGTTGCTGGTGTTTCCTATGTTCCTGATCGTGTTAAAACCTAATAAATCCAGAGTTTTACCCTTCATTCCTGGACTACACTTGTTACCTGTCATGCCTCAGCGATACGGTGACATCATTATGTGTGCATGTCATTGGTGTTAGAACGAGCAGTGGCACAATAGCGTTATTGTCTAAACATGAGAGAATGTTCTGTCTGCTTCTAAGGACTATTCCGGGGTGTTTTTATGGGGAAATATTTTAGATTTATAAGTAAATGAACCTGCAGCATCGACTCTTATCAACCTCATGAATCAAAGTCTTGATATACTGTAACTCTGACACAATTAGAGAGGTGTGTGCATCCGGGGGGGTGTCGGAAATAAGGGGAATGCATCCACCCCAATATCGGAATAACCCCCCCCCCCCCCCCTTTCGCTTCCAAATATTAAATAAGCACATAATCAACAGCATATTTCTTTTCCTTCATTCTGAATCTGTGTGTTACTGAGGCCAATTTGCTGTACCTTCATAGCACAATGACGAAGCCTAATGATGATTATAGTCATGTATCACACAAAATCATTTTACCATATGGATCAGTTATTTTTTTTAGCTATGTGATATTTGGTTATGAAATTGTACCCATAACCAATGTAAAACTTTGTGAACGATATTTTGCAAAACACTACTGAAATGAAAAGTTGGAGGAGGCCCGTGTGAGTCAGCTTTGAGTCAAACTGGGAGGAGGGGATACACACATTGCTCTTTTAGGAACAGAAGATTGCCACCGCACCACTTCTGCTTGTGTGGGACACTTTAGAGCCTCTCCCAGTTCAGCATCTGGCTGTGGCGCCTGTGGAACTGCCATAGGAACTGTGAAACCAGCCTGTCCGTCTGTCTGTCCCTCCGTCCGTCAATCCATCCACCCCTTTACTAACTTGGTGAAGGAGTGAGGTGAGGCAGCACGTGACACAAGGTGAGGGAAAATTCCGAACGGGACACAAGACAGCAGAAAAAATGATTAATAGAAATACGATTATAGATGTATTACAGTAAGTATTCCTAATAAAGTCTAACCTTTAAGTGCTGTCAAGTGAAGTACCATGTGATGCTCGTCTTTTGAGATTTTTCTTTATTGGAAAAGTGTTTCACGCTGTACCAGTTCACAGAGGAATAATTACCATGGGGGGAAAGGCAGAGTTCAACTTATTTTGCAAGGTCTCTGCCACTCTTTTGCTCAGTAGCGCAGTGTCAGAACACCATCCCGAGTTTCTGTGGGCTTCCTCCTGTAGTCCAAAGCCATCCACTGTGTTCCACTGCCTTGTGCCTTTTGCTGCCTGGGATTGGCTATTGGAGAAGATCTTTGAAGATGCATAGACAAATCTGGATTGTTTTATGTATGAAGGTGGTAAGGTTGAAGTTAGCTGACATACCTGTCCTCTCAACAACGAAATAATGACATAAAACAGTGGTTCTTGTTTTTGAGTGAGAGTGAACATTCACCCCTTGCTTTCTGTATTGCTACACGCTGTCAAAGCTGAAGCAGCTGTCTTGGGTGTTTGCTCTGCTCTTCCGATTTATCAAATTGCAGTTCTGAAAAATGGCTTGCTTTGCACTGCGATCCAGGAGCAGATGTCAGGAAGATCCTGGGCTGGCAAAACCACGCAACACTCTCACAAGTGACTCATTTGGCCACATCAGTGCGAGTGCTGCATGCTCACATGCAGACCGAGGCACTCGCTTTCATGTCCATGCGGTACATTAGCGTGGTACAAGAAACTGAAAGCTGGTAGCGGTTGACTGATATGACATTCAGAGAAGTGGGAATGAGAGGGTGGTACTTCTTGACAATGGCCTGTAAGCCCCCACTTCCTGAAGGTGTCCCTTACAGATTGATGAATCACTGAGCCTTTAGACTGAAGACTGCAATGTACAATAATACTCAAGCTATCGTTTGTTTTTTTTCTTGTTTACACATACTAATTTCTATACAAATAATTAGTTTCAGTACTTTAAGAGGAATACATATAAAGAGAAACTTATTAAAGAAATATTGACCAAGGGCGGTGAATTTATGTAGATCCTACATCATCTGAATGGATGGGTTTTTGTAGGAGGTTTGTGTAAGTAGGTCAAAATGTTTTCAGTTTCACCTACTGTTTTTAGTTTTTGATTGCAAGTGATGGAAATCTCACTTACAGATTCTGAACTTACAGCTACTCATCTGTATCTCAGATGAACACAAGGCCACTGCAATGAAGTAACTTCAGATTCAAATGTCTTTAAAGGAGAAGAGTGACTCCAGCACACAACAGCCATATATGTGTGAAGATTATATCTATAATGATAACCCAAACCAGTAAGCTTTCCTGTGTGTGTGTGTGTGTGTGTGTGTGTGTGTGTGTGTATACAGTATTTCACAAAAGTGAATACACCCCTCACATTTTTTGTAAATATTTTATTATATCTTTTTATGGGACAACACTGAAGATATGCTACTTTCCTACAATGTAAAGTAGTTAGTGTACAGCTTCTATAACAGTGTAAATTTGCTGCCCCCTCAAAATAACTAAACACACAGCCATTAATGTCTAAACTGCTGACGAAAAAGCGAAAATATCCAAATTGTACCCAAAGTGTCAATATTTTGTGTGGCCACCATTATTTTCCAGCACTGCCTTAACTCTCTTGGGCATGGAGTTCACTAGAGC
>JAODKF010000046.1:3831037-3846044 GCA_026779585.1 Mormyrus proboscirostris | reverse complement strand
GAAGGAGCTGAGCCAAAAGGCAAAGCTCTCGATTTACCAGTCGATCTACGTTCCTACCCTCACCTATGGTCACGAGCAGTGGATAGTGACCGAAAGAACGAGATCGCGTGTGCAAGGGGCCGAAATGAGTTTTCTCCGCAGGGTGGCTGGGCTCTCCCTTAGAGATAGGGTGAGGGGCTCGGTCATTCGGGAGGGACTCAGAGTAGAGCCGCTGCTCCTCCGCATTGAGAGGAGCCAGATGAGGTGGCTTGGGCATCTGGTCAGGATGCCTCCTGGACGCCTCCCTGGTGAGGTGTTCCGGGCATGTTCCACTGGGAGGAGGCCCCGGGGAAGACCCAGGACATGCTGGAAGGACTATGTCTCTCGGCAGGCCTGGGAACGCTTCGAGATTCCCCCGGAGGAGCTGGAGGAAGTGACCCGGGAGAGGGAAGTCTGGGTTTCCCTGCTGAGACTGCTGCCCCAGTGACTTGATTTCGGATTAAGCGGGAAATGATGGATAGATGGATGGACTTTGAAAAAAACTTTATAGTAAGAGCACATATTGCCTCAACAATCTGTTCAATTTTGCAATACAACTACAGTAACTACTACTACTGCTCTAATAATAATTCGCATTTTTATTTAATCTAACGTAATAATATTAATAAGTCATTATTGTTATCATAATGCAGAATCGGGTAGCAGAGGACACATGGCAGTGTTGTATTTCTGACTACCTGGAATACGCCACAAAGAAACATCTGGACCTGATGTGGGGTATAATTATCCTACTTTTCCACATGAAAGACCGTTTTTTTACATCTGAATTTTGGCACATATTTGACTGAATGCACATTCTAAGATCAAAACATTGCGTAAGAATGTTTCATGGATGAGGCCCCAGGCTCCTGTGGGGGTGCTGTGCCACTCAGCAGATTACACCTCTGCACTTGTGACAAGAAGGCCACTGGTTTGAAGCCCTTTCATGCCTCGAACAAGGCCCTTATCCAACTGAAATACTCCAGGGGTACAAAATAAACCTCTCACCCTGTGCTCATACCCCAAGCTTCACGCTCAGCTATGTATGTCTCAAAGGAGAGCAGAATGGGACATGGAAAAAGATGAGTCCAGTTTACATGTGTGAATAAAGCATCATCTATTTTCTTTAAGGGGGTGGTTGGTAGAGACAGGAAGATGAGCAGAAACAAAAAAGACGATCAAAAACATGACTCATGGGAACAGAGACACGAGGCTACGGCAAAATCGATGAAACCTTTTTTATTATTAAATACAGCTTATGCAACATTAGCCTGTCATATATACACCTTGTTATTCACTAAAAACAGGAAGTTGTAGGTATTATCGCAATGTCCATCTGACCCAGTCTGGTCTGGCCAGAGGTACGGTACCTTTTCTTAGAGTGTTACCTCTGTTTTTTTTTTTTCTTGGGTGGGGGCTGCTTTATGATAAGCTCTTAATTACGTCCACCTGTACAGCATGGTGTCTTTATTTACTCACCCCAGAGGTCGGAGATATTCAGCTGGAAGGAAGGACCCCCACCCCCGGGTGTTTACATTGTCATGGCGAAACGTGAAGTCCACTGAGTAGCTGGTTCATTCCCACGTGCTCAAAGGAGACAGGGACATCACACATCTCTGGGCCTACCCCGGGCATGGTGAGGTGAATGTGAACTTCTAAATATCATGATGTGGACATATGTGCATGTGCTTCTGCTACTTTTAAATGCATCTCATCTCCTTAAAATGCCCTGTGTTAAAAAAAATCTTACCGCTCAGTTCAATAAGCATCTTATGGCAAGAACGTGCAAACACACAACCTTCCGAGTCACAGCATGAGCGTGCAAACTGGGTTACCATTACGACATCATTAGAAAATGTTGGCTGAGCCAATGGCTTCTTGAAGACTCCCTGGAAATTTCTGGAGAATTATAAAAGGGGTCAGCCTCCAGATTGGCATGAAACAATCTGTCGGTTTCCAGAGTCGCACCCACACACACAGTCCAACCAAACCTATTGGGCATTTGTGCAGAGGGTGCACAAATGCCCAATCAGCCGAAATCTAAACCAGCCAGAAGGGGTGGGCCTAGACGGCAAGCTGCAGAATGAGCTACACGCTTCCATCCAGTATGATGCTGAACTTCCATTGTTGTACTTTCTCCTTGTAGGAAAAAAGGAGTGAAAATGAATTAAAACTTCAGGATGAAAAACAGAAACACTATTAACTGCTCCTGTTATATTGAGAACATCACCATAAATGGCACGTCTCTTTTGAATGAAGATGACATTCAACCAGCACGAGACTAAGCACTATAAAGCTTGACAGTAGAGCAACACACTGAGGCGCTAACCCTTACTAAGTCTTTACAACACTTCCCCCTGGTACTACACCTTCTGGTGGAGGGATGAACTTTCCCTCAGTCTTCAATACTTGGAAGATCCTACAAACATGCTGCTCTGTAGTTCTGCATCAGAACACTGTCAGCATCTAGTTGCTTTCATAAATTAAATAAAGAAGTTGTCTTTGTTTTTTTTATTGCCGTTTTCTTGGTGCTATGCATAATTGGGGTCTGGTTCAGAACCCTGTCTGAAAAATTAGAAATGGGACACCAGTAAATACAGCAGTGCTCCCTACTGGTGCGTTCTCCTTTTAAAGTGTCCAGGCGCACAGCAGTCCTTGTGCTGTAGTGGCTGAGATGCCCATCCCCCTGCACTGCTCTTTTATTCCCCAGAGCTGACCCCGTCCCTGCTGTAGATACCCCTATGTGTCAGTGTCAAGGTATGGCTTTTCAGCTTTTTTCATCTCACGTTTTCCACTTGCCGAAAGTGCTGCTTTGATTCCTGTGCAATCTTGCATTTTGCTGTAAACTAGATTCCCTAGTGAGTTCTCTCAATGTGACAAGGCACGGAGAAGCAGGGAACCCCACTGTATAGCCACAAACCCCATTCCTGGGATGCTTCTCCCTCATACCCGGCCCATTGTTCCCAGTCTGCTCCCCGAGCCCCCACAGACAGTTTGTAGGTGGGCATGGTCTGGTCCTGGCCAGGGGCTAGGCCTTGTAGACGCTCATTGGGCCCGTGATGGCCAGTTGGCCGTTGGGTACTGCGTCGGCGACCTCGTCCTCCAGCAAACCAGACACGTCAGCGGTGGGTAGGCTGTCATGGTAGCTGCTGAAGCTGATGTTATCCTCTTTCAGCTCAATGGTCCAGAAGGGTGCGTTCAGTTTGCGGTTCTGGTACTCGCGGTAGGTATAGACCCCACCCACAAAGCCTGTAAGCAGCACCACGACCACAATGATGACGGCCAGTACCACGATGTTGAACTGGGTCCAGGATACTTTAGCTAAGGTGGAATTGTCAGCTGGACTGCCCAGGCTGGTCAGGAGGGCTTGGGTCGTGGCCACAGTGGGCAGGCTGGTGCCATTGGCTCCGGATGACATGCTTCTGTCGGCAGACGGACCGCTGGGGCGGAACAGCACGGCCCGGTTCGCTATCTGGGTTGGCTGGAGGTCTGAAGTAGGGACAACTTGCTCAACTGAGGAGAAAAACAGAAGAACGATGCCGTCAGCTGCAGTAGGAGGTGAAGGTGGTGGATCTGTCACAGGAAATGCTGAACGGTTATTATGACAAATAAAGACAAGCGACACAGAGGAGCGTAGGACGCTGGAGAGCAACTTCAGGTGCCACCGCGAAGAGACTAGTTCCAGCTTGCTTCGGTTTTCCACTGCATAAAGGTCAGCTCAGTTATGGCGTTGCCGGGTTAAGAGAATGACAGTGATGTAAAATTGAAGAGACGCTTATTTAATAATAACAATCACAACTTTATTGAAATTCCTTTTTTCAGCCCCATTAAACAGGGCCATGACAGCACAGATACAATTCTCATAAATTACAATGAAAAACCGTCTCCTTGTGGTTAGGGCTGCAACTAATGATTACTTTGGTAGTAGATTAATCGTTCAAAATTGTTGTCGATTAGTCACGATTATTTCATGCCTGACTATTTTGATGCCTGTGTCCTGTGGTTGCACATCCTGTTCTGGACTCTGTCCTACCTCTCATCTGCTCATGTCTGTCCCCCTGTGAATGTCCCCCTGATGTGTCTGCATTAAGACGATTCAAATTTATAATAATCAAATTAAAATTACCAGTGAAACATATGAATTTGAAAATAATCAGGTGTTTTTATGAAAGTGTGAGCATTACAATAAAAAAAAGGAATACATTAAACAATACAAACTAAAGTGCACATTGGTGACACTGGTGTGTCTTAAAGTCCAAAAGTTTAAATAAAGCTTCAATTCAAATAAAATAAAACCATATATAAAAGATTCCGTTCATATATCGGTCTTTGACTGTTGACGTCACACTCACTATAGCCACAGTGTATTGTGGGTCGAATTGCCATTTTGGTTGTATACAATTCAAGTGCCAGCATTTGTGTGAGGCATTATATTTGGTAAGATGGGACACTCGTGCTGTGTGAAAGGCTGTCATACTAAATCACATGGTAGAAATGGCAGAAAGGTGGACCACAACATGGGATTTTTTCAGTTTCCCACTTGGAAAAGAGGATATGGACTATGGATGGCTATATTGTTGTGCATTTGATAAATGAGCTTTGATTTGTTCAAGAAAAGCGTCCTGAATTTATCCCATAGACTGTGCACATATTAGCTGTTGTATAACTCCTGCGGTGAAGCCGGATGGTACCTTACAGTAATACCAGAGCAAAGCAGGGCCTTTTGTTACCCAGTCAGAACTACCCCCCCTCCGCCTTGTAACTAAGCTCACTCACTCATTACATTTATGTATTTAGCAAACACTTTTATCCACAGTACATTTTTGTGTAAACAGGGTCATGCAATCCAGGGAGCAGTTGGCAGTTAAGAGCCTTGCTCAGGGGCCCAGTGGTGACATCATTCTGCCGTCCCTGGGATTTGAACCAGCGACTTTCCAGCCCTCGGCACATCATCCTGACCTGTGCGGCTAGGCACTGCATTGCACGATGATTAAGTTTGTAAAACCATTTATAACTGGGAACAGGGGCTAGGTTTTGAATTTGGACAGGGTTACTGGGACTGGGTAGTTGGTAGGATTCGTGCTTCATCATCTTGTGTGAGACTCTCCCTCGTTGAGTTTAAGGTGGTACATTGAGTGCACCTGTCAAAATACAAATGATCTAAAATTTACCTCAACATTTCTGACATGTGATAAGTGTAACTCGTCCCCCTGCGATTTAACCCATTTTTTTTTCCCGCTGCCCTAAACTTCAGTCATATTGGACCTTTGGCATTATCTCCCAGGTTCTGGGAATTAGACTACAACCGTGTCTGCTGGTTGCTATGTTTGGTGTTCCCAATAACCCTAACATTTCTCTCATTAATCAACTGGCTGATGCGATCACTTTTACCTCACTGGTAGCATGACGTAAGTTATTGTTATACTGGAAGGGTTCACAACCCCCATCTGTATTGCTATGGTTGAAGGATCTTATGTCCTTAAAACTTGAAAAAATAAAGTGTAGCTTGAGAGGATAGGTATAGGTAGCAGAGTTCTTCAAAATATGGCAGCCCTTTCTTACTTATTTAAGTCTGTGAAGACCATCAAGCCCGATTGAGCCCCTGGTCTTGTCATGGACGCGTAGATTACCTTTTTCAGTCTATTTTTTTTAGATGGACCAAGGGAGGAGGGTACTGTATACTGATACTGTATGTTTGTTGCTCTTTCAGGTTGTACCTGATATTGATATTTTGATATATTTGTAAATACCTGTATGATGCTTCCCTGTGTAGTTTTCTGTATGGTGCTGTTTAAAAATAAAATGATTGATGAAAAAACCACCATTTTACAGTGGGAAGTGTTTTTGGCTACCAGTCCCAGGAGGGGTTTTGGTTACCAGTCCCAGGAGGGGTATATCCTCGCTCCAAGAACTAAACCCAACCCTCGCGCTTTTGCATTTGACAGCTCACTGCTGGAACTCCAGCAAGCTGGAAGGCTATTTTCGGTTTCCGGTTCCCGCAGCGAGCAGATGCACGGTTCACGCCTCGCCCGGTTTGTGTGGCAGGAAGCGTTCCCAGTGCGGTGTCAGGCTTCCTTGTGGTGTGTGAGGGTACACACTGTTCCCCATCTCCGGGACTTCAAGCGGGGCCAAGCTTGGTGGACTAGAGCGAATCGGACTGCAGGGTGCGGCTGTGGTGGACTAATTAACCGCTAAGCCACCCTGCGCTAAGCCTGTGTCCTTTCTTTTTCATGACCTGGGCCATGAATGACTTCTGCACCCGTCTGATGGACACTAAGCCAGGTATTCTATACAACACTCCCTGGTGGACAGAATAAGGAGACATGCTAGTAGAAGCCTCAGTACACGGTAGTAACTCATTTCCATATGCAGTGGGATGGACTTCCAGAGAGCTGCACCACCGCTATCTACACAACAGGTTCTGTCCACAGCTGGTAGTTTCAATTCCCTTCTATCACCTGTGCTTCCCAAACATAAACTGAGACACCCAGCAAGAGGAGAAATGCCCCATCAATGGAGGGGAAAGGCAAACATCCGTTCGAGTGAACTAGAGAAAACCTCTGGAGGTCCCAGGTCAGCTGGTTACCTACCCATCCCACTAAGCATGCTAAAAATTTCCAGTTCAATGAGACGTCCAAACGTGAGCAGGGCAGTAGATAATGTTCAGCTGGTCGGTGGTCAGGTCCAGTGTGATCTGCCAGTTCGTTACAGCTCAGCTCCCGATCAACTGCACTGCAGTGAATGCATCAGCCCTGCTCTGATGTGGATCCAGCTGGATCACTCAAGAATCCTCCCCATTAAACCTTGGCAAACATCCTTGACCACCCATGGGCACTGGGGATGCTCAGGCATGGTGACCATCTCCAGCTCTGGGTCTCTGCATCCAAAAATATCAGAACCAAAAGAAATGTGATATAAATTTTGGAAGGGGTGGCAGGGGGTTGATGTCCATAAGAGCCAATCAGATTCTCTCCAATGCTAATCCATCCATACATGCATCAATGACCAGGCCATGGTCAGGCAGTACAAACCCAGCTCTGTAATTGAGCTCTTAAATTCCCCAGACTGAAAGGTTTGTCTGACACACTGGACCATGTGACCACCAGTGAATTATGAAAATGTAGGCGGGTTTTTACCTATCAGGGTGCAGTTTTGGACGAGGGCGTCTCCGACGTAGCCTGGGGCGCAGCGCTCGCAGTGGGGGCCTGCTGTGTGGTTGGTGCAGCTCAGACAGCGGCCCGTGTCGGGGTCACAGAGGCGGGGCGCGTATCGAGGGTCAGGGTTACCGCTGCAGTCACATGGCAGGCAGATGCTGTCCGAGTTGTAGAATCCATCACGGCACCGGTCGCAGTTGGGGCCCTCGTACTCTGGCTGGCACTGGTCACACACTGGTTGCCCACTGGAGTCTGCAGTGGAGGAACAGCACGGCAGAGTCAAGAACCATAAAATTCACCAAGTAGAGGCGTCATTTCTACCACTAGAGGGCACTAAGACATCGCAATACGGTGGCAAAGTACCACTTTGACTTTGAGCTGGTCAAGAGAGGACAATTAAAGGCAGCACTTTGCAATCTCACTAACACAACAAAAGCAATTACACCATCAACAAGAGCAGTAAACAGACAGCTGGAGTAGCATAGGTTTCAGCCACTAGGGAGTGCTATGCTGTGTTTACATACCTGTAAGCATAATTCTCAGAATCATGGGGAGTAGAGGATATGAGAGTTTGCAGTCAGAAGGGTAATTACACTCATACCCTGGAGCATAAAATAATCGGCCTTCAGTAAATACCCACAAGCCGGCAGCTACCAAATGCACCCCCCCTCCCCCCAAGAAAAAAGGACAACCCCTGAGGGTCTGAGGATGGGCTGCAGAGGCAGATTCTTCCCGACGGTGAAGCACAGAGTGACGATCCCTGAGAAGCTGGTGTGCCGTACTCCACAGACACGTTACGCAGTCTCACGGACCATGCTAGAAGGACCAGCCCCTCAAGGCCACCCTGAAGCCGGGGCAGAGGGGAATCCTCTGGGAAGCCATTAAAGCAAACACCCTTCAGTGCCTGTATCAGGAGTTATACAAGTCTATTCAGCTTCATTCAAGAAGAGAATCAGCTGGGAATAAAAACAGGAGCAGACGAAGCTGCCAAATGACGATGGTTGTTGGTTGGTCACGTCTTTTATCACAGTTTAACTGAATATGTTCAGAAGGAAGGTGCAGGTGTATTTCAAAAGTCTAACTGCTTAGGTATTTTAGTGTTAAACATGAAACTTGATTTTAATAGCATAGAGCTCCCCGATTCTGGTCCTGGAGGCCCAATCTGCAACACAGTTTGCAGATTTCCCTGCAAAAACTCATCTTAATCAGATAATTACCTGGTTTACCAGATGAGTTTGAGCACAGAAATCTGTAAACTGTGTTTCAGACCGGCCCTCCAGGATTGTAAATGGGGAACCCTGGAATAGCGGCACTGCACAGAACACAGTCATAACTGTGTGGGTCGGCCATCAGTGAAGACAAGTCGCCCCTCCCCTGCCCTGCCTTTCCGGGTGGCTGGAAATAAACTCCTTCACTGAACAGTGACCCTTCAAAGGAGCAACATAGTCTATGTAAGCTGTGAGAATACAGTGTACACACACACACACACACACACACACACACACACACAGGTCATTCAAGAGTCTCACTTGCATGTGTGGTTGTGTGTGTTTGGAAACTCGGTTCTGCTGACTCATCCTTTTTCACCCACCATGAGCACCAGATAATCACCCTGCCTGAACTCACTCAAGCGAAACGCTCCCCGCCTCCATAACAACGGTAATTCTACACAGCTCCCACCTGGTGGCCGAGGTGTTGCAGTTTGATGCTCTGTGGCCTGGCAGGATTTAGTGGCTGGCCTTGGAAAGCGCAGCGTAAGCCGTGTGCCAGAGAGAGTGCTTCCGTGGCACCTGGGCTGGGTCCTGTCAATCATCCACCAGTCGCTGGCCTTCTGGTTAAAGCGAGCCAAGATTAATCCGTGCGTTATGGCAGCTGGCACGCTGCAGATGTGTGGACTTGCAATGGAAAGTCGCGAGCGTCTGTCATGACGTCACTACAGGGGGAGGGGCAAAGGCGTAGCTTTACAGGGAAAGTTAGAGAGAGTGGCAGCGAGCGAGGGAAGGCCGCACATGGTGTGCGTTCATGAACGCTTAAGGAACTGGACCACCACCAAAAAGCTGTGGGGTTTAAAGTGACTTGCTGCAGGATCAGTACATCTTCAAAACGCTGCTTCAAAAGATAAGCAACTTTTGAAAAAGGAAGAGTCTCATCTTTTTTTTTTTCTTTTTACTGATAATCATCTAAGTAAAAGGTTAAAGTACTTTATATGTTCACATCAGCACAATTGCCTGGCCAGCTCTGAGTGCAGTTCACTGGTCCCAGCTTTTCCCAAAACTTACTTTACATTTCTTTAGCAGATGTTTTTATTAAAAGCATGGTCAGTCCCTGGAGGCCTTGCTCAGAGGCACAACAGTGACATCAGTCAGCTGATGCCGGGTTTTGAACAGGTGACCTTCCGACCAATAGCAGAGCACCCTGACTCGCGGAGCCACACACTACTACACACACGTAAACCTAGATGTCGTCCTCAAAGATACTTTCTTTGCCCCAGCAGCTGATTTGGTTTACAATGAAATTAAATCTTGGTTGTGTGAGGCATTGATAGCCACTGCACAACCACTGCATACCCACTGCACAGTTCACTGGAGGCTGGAGAACTTCTGGAATCTGCAGGAAGAGCAATGTCAGCCCAGAGCCTGGATCTGTCACCATCACATTAGACGGTCAGCAGCCCCAAAGCTGCCCAAAACCAAGCAGCCAAAAGGACACGGTAAATACATTCCCATCATGCTGCATGGGTCACCGCTGCATAAATGACATAAATACAAAGACAAGCTTCTGTAGAAGGAAACATGTCTAGCGGTAAGAGCAGCTCTCTCTGTAAGACAGATCCTGCTACAGCCATTTCTGCTTAAATGTACATCCAGATGTTTGAGAACCCTTCCAATATTCCGGGAGCCTGGGACGCTGTGGTGATGACATCTGTGTGCGCGTCGGAGCACTCCGAAGGCCTGGAAACATCCAGCAACAGCTGGGAACGCGGCTCATACAGGAAGCAGGAATCTCACTAAGCAGGGCAACACTCAGCCAAAGCCAATGAAATGAAAAGCACCAGCGGCCAGTGGTGTGCAGTTTGGTTTCTTGGAGTTTTCCTGTTATATAATAATCCTGCCAGAATGTTTTCATTCCAATCCTACCTTAATCAGGCTCACACGGTCTCACAAACATTCTGGTGGGGAGAGGGACACCAGGAACAGGATTTCCATTATACCAGTATTCAAATATTAGGTGACATGATACTTTGGGATGTCTTCTGGCTCCTCAGTCAGACACACATGGTGCGGGACCCAGTCAGCCACGGGGGCCATCCTCTTTGATCAACATGGCGACAGACAGGGATTCCATGGCACAGTGTCACAAAGCTATACTAACTGCACAGGGTCACCGCCTGCTGCGCGTCCCCCCCCATCCCTGACAGCTGGCCCGTGTACTTCTGCAGAAGGGGCAGCAGCCTGTGATGCTGTTTCCATGTTGAGACCAACAGAAATACGTTTTCGGCTTGACTTTGCCTTCCGGCTCAGCAATGCGAATTTACGTAAAATGACACAAAGTTAGTGAATGAAACGGCAAAAATCACAGCATTAACCCTCAGCGCCATGGCAGGGGACCAGGTTGAATGCAAAAAAATCAATTGGCAGCTTGTCACATCTTAAATTCTGAGTGATGTCTAGAACAAGACCTTGAGGCAGTCTCCTGCCCGCCGGCTGCGTGCCAGGGAAATGCAGCGGGATTCGAGGAGGATGCTGGAAGCGCCTGGCGACAGAGAGGCGTGGTGATGCCCTGGAAATGGCACCATGGTTACGGTGCGTGTGTTTACTGAAGGAGAAAACCAATCAGCTCATGCTGAGCAGTGCGGGGGTCAGAGCGGGACTGACTTGACAGCCATTTCCACTACAGCTGGGGGAGGGTTGGGGAGAGTAAAGTACGGCCCTCACCCCCACTGCAGTCAGCCTGGATTTCCCCTCCTCAGTGATACTCAAAAATCACCCCAGTTACTGTGACTTTAATTTTGCACACCGGCGAGTCGTAAAAGTAAAGTCAGACAGGGCTGAATAATAGAAAGTCATTACAACCTCCCGCCTCTCCACTGTGCCCCCCCCCCCCACATTTCATAGTGCAATTAGCACAGTGTCTGCATAATGGAATAAGAGATCCTCAAGGAAGAGGTTGAGCGTGACCCGTGGTCAGGAAATTACAGGCACTGCGCAAAGCCAGATTCCTGAGTCCCGCCCACTAGAGGGCAGCACCTGAGTCATATGCTTAAACGTCTCATTGTCGTGACCATTTAAATAAACAATCTCATACACAGCACACTGGTAAACTGCTAATATAAGGAGTCCAGGTAGACAAGCTAGGCACAACAGCAGTAGGACACCTGAGATCTTCACCCTAATAGAACCGCCGCAGAACCGTGTAGAGTACCGTGTCCCCTGCCCCAACACACACGGCTGCTCGTCTGCCCACCGTGAGTATAATGCTCATTACACCATTCAGCCCACACAGGAAACGTCAGCAGCATCAGCACCAGCATCGCGCCTCTTCCCCGTCCACCGCACTCCTTCATCCACACTCACCCACATTTTGAAGATTAATACTTACTAGGCTCAGTGATTCAGAAAACACAGGGGTTTTGCTGGCTTGCGTGCTCTGTAGCCCAGGGCCACGGATCACACGCATCACCCAAGTGACAGCGCGTTAGTGTCTGTGGGAGCTGCGTTTAAGGAGAGTCACTTTTCCTCGAGCTGGCAGCTGACTGCCCAGGATGTCCTGTCGCTCCCTCCTTCACACCGTCAAAGGCTCAACAGGAGTATCTGAGTTAATTAATCACACTCTTGTTAATCACCTTTGTGTTCTTTTCACATAAAAAAGACCTTGTACCGGCACCCTCCGAAAAAACATCTGACACACAGCATGTACTAGCAAATTCTAGCCCAGATGTCTGACCTTATGCTGCCGTAACAAAAACCAGAGCATCTCAGGACCACAGCTAGCCAAGCATGCTAGCTCGTGTGACAGGCATGGGACGGCTGTTGTACCTTTGAGTGAGGTAACATAATAGCAATTTCTTTGGTTAACTGATGTTCACTTCTTTTCTTCCTTAGAGCCTGGGACCCTGCACAGGATGGAGACGAAGGCGACGGACATTCGCCATTACGGGTTGTCCCACAGAACAACAAGAACAAGGTGTCAGTCCAGGATCCTGCTGGAAAATTCCAGCAGATACGTAAAGAATACTGCAGAACCCAGGATAACCATCAGGTATGAACCCGTGGGACGGCATGTGATCGAGCCAGCATGCTCCGCGAGCTGGGTCTGCGCACGTTCCTCCTGCATGACATGGAAGAGGAGAGGAACGATGCCTCTTTAATGCAGGCCTCTGCTATATCATACGCCTTATGGATTTCAGGTCATTTAAATTATGTCAAGTAATAGAACAACTTCAGAGAAAGAACCAGCTCAGGAAAACAAGCACTTGTCTTTCTTCTGCAAATGCTCAGTGAAGGTTACACACAGACCGAGTGGAGTGTTTCTCTGCTGACACAAGTAGGCACACAGACATGCACACGCACACACAGGCAGACACACACAGAGAAACACACGCACGCCCATAGACACAGACACACACAGACACAAACCTGAAACAATAAATGGGTGATTAGATTAATACAAAGCAGTGACAGTGAATAATGAACAGTGTAAAAATGATTTTAAATAAGTCACATTCCGTGCTTTATGCTACTCTTAACCTGAAGGGCTATAATCCTTATCTGGGCTGCTGAGTAGTTTACCACCTCTGCTGAGGAGGAAATGTTTTGGAGTTATGAGAGAATAAATCTCCTTGGGTGGGTTACCTGGACAGAGAATAACTGAGCAGCAGAGGCTCTGGGCGGGATGGGGACACACACACACAAATCATCACACAAAGTCATTCTCATTCAGTGCCATCGGCAATGTGCCACCTGAACTACATTACCCAGAATCCCAGAGCTCCGGCCCTCTGTCACAAGACCAACCTCGGGTGGGAGCCCTTTCTAGAACAATTTTGTTACCCCCCTCTGGTGCTGAATTGAGACAGCAGACAAGAGGTCATTTGCACAGATGGGATGGTCACATCTTACTTGTTAATTTATTTAATTTATTTACTTAACAGACACGTCCATCCATAATTCAGATAATTCCTTCTCAGAAAGCCAGGTCAGTCAGTCCCTGGGGCAACTGGGGGTTAAGAGCCTCGCTCATCGGCCCAGCGGTGACATCACTCTGCCGAACATGGGAATTTGAACCGGCAACCCTCTGAGCCACACACTGCCCATTTAGAAAGAGTCCTCACCTTCAGCAGAGACAGTATAGGAGCACACTGGGCAGTTTAAGGGGACCTTGCAGCAGGGTTCACACTGAGGACCACTATTCAGAAGCCTGTGGGGGGTGGGCAGAGGCGGCAGGGGGGGCTGCATTTTCGGCGTCTGTTACGGACCTGGCAGGCAGGAAGCTGCCGTCCTTCAGTAAATGAAAAAGAAAGACGTGTAAAGTGGCTCGCAGATCCCCGTGGTGACGGCTGTCACATGCGGCGGGACAGCGCAGAGCTGCTGGTCACACCGCCCCTTGTGGGCTGCCGGCCGGCGCTTCCATTTGGGGTGTGAATAACCAAACGCACACCCCCCCTGCGCTTTGTCATATCGCATAACTCTCCGTGATTTAACAAGCTGCTGCACCTGCGGGAATAACACTGTATTACATCCATCACACTCTCCAGTTTACATTCGTGCACATGTAGTGCCTTCAGTTTCAGAGCTGATAGTGAGAACATGGTTAGGGGAGACTCACATCCAACCCCTGGAGTCATCGGTAACCCGCTCTCTGTTATTTGTTTCAGCCATTAGCCGCTCCTGGCCTGACAAATGGCAACCTGACTCGGCAGTCTTTACAGACAAAATGGCAATTTAGTGCTGTGACCCAGGGTGGGTGGGTCACAGCACCCCTAGTGGAGCAGAGCAGAGATGGCAGGACTGCTTTGCCCAGCTACCAGGAGGCTCCGGCTGAGCTTATACCCCCCCCCCCCCGTTCTGCCCCAGTGTCAGCTGGCTCAACACAAGATAATTAACATGATGGTAATTATTACCCTCATTATTACCCACTGCTCAGATAATCCTATTCACCCAGTGAACCCTGTACCCTGTTCTCCACTCCACCTTAAAACTAAGTAACACACTTTTACAAAGGGGGACACACACATAGACACTGACATACAGACACACACTGAGAGACACACACACACACTGACAGATACACACTTAGACACTGACACACAGACACACACTGAGACACACACATAGACACTGACACACAGACTTACACTGACAGACACACACTTAGACACTGACACACAGACACACACTGACAGACACACAGACTCACACTGACAGACACACACATAGACACTGACACACAGACACACACTGACAGACACACTTATACAAAGACAGACACAAATGTTTGTTTTCATATTTTTGTTTGAATCGTCCATTCATTTCTATTTCAACAAAGACGACCTTAATCTCTTCCCAGCCATAACCATAACCTTTCGGCATTTTAAGTTTTTTGATTGCAGTCACAGATCTTTATACAATTGAATTTCCCCCTGTGGAGACTGAAAAAACGCCCCCCACAATGTTGTTTTTTATTTTTTTAAAAAAAATTGTTGCCTAAAATCAATGGGAAAGTGCCTAAGCCCGACAGCATTACTCAAAAAGTTGCCCTGTGTATAGTCATCCTTAGACCCTCCTCACTCCCTGTGTATAGTCATCCTTAGACCCTCCTCACTCCCTGTGTATAGT
>JAODKF010000046.1:3795856-3809666 GCA_026779585.1 Mormyrus proboscirostris | reverse complement strand
GGAGTACTGATGGGGACGGGGGAGGGCTACTGACGGGAATCAAGGATGGGGACCCGTTTCCATGACATCTGAAACTGAAGGGCAAACTTCAAAAACTCATTCAGTCCATAGGATACGTTACCTTTTTTTGTCGGATTCCATGATTGCTCAGAGAGTTTCGGGTTCCAGTTCTGTCACATGATGAGGAAACCTGACTTCAGGACATCTCATCTCATCTCAAATAAAAAACATACTGAGTGGAATTTTGGAAACTCTTCAATTACTAAAGCCAGCAACACAACAGACAGAACCGCCCATATTGAGAAAGTGAGAAAAGCCCCCCCCCCCCTCCCCAGGGGGATGATTCGGCTAACTGGTTAACTAGGGAAACGCAGGCTCTGAAATCTGACCAGAGTTAGTGGGAGAGACACAAACAGTTGGAGAGGTGATGGACCTCGCCTGCAGGAACGGCATCTCCGTGTGGACAGTTTACCAAACGGTACAGAAAAAAAGTTCACCAGTGCCAAGAGAAGAAGAAAAACAAAGGAAGGTTTAAAATAAGCGGCTGGCAGGTCCCTTGGCGGTAAGCAGCAAGCCGCGGGAATGGGGGCGGGGGGGGGTTACTCAGCAGCTGGCTGAGACCTCAGGGAGATCCTGCCTTCCATATCTGCTCAATGATGACTGTGGGGACCAATGATGATGGTGGAGCAAGCGTGACTCCTCACCTGGAACCGCTGGACCAGAGGCATTACAGGAACACTGCGTTATGGGTATAAATGACAGCGCCGACTGTTAATGGTTCTTACCCAGAAGCCCTTTTCACGAGGGGGAGACATTAAACGGCCCCTGAGACAGCAGCATCCAGCACCTTCATTAGCCTGCTCTGACACGAGCTCTCAGATCCCTCAGGAAGGGAGGGGCTCGTTGCATAATCAGCGTGAAGCTCTGAACGCAGTCAGACTCTGAGCAGAGAGCTTAATCCAAATCTTATGTACATTTTCTGATATTTTAGACGACCATTCCGGAGCTAATTATCAGTTTCCTGGCACAAGCCTAAGCAGCAACATAATTACACCCCCAGCCCACCCCCACCATAGGCCAAAATGAGGGGAAACTGCACAAACCCCCAAAGACTGAGACAGAGAAAGAGAGAGAGAAAAATCAAGAGAATGATGGAGAGTGAGAGTGAGAGAACAAAAGACTGACATTCATGCTAAGGTACAAAAAACGAATGACAGGTGCAAGAAAGGATCTGGATGGACAGAAGGACACATGAGGGGTCTGGGGGATGCCCAAGAGCGCAGGGTGCCCCCCGCCCGAGCCAGGGAACACGCCGACACAGAGCTACAGCCCTGTAAGAACGTGTTGGAAAGCAGATATTAAAAAGCAAAGGTTTATTGAGATCCTGGCCCCACCCCACATGAGAATGAGGGGAACCGGCGGGGGTTCTTCCCTATCTCGCTGTGTAGGACCAGACTAGCAGCAGTTAGCCGGGGTCAGAAGTACCTCGCCTTGTGGGATAGGCGGATCTCATAGGTGGAGCCCACTGGCTCTGCCCCTGAGTCGCCTGAAAAACCCTCATCGGGGACGGAAACAGGTGATTTTGCAGGCACCTTGGGGACAGAAGTTGGGGGGGGGGGGAGCAGAAGTACAAAAAGCCCACTTCTTTCTGCCTCGATGGCCACCTTCATGGAGGAAAAGGAGGAGGAGAGAAGAGAGAGGAGGAGATTCACAACAAGGAAATATTCCACAAGGATACCTGCTGTACTCTTTTGTGCCCTCCCCCCCCCGCCCGAAATCCCCTTCATAGGTCCATAAACAGGCATCAAGTCCAGCTCCATGGTGGATTGACTGAATGATTTCTTCTGAGTTACGCGACCATTATCATACCCCCCAAAGCGCCCCCTCCAGCTGGCAAACGCCTGGCACCGGGTCCAAGTAGCAGACCGCTGAGTGAGACCTGGCCTCCTGGCCCTCTGCGGCTCCCCCCAGGAGCTGCTAACGCATGTTCATCTTCCTGTAAGACTACAAAGCTAAAAAGCAGTGATTGTCTCAGCTTCTCCTGTCTGTGGAGCTTCGTGAGCTAGTGAGGCAGTCAGATCTCCATCATCCTTCATCCCTTCCCAGAAGTGAACAGTCCTTCGGAAAACACCAGAAGCTCAGCGATGCTGTCACACTCATGCCTGAAGCTCCGGTGGATCGTCCTCCTCTGCCTTAATCTGCCATGGCAGAAGTTTGCTCTGTTCGCCAGCGTAATGCGAGCCGGTACCAGCCAGCCAAAGGCCTTCCACACGGTGCATATACATGCTGAATAATCAAACAACCCCAAGCCGTTACACACGGCTCAGTGTGAAACATTGTGGAGACAGAGCCCACGGTGAAGCATTCGACCGAACCCCCCCCCCACCCCCCAGTGAGACGCAGGACAGGGCCTTCTCCCTCGCTTCGGCCACCCTGGGTCAGCACCACCCCCCAGAGGGAAAATTCAAATTTACACCTCGGAGTAGCACTGTTCATAAGGAGCTCTTCTGGGTGTGTTTGACTGACAGAGATGATGATGAGAGCCGATGAATGGGAGCTGATTTGCAGCACTGGGGAGGCTGGAGGTAAGTGAGACACATAGGTGTTATTCCCACCTCCCCCTCCAGGGGGCACTCTGCACTAAAGTGAAATAATTGTTCTCCTTCTTCTGTGTGTTTTTCATTCATATTCTTAATATTACTAGAATTATTATTTCCTCATTGGTGTACTCAGTCTTTTTTGTGCAGGAATGCTGTCACACTGACTCGTGTGCAGTTTTAGCCCATTGTATATCAGTGGGATGACTAATCGCATTCCGCCGCTCTCTGCTCCTCCGGGGAGTCAGAAGGCCAGTTCTGGAGCCGCCCACCCGCCCCTCGGGCCAGTCTGATTCTGCTGCGAGGCCGGGGCTTGATTAACAGCATGACGTCTCCTTAAAAGGACTCCCCCCCCCCCCAGTCAAGAAATAAGGAGGAGACACCAACACAGACGTGACCTGGCGTTTCTTCTTGAAAAGCTGAACAAAGCAATAAAAGAACAAAGTCAGGTTACAATCGCGGAGCCATCAGCACGGGAACAGCGGAAACCCCCCCCCAGTGGGGGCACCTCAAAGACCCAGGATGACATCATGCCTGATGCGAGGGGGCTTCAGAGGCAGGCTGGTGTGCTCAAAGGGGCCGTTTGTTCGGATGAGGAGACCTCAGGGCATCCAGAGGTCTAAGTGAACGCGCCTATCTGTTCTGAAGGAGCCGGGGGGGTGGGGGGGGTGGAGCAGTGGAGTGAGACGGGTACACTCCCAGCTTCAGCAATTTTATTTTTAAACTGCCTGCGACACACCTGGCAAGTGCAGAGAATCCGCTAGGGGCCCTTGGTGTAGTCAGCTTCACAACACCGGGGTTCCCAGGGACAAAGCGAGACCCTCGACTCAGGATCCTGGAGCTCAAAGAGTATTGCTTGGTCCCAAGACCCCAGAGAGTTTTACGGAAAATCTTACTTGGGTCTCGTCTTGGTGACATGCTCTTCAGTGTCCTGAGACTGATACATTATATGTACCCCCCCCTTGTCTGAAAACTTGAATAAACACAACTGGCCACCAGTTAGACCCCAATGGAGGACCTGGTTGACAGATTAATCTACTAGACTAGGTAAACTAGACTAGGTAAAGATGGTGATCCGGACAGACTAACAAGGCCTGTTACCCACACATGTGGCTCATTAGGGGCCTAAGTGGCCAGACTGTGTGCTCAGGGGATGTCAGCATCACTGGGCAAACGTTCATCCATGTGTCATGTGGGGAAGTATCACGCTATGAGAGAGAAGACGATGTCGGGAGCTTAACGTGGGCAACGTACCCCCCTGGCTGCTGCTGCTTGGGGGGGGGGTGCAATAAGCAGTGATGGTACTTATCAGTAATCACTCAAAGCACGTTCACATGAGGCCCCCAAGGGTTGGGGCTCCCTATTGGCCACAATCAGTCACTACACTAAATATTAAATAAACACATTTCTTATTTAGGATAATGCTGAATTAGTGTGTTCTGCTAACCAGCCAGCTAGCTGTGATCTGACACTAATCACTAGCTAGCAATTTATTTAGTTTTTGAAACATCTGAGGGGGGGCAGGGGCCCCTGAAGTGAGTTTTTTTTTTTTTTGAGTGGGGCCCCAGAAAATGGGGCCCTTTGTTGCCGATAAGACCAGAGGTGATCGGCTTACGGCCGATGCTGCATACAATCCTACGGCAGCTAATTCAGACAGAAAACTCTCCAAGGAGACTATAACAGCTATGTTTTATTAAAAAAAAAGCATGTTTCATTTGCATGTTTGCTGTATCAGCACTTGATACGGTCACCCCATCCCCCCCCCTCACAGACACACACTCCTGGTTCCCTGCCAATGCAGTAATTTAAAATAATAAAGAAATAAACATTTTGCTTGAACACTAAGCTTTTTCTGGATGGAGGTGGCTGAGCCGCTGCTAATTGAGAGGCCGTCCTTGAATGTGACACAGGTGTCTGAGGAGATTACTCCCACTGAGGAGATGTCCCTCTTTATCTGCGAGCCAGGACCGGTGGGGGAGTGGTGACACCTTCCCAGGGACTGTCCGTCCTCCAGCCCGCGGAGGAAATGGCACAGTAATGGGCCTGTCAGCTCGTTAAGGAGGGCCCTCGTTAAAACCTGCCCTGTGACGGTTCATGTAGACCTTTGTCAAAGAATGCTAGGTGACAGGGTGGATTTTGCCCAAGCAGAATGACATTTCCTGACCCCCCAGCTATCAGTTATCAGCACAGTACTGATAAGTCTGCCTGGGCTGGGGGGGCGGGGGGTGGTACAGGGCAGGAACAAACCTATTTGTACAACAGCGCTGCATAAGCAATGAGCAAACCAACAGAGCGACAGGCACACTCATCCTGTTCACAGCGCCGCCCAATCACATGCGGGTATAAAGAAAGGGGCTGGGACACAGCACTTCGATTGGCCGGGGTCTCGCCTCAGCCCGTGCGCATTCAGTCTGAGTGACGAAGATGCCGAGGATGAAAACTCCTGAGACGTCACACCTGGAAGCTGAACACAGGAACGCAGACAGCCTCCAGAGAAACAACAGCCAGTTGCAAGAAAAGAGGGAGAGGCTACAGGAAGGGAAGGCAGAGGCTCATGCCCACGCCGCTCGATATTCAAATCAGCGGCTGCAGAGGGCAGGCCACATTTTAATGATTATTGTACGACTGCTGATTGTTTATTTGTGTCATTTATGCCACACATCGCAAGCAACCATCTTCACAGACACATGACTCACCTCTCTACCTCGGTCGGTAATATTTCAGACGATGTCACTGCAGGGAGACCCAGCCCTATCTACCCCATCAGCAATGGTGTTTACCACCACTCAACCAGTCACTACACTAAATATTAAATAAACTGCTAATTCCTAATTTGGGAGATACTGAATCAGCATTTTCCACCAGCTAGCTAATGAAGATTTTTTGATGTTACTCACTAGCTATTTATTTAGTTTTTCAAATAACTAAGGGAGGTGGGGGTCCCTGAAGTGTCATTTTGAATGGTTCCCCACACCCCCAAAAGCTCTTTACCTCAGTGTTTCCTCCACGGCCTTTTCGGGTCCCTCCCCCGTATGCTGGCTGTCCGCTAAGCCTCTCGCCCGTTTTCAGCACCGTGTGCCGGAGCCCAGCCACGGTCCAGAGCCCGAAACTGCGTTTGACGGTGACCTGTGCCTATTTCGCACTGAGAGCTGCTTCCTAAGCTGGGTGTACACTGACAGGGCTCCCTGCTTCGTTGGACTCTTTTTTTGTTCCAGTGAAGGACGTTAATAATAGATGGGTGGCCTGGTACTGGGTGACGTCACCGCGAGAAGGTGGGTGGCGGCCATTTGCAAGAAACGTGGAGACACAGGCCCCACACGTGGATTAAACGGCAGAGAGGGAGCGTCCGCCATGAGCCCCTGGGCCTCTCAGGTGTGCTGTGGATGGCGGCGCTGGGCCACGGTAGCCGTCCTGTTCCGCCTCAGTGCTCAGGTGAAGGAGACACGGGAAACCGGAGACCGCAGAGTGTCCCACCAGCTCCGGCTTCCGGGCGGGCGGCTCTGAACCGCAACACCGGGGGATCATGTGACATGATGTGTAACTCAGTAGGTTATGGAAGCGAAGAACAGCAAAGAGGTACATGTCTGAAGGTCATGCAGAAACGGTAACTGGTGTGTGTGTGTGTATGTGTCTGTGGTGTACCACAGGGAACCAAATGTCCCCACAATGTGATAAAAACCTGTTATTTTGATGTTGTGGAGACCATTTTTTTCAGTTCCTGAAAAGTAAAACTCAAAAATCTGTGACCCCGATCAAAAAGCTAAAACTGTCAAAATACTTTGTTTGGTTAAGTTTAAGGTTAGGGCTGGGTAGGGGTTAAGGTCGTCATTGTTAGAATTAGGGCTTTTCCCATGGAAATGTATAGATGGTCCCCACATGTCACTGGCCTGGTGCTGATATTACTGATATTCACTTAATACTGGCTGACTGAGAAACAAAAGCTACTATTACACTGATACACTAGTCCAAGCTAACATACTATTTTTATCACTTCATTGAATGTGACACATTACCAAACTTCTTTAGTGCTCCTTGATGGGCTGGAGACAAGCAGCTTACAATTCATTCATTCATACATTCATTCATTGACTCTCTCCCACTCACTCACTCACATTGTGTCCCTTCAAGAGGCAGGTCAGATAGGTTGAGCATTGTTGAAAGGCCAATGAACCTACCTGAAGGAGGAGTCCAAAGTTTCCCCCTACATACAGTGAGAAGCCCTGAGTCCCCCCCCACTCCCGTGGAGGAGAGAGCTTCAGAGGAACCCCCCCGGGAGGAAAGGAGCCCCACACTTCCTGCCTCAGTAAAGCACCTGGAACACATTTTCGTCTAGGCAGCCAGAAATATTGACACAGAAGTATTTCGGCTCCCCTACCCCCCCAAGCACCCGTCAGGCTCAGCACGCAGCTCACTACTGAAAATTACTGAGGTGGGGCTGAGAGTGACTGAAATGTCATCTACAGGTCCAACACTCCAGTACAACGAGGCTATACATGGCTCTTTCTGTCTCTAATGTACACAGTACGAGGGGCTTTAATGCCTCACAGTGAAAAAGCTCCCCACCTCAGCCCTGCCTGCCCCACCCACAGTTATCTTCCCCCAGCAGAGGGTGGGCTGGACTTACAAAGACCCCCATTCAGTGTGTAGCCCTGAGCCCCTGAGGGGCCAGCAGGCATGGAGGGCTCCGCACTGGTTTAGCTTTGCCACATTAGCTTTGCTGTGTTAGATTAACTACATTAGCATAGCCATGTTAGCTTGGCCACGTTAGCTTAGCCGCATTAGCAAGGCTGTAAGACAGAAGCCACGGGATCCACGGCGGATGACTAAGGTGTAAGAGACATACAATGCATACACATACAGGCTGACACACACACACACACACACACACACACACACACACACACACACACACACACACACACACACACACACACACACACACGTTCATCTTTGTGGGGACTCTCCATTCATTTCTATGGGGAAAACTTTAATCCCAACATGACGACCTTAACCCCCATCCAACCTTAACCTTAACCTTAACCTTAAGTAACCAAACAAAATATGAAACTTTTGAGTGCATTCACTGACCTTTGTGGGCCCCTGAAAAATGGTGCTCACAATGTCAAAATAACAGACATTTGGTCCCACGATGTAATATAAGCCTAATCCACACAGACACACCACAAACACGTAGTTGGAGAACATCAAACTGTCACCCTAAAGATGGGGCACACTTTACCTGGACCATTTAGTTCCCCATAACTCTTCTCCAGCCACCATACTGGCCCAGACGAGGAGCAGGAGGGATTATGATCATGGTTCTCTGGGAATAATCTGGGGAGGGGTCAGGGAGGGGGGGAAAGGAAGGCCACGCAGAGGCGGGGTGTAAACACAGAGCTCTCCTGCGATTTCTGACACAGGAGCTGAGGGACCCTGCCCCCCCACACACACTACCCCACCCTTGGAACGGAGAATGACATTTTTCCACATTCCACCCCACCAGTTACCTTCCTGACAGTGGTCATGTCAACATCACATGGTGGGGGCGGGAGCACTAGACGTGAAGGGGGTCTGTGTGTGCGTGCGGTGGCAGGGGGCTCATCCATCATAGTGCATGTGGGGGTGGTGTGGCCCAGAGGGATGGACTTGCACTGGTGCATTGTGGGACATGGGCAATGCAGACCAGCAGTCATAGCTGGGTGAGCCACTGATAACCCCCCCTTCCCCAAGAGAAAATGACATCATTCTCATCAGCTGAAGGCAGTGATCCAAAGGCTGATCGCTGGTGTTGACAGGCAGACCCCCCCCCCCAGACCAGCAGGTCAGAAAGTAGGATCACTCCCCCCCAGCTGAGGTGTCAGGAAGTAATCAGGTCACGACCCACCTCAACAAAGGGTGCTTGTTCCAGTCTGATGAGCCTCAAACCCTTCAAAGGTATTCTTTCAGGTTTAGAGAAACATTTTTGCTGTTTTTAATCAGATCCCAATGCCTCAGGGATACTGTATGTCATGGAGATGCGGCATGTCTATGGTGTGCAGTGTGGTTTTGGCAGATGCTTTCACCCAAAGTGACATACAGGTGAGGAAAGCTTGGGGTCATGTGTTTCAAACCCACAACCTTTTGGTCATGGGTACATTTTCATAACCTACTGAGCTACACATCAGCATGGAGCTTCACGTTGTGTTTTTGGCCATAATCACACTTGGCCCGGTTGCCCCGTACCATGCTGGAGCAGGACTGCCCCCCTTCCTCACTTCCCTGCTGGTCTGCACTCACATTGCACTTAACATTCCGGGCCTGAGCACGCTTTCATCATCACCATGCAACTTTTTGTGTTGAAGAAAACATAGGAAGGAAAGAGCTACAGTATCACACAGCACAATGGAGCTCATGACTAATGTCCTCATTTTCTGGACATCTGGAGTCATTTTGGGTGCAATGACACACAGCTCTCATCGATTTATCAAGTACGCAACACAGCCATTTTAATTGTGCCGCATGTATAAGACGAAGGTCCCATGTTTTAGTCGTTGTGTGCTGCATCCAGTTGTTCCTGGAGACTCTCGTAGGCCCGAATTTCTGTCAAACACTGCACCTCTGCCGCAGGCAGATCCCTTTGCTGCCATGCTTGCTAAATTTTTGTCGCTACCCGATCCGTACAGCCTAGCTCATCCATTCCTTCCGGCTCCAGTTCGTGTATAGTGTACATGTATGTGCACGAGCGCCTGCCACTCGCATCACGTGTTCCATGCTCAGATCTCACCAGATGAACCATGCCGGCAGACCTCTTCAAATTGGCCCATTGTATGATTCAGTATATGATACAGAGCGATAAAAACCTTAATCCACAAAAGACCATAATCCATCCCCATCTGCCCCCCCCCCCCTCCCTGTTACTGTACTACCACCCCTCTGAGGGATCTCACTCACAGATGGCTCCACACCGTGGCTTGGTGTGTCTTCGAGCTCCGTCTCTTAGCAACAGTCTCGTCCGAAGGACTGAGTTTTGTTAAAATTTATTGTGCAGCGTTTACTGAATTCAGCACCTCGGAAACGCCTTGGCAGACTGAGGCAGGACGCCCTGCTCTGACACTGTCGCTGGGTGATGCGAACACCGTGCTGAAGGATACCTGCGTAAATTCACTGTGTTGTTTTCCTCCGGCCGCATGCCAAGGTCACGCCGCCACGTCCTGATTTATGAATGCTGCGGAAGACAGACCCATGGGTTCTCTGAGAATCACTGAGTCTGTAAAGCATGTCGTGCACATTTTCCAGAAGATCCGCAATGACAGGCCCCCAAACGTGCAGGCACTGCGATAGACGCCTACATCTATTCAAACATGGCTGCCCTTTTACACGATGAGGACGACTCTCACTCCCTGTATGGTATACCAACGTCTGCTTAGACTGTTTGTGCTCAGCCAGACTTTTTTGTCCCATCCAAACACTTAAGCACTTAAGCTTGCACTAATTACCTCCGTAATTTGATTAAGTTCTGTTCTCTCCCTTAGCAGCCAGATAACGGACCACAACACAAACGTTAAGCAGAACGAACTGGAAAGCAGAGTCACTCATTCAGACCTGACTACAGATGCCTGGACTTTATTGAACCGTCTGCAAACACTGCCGCTGGGAGAGAGAAGCCAGGTTCTCCTCCTGACGACAGAGGAGGTTTTAAAAAAAAAAAAAAAAAAAAACAGAAGGACATGCAAATATTGTATTAAATCACTGAGCAGCTCTGACGTGAATGCCCAGTGTCTTTCCCTGGCACATAGCACCTTTCCTGCTGTACCGCTCCATATACAAGGCCGTGGAGGAAGGAAAGACAAGAAGCCCCTCTCCTCTGGAGACCCAAAATGCCCCTGCACCAGGTGCTAGGCTCCCGGTGGTGCTGCCCGGTGACAAGAGGCCGGTGATGAAACACACCAGTGAAAGAAGGAGGGGGGGGAGACCCCAAATAAACGGACGGCTGAAAATAAGAGATGGAATGTGATATTTTCCTGTGGATGTTTTCACTCTGACTGAAAGAGGCAGCCTCACATGCGAGTGGCCAGAGCAGGAGGCGGCCAAAATGGCGGCTTTCTGATGAAAGCCACTCCGGGTCGCTCACGGGGTCACTTTCAGCTGGACACATTATTAATTTCTGACTTGGCTGGAGGAAGAACTCGGGGTCTAAGTGGAGTCATGGACAACCAGGGAGGCTGGAGCTTGGGGCACCCGCTGGCGTCCTCCCAGAGGCCAAGCAGCACGACGTGGCGAAGCGGCAAGGAACCCCAATGGAACCGGACCGAGATCTGATGCTTTGAGGTTGTGGGGGGTGAAGGAAGAGAAGTCCAAGGAGAGAGAGAAGTCCAAGGACAGAACAGCATGGGGGTGTGGGTTGGTGAAGGAAGAAGTGGTGAGGTCAAAGAAAGTTCTGGTAAAAAGACTCTCCACTGATGTCTGATCATCGATACTCTCATCAGCCTTGCTAAGTTCAGGGGTGGGGGGTGGTGGAGGGTTTCTAGGTTGACTATAATCACTGCACACATGCCGTTGCCTCATGATAAACACCCCAGAGAAGGGAATCAGAGAAAGAGGCCCACCGCAGAAACAGAGGCGATCACACGTGCAAAGCAGAACTGCGCAATTTTTTTTCACCCATATTAGTAACAGTAAACAAATCAATGCTACACGCAGGGTGTCCTGCCCCTTGGGGACACAATTGCAGGGTACTCTTTGAAAACTGGATGGCACTGGGGCTCAGTGGGCAGCACCCCTGCATCACAGCTCCCCCGTGCTTTGTGGGTTTCCTCCAGCTGCCAAGCAGTCAGGCGAAATCATGTCTCTAAATTACCCCTGGCGTGAGTGAGTGTGTGTGTCCTGTGATGGACTGACATCCTGTCCAGGGTGTCCCCTGCCCTGTGTAATGAGATGGACTGGCATCCCATTCTGGGTGTCCCCTGCCCTGTGTCTCCCATTCTGGGTCTCCCTTGCCCTGTGTACTGAGATGGACTGGCATGCCATTCAGGGTGTACCCCAGCCTTGTGGTGCCCAGGATGGGCTCCTAGCCCCCACCCATGACCCTGTGAGAGTAAGCAGTTAGAAGATGAATGAATGGGAGGATGGTTCCAAACTCACTTCTTCACTGTGGCAGTAGCAGCCTCCTTCTTCTCCTCCCTCACACGTCACCACGGTGGCAGGACAATAAAGCGCCTTTTCTTTGGCTTTGCTGAACAGGAAATAGCACTCGTTCCTGGCAGCAAGCTGTGCCCACCCCCCCCAAGCCGCCCCAGGCACTACAGCAAGGACCCACAGAGGTGTGTAAGCGCCAACTGTCAGGCAGCTGGAGGGGTGTGGCTCTGTGCCCTTGATCAGAAGGTCGCTGGTTTAAATCCCGTGACTGACACAGTGATGTCACTGAGCCCTTGAGCGAGACCCTTAGCCCCAGTCACTCCAGGGCCAGTCTGACCCTGATTGTAAAGACAGGAGTTTCCGACACACGGAGGCTGGATGTCAGCTGACTGCTTCACTTCTGAGCAGGTACTGTAAGTAGATGTTATGAAGAGATGAAAACAAAACATCACCTGGGGATGTTTATGGTGGTGACAGAAGCAGGAAATGATGTTAGAAGTTAAACATCCTCAGTGTTTTGTGTTTCACGGTATATGTACAGTATATCTGGCCAGATACATGCTCAGCCCATAAACTGACTCAAACTCGGCACAAACTGAAGGCTGAATTTGCACAGATGGGCTAAACAACCTGACCTCTTTGCTGGGGGAGCCTCTGTCAGACCAGGAGGCAGTAAACTGCAAAGCAGGCGTGTGTGAGAGTCTCTGTTATAAAACTGCCAAAATCGGTGACGACTCACCACCGAAAGGCATCGTCCATTAAACTGACAATTTAATGTTTTATTTGTGAAAACAACTCAAAACTAGATGCTAGATTCAGAACCCAGATTTAATCCTCCCCTGGCTGTCACACCTCACCGCGCCCCAAATCCCCTGACGGTCTGGCACACAGCCAGGCCCTACTGCTGGATGCTCCTCCCTCCCGCCACAGCCTGAGGCTCACCCCGCCACGCTGGCTTGTGTACAGGTACAGCAAAGGCGTTAGTTATCATCTGCTGGAGGGGTGTGGCCCGGAGCAGGGAATTGTGGGTATCTGGGGGACTGTCAGGTGGCATTGCCACCTGTGCCTAGACCTCCTCCCAGGTCTTGGAGAAACATCCCCTCCCCCTCCACCCTGTGTTTGCATAGGAACACACCACCCCTGGACAGACGTCGAGTAAGGAGTCAAACCCATGTTCATGGAGGCTGAGCCAATGCAGCTGAGAGGGGAGAGGGTCTCTGCGAGGTCCATGCTTGCATTGACATTTTCTTTATTTAGCAGATGCTTTTATCCAAAGCAACATAATATTTTTTTTTTGAGAGAACAGGGTCAGACAGTCCCTGGGGCAACTGGGGCTAAGGGCCTTGGCCTGGGATAACAGCCAGTCAGCATCCAGATGCAGGCAACGCATGCTAACCTGCAGAGCCACACAACACTTAACGAGACCTTGTTTGTTTTTTGTTAATTACTTTTATTACATTAAGTGCTTTGGGGCATCCGCTTCACAGGGAAAAAAAGTTTATTAAAAAAAATTTTAAATACCTAACTGAATTCCGATCTGATAGCAGGAAACTTCATCCGACGAACGGGAATCGCCAAAGGGTTTAAATGTCATTCCCACAATGTTTTATAGCTATATTGTTCTCTCTGCTACATATAAACTCCTCGGAAGTGATGTCTGGTGATGTCTGCACACCTTTCCTGCATCTGGAATTCTGCACAGGCATTTAGGATCATGGTTTTCCCTGGAAAATGCCAAGCTGTTCCAGATACATCAGCTCCCAACATTCAACAACAAAAAAGTGCATCTGTTCACTTTCTGTAACCCACGAACGACCAAAAAGGGCAGCTTAGTAAAATTCACAAACCAACGGGTTCACCGACAGCCAGAAAACATATTAAAATTCCCGGGAAGATGGCAGTGACATCAGCAGTTTTCCAAGGAATGAAAAGAAGTCATGTCCTGGTGCGGCAGTTCGAAGATCACGTCACCATACTGAGTAGCCAAAGGAGTGCTTGTGGGCCCAAATCGCAAGTTAACATTTCGAACAAGAAGCAATTGTTGGGAAAAACACAAAGAGAGGCAGTCAAAATCACGGTATGAAGAAAAAGACCCCCCC
>JAODKF010000046.1:3755578-3782865 GCA_026779585.1 Mormyrus proboscirostris | reverse complement strand
CTAATTCTCTCAGTTCTTTAATTTGATTTCAAATATACGTTTCTTTTATGCCATTTCATTTCACATTTTTTACTTGAACTACTTGACTCACCGTTGCTTAATTTCTTATTTTATGTCACTGAGTGTTTTATGTAAAGCACTTTGAATCATTTCATGTATGAAAATGAGCTCTATAAATACACTTGCCTTGCATAAAACTTGCTTTTGTGAAGCTCGCCCAGAAAACTGCATCTACGTCTCAATGAAAGGGATTACATTTGCATTTAAAAGGAGAATATAAAGCCCATCTATCTAATGCTGAATGCCTACTGAGCCATACTGTACATAATGACAGACACACAGAAGAGATACCCACCAGTCTAGCTATTAAAAATCAATCTTATGAATTTTTTACCCTTTACAGGGACCATTGTGGTTTTGCAACAGATAAACACCCCTTACCAGGTCTCCCCACCTCTGGACAGAGAATCTTTTTGGAACTCAGTCTAATTAACCTCCAATTAAGCCGCCTTGTCTCAGCTGAATGATACTCTGGGCTAATTTCCCGAGAGCGGCTTGCTGCCTGTGGAATCCATTAGTGACTCAAAGCGCCTTAAATCAAAACATTAAAAAGAGAAAGCAAGCAAGACGTAACAGCAGGAGTAATTATAGTCTTAGTGAGATTTATGACAGCTGTCCTACACAGACAGCTAGCTAGTTAAAAGCTTCATGAGAACCAGTAACCAGGAAAGTTATGTGCAGGACATGAGGGATGCCTTAATCCATCTATCCTGAGTGAGTGAGTGAGTGAGTCATTCTGAAATGGATCATTTTAACATTTAAACAAAGCCAGGTGGCACTAAATGGCCAGATGGGAAGATGGTGGAGAGAGAAATTCTGGACCTTGAACTGTGGCGTACTGTGAAATCTGACCAAATGTGCAGCTTTACTAACTCTGAACAGGAGAAGAGGACAGCAGCACAAGGCGGAGGTAAGCGGGGCATGTGGGGTATCTACCGGAGGCAGATTCCATGATTCATTATTAATACAAGCGTATAGTGATACTTGGTTCATCCCCATGGGGAAATTGCGTGTTCTGCATTCCACCATGCTCTCCATGAGACACACAGACACATATACAAATTTGGGGGTCAAAGTACAGGGTTGGTCAGGGTCTGACACCCCTTGAGCAGCAGAATTATCCTCCTGACCTTGGGATTTGAACCCATGACCATCCAATTGCAGGAACAGAATGCTAACCAACAATCATATTTCAAATAATAAATCATCAGATTCAACCCTGCATTCACTGACCTGGTCACCAAGCCTAAACTGACCAAACTACAGTGGCTGATGGGACACGACCCGGTGCAGGGTTACTGACCGGGCAAGGGACTGCCCACTGCCCTAGCCATGACCACGGGACACCCAGCAGCACCAGGCAAAGCAGGGATGAGAAACAGACGCAATTGTGTTGGATGGCTGGTGGGGCTGGCAGGGGAAATACACCCCAGGCCGGAGTCGTAAACCGGGTGGGGGGGGGTTAGAGAGGGTGACCACATTCCACAGGGCATTGCACCAGCAAAATACACCCCAAATACCAACCTTTCTGTTCAGCAGTACTGATGCAATTTATATTCATTTACTGCAATATACGTTTTTTTCTGTTTGAGTCCCTGGAGCAGTCAAGGATTAAGGGCTTTGTCGGGGCCCGGGGACTCAAACCATCAACCCTGTGATAGGAGGCACAACGTCCAAACCCACTGAGCCATATGCCACCCCTCATATTAAGGTACATGGTGCAGAGGGGCTGTCTTCACCAGGGGCAGTTCCTGACATTGCGGCAGACGGTCCAATGTCCAGGAAGGCATCTCAGATGGTGCCCGCGGTGGTGGGTTCCGGTCCCCACATGGCAGGATCAGTGTTACCTGAAGAGTTGATATTCTGCTCTTCTCTGATCTGAATCTCCTGATGAAGGCCATTAAAAAAAAGACACCTGACCGCCCTCCGTCCAGACACCCCACCCCTCAGCAAGGTGATGCAGAACATGGTGGGCTATTGTTACACAAGTATTCACTCACACACACACACACACACACACACACACACGGCCGGTCTGGGGCAGGGTCACGCAACAATGTAACTGGACCCGCTGCCTGGCTGACACCCCCATGCCAAGGGCACACGTGGGGAACATTAAAACAGAAAGGGCATATGTTCAGAGCCCAGCCCCCACTCCCACCCCAACCCCCTAGCGTGCTCTGGAGTGCGGCCACATCCCAAAACAGCCCTCACTCAAAAGTCAGGTCATGTCCGACACCCCACAGATAAACATGCTTGAACAAAAACAGCCCCCCCCTACCCCAAGGGTACCCCACTAATTGGGGACTCTATTCCTGTCACACGGAGAAAGTGATCTCTCTGGAGGACGTCAGGAAGGGGGGGGGGGTGACTGGTGACAGTGGTTCCGGCATTTATGAATTCCTAGCCGTTGCATGCAGTTAAAATCTGACTGTCTGAGTAGAATCCTGTCACTGACGGGAAGGACCACCCTCCCTTTTGGCATGGACAGCACGTAGCATTCTGAACCGACCCGGTCAAAGTCCACCAAGGGAACTGAGGACGGTCCAGCACAGATTTTTCTGTGGTCACTTCCTGTGCGTCAGGAAGTGTATATACAGACTAAAGCTGCAGAACTCTGAAAATCAGGTCCAAACAAAGTCACACCCGGAGACCTTACACACGTTCTTCAGAAACACTAAGCAGCATCTGCAATCTGGTTCCTACATGTTAGTTGTTCCATTGCACAGTGAATTCATGTGCTAAACTCATGACTTACTAACCCCCCTTCCAATACAGGGACCATAATACTGTATTGGTTTTAAAGGATCAGAGTCATAAGCTGTGTAAGTAGCTTTAGACTATTTAAGGCTGGATTTTCCCAGATGAGTGCAGGAGCGAGAAGAGCAGCATTAATGTGCTCACAGCAAATTCCAAAATTACTCCCCGTACCCGGACTGGACCCCACACACAGTTTATGTGGCCACTAAAAGGAGTTATGTCTAGGTGGGAGAGTTGTAAAAAGTTAGGAGCGACTTCTTTAACTACCTGCCTTTAAGTCTGCTGTATTTAGATTTTCTCATATTTTAAAAAACGTACCACTACTACAGCTTTGGGGAGGTCTGGGGGTATTAGGGAACCAGCCAATCGGATTGCCGCGGAATCTTCTGGAAGGAGTCCAAGCCTGAGGCCAGGGAGAAAGCAGGCTGCACTTTCAAACCATGGTAACGCAACGCCAAATCCAACCAGAGTGCCATATCGCAGAGGTGGGAGTCCCACAAAGCCACAGTGGGGAAAAAGAATCAAGAAATATATAGCAACTAAATATTGGAGACAGTAAAAGTTTCCACACGAGCATAAGGCCGCTGGGAAGCAAAATGGCGCTTCCTGTACAGGCAATTTGCGGCCACCTCTCGATTACCGTCTGGTAACACGCTCCCACTGCCTTAGACCTGGGTGGCATACCACCCTAAAACACGAAAAATAGCAGCCAAAAGCGCAGGGCAACTGGCGGCTCAGTGTGGGAGTGGAAGTCCAGCCGGACCAGGCTTCGCAAAGAGCAGCACGGGGAGCTGAGGAGACAGGGAGTGAGAGAGTAAGCGACACATGACTGTGGCCATGAGGCCAGAAGATGCTGATCGTGAGGGGGTGGCAGCTGTTTTACCCTTGAAGGGGGGTCAGAGGATCCAAATTACCCGCCACAGGCAGCTTGTCAGGTACAGCAGCTCATGAACACAGTCAGACTGCCCCCCCAAAGAGAAAATCACGCAGCCGTATCTTAGCCTATACTGCATGCCAATATGGTGCAGCTCCTGTGCGACTCTGCCCCAGAACGGCGGACATGCCTGATCGAAGGGACTTTGAACACAGTGACTAAAGAAATAGTCGCAATGTCAGGATTATCACACACTACAGTGTCCAGCGTTTACTGAGAATGGTGTGATGAGCAAAAACCATCTAGTCAGGGTGAAAACACCTTAATAAGCTGAAAGGAGGCCAAACGTAGCAGCCCAAAAGTGCAGCTCGCCAGCACTCAAAGTTCTTCTGGACCAGCTAGATGTACCTAACACACAACAGTGGTAACTTCATATCAAGGCAGGAAAACACAAGGCAACATGGAGGCGTAGTCAAATCATCAGCTATTTTCATATCTCACGTTAAAATGCTAAATTCATCGAAATAACTCCGCTTACCCATCACCTCCATTAACCTTCTCTCACTAATTTCCCCTCCCAATATTTGGCTCCTTAACAGTGTTGTTAGCATGAACATCAAAACCCAAGGGTGTTATACCCAACACGGAATGAGCACATGTGGCATTTACTAGGGCAACAAGATGGGTGGGTTCTGTTTAACAAATGCTGCAGAGAAACAGGGGCATTCCCAAGATGAACCTCCCCCAAACCTTGAGAAGAGACACGCGATAATATGTAAGTACATCACTGATGTACATCAGCATTCAGAAGAGCCACCTGCTTATGTATATTAACACATCTCTCAAATTTTACATTAAATGTGAAAAAAGACATTATGAATCAAAACTGTTCAAGCATAGATGAATGGACTGAATACCCCAAATGGGGGCTTTACCTTAGGGCATGACAGTAGAGATATTTAATCTAAGGTTTCATTTTTGCTGGGATATACTGCCATTCGTGAAATATAATATACTCTCTTGAAATATTTAGTGACTCATAGCATAAGACCACATTTTTGGATTTGCCATTTTCAGCTTTAATTTATTAAGATGTTGAGTCACCGCTGGCTTATTCTTAATAACTTTATCAAAATAGCTTTTTTTGTTAACAAACTATTTAAAGAAAACGGAATGAAGCTTAGGTTCATTGTCATGGTCTGAATTTTCACACCAAGTGAGCCATTTTCAGACCAGTGCTGCACCTCGGATACTGCAGGCCTGTGAAGTGCCTCTTGTAGATTATGTTGTGCTGACACAGTAAATCTGTGATTTTTAAAAACAATGAAGATATTAAGCTGGACCAATGAAAGACATCGGTTCTTAATGAATGAATTTGTAGGTATTCTCTGTGTGTCCTCCAAAAAGCATTTGCAAACATACATGGTGCAGCACAGCGTTTCAGTGGTCAAGAGTTTCAGCTCGTCTGGTTACGGGCCAGTGCGGAGCAGGCTGGCAGCATCAGTCTGCGGCTGACAGCCCCTCCCACCGTGGTCGCCCAAGGGGGACACGGGACTTTTGTGTTTTCCTTAAGAAGTTTTCTGTGTCTGAGTGCATAGCAGGTGTCAAATTCACTTTGGATCTGACGTTGGGACACACACCGTGCCAGGAACAGTGACCAACAAATTATAACAGCAGCAGAAATGGTCTGGGACTCTATTGTTGTCTCCAATTAGTTTAATTACTTAAAAATGAAGGCACGGATACCACTTGGCATTTCTGCAAGAGAGTGGATCCTTTTCATGGTGTAAACCCCCCACGTTTTCTGCCTACCCCAGGCCAGCTGCATTTTCCAATTTCATATATCCCTTCAATCACATTCCCAGCCATTTTTTCACCCCAAGAAGAACATAACCCCCCCTGCATTTCTTGATAGCCACCAGGTGTAGCTTGTTCCATGTGGAAGTTGAAGAGGTAACAAAACATCTATTTTGAGAAGGACTCTGCTTTCAATAACGCACCCAAGAAAAGTGCCTCCATTTGTGATGCATTTTTGGCTGGTGGTTTCCTCATTGGAAGGATGGTGATGTGTGATGGTCAATTACCTGACATTTTATTTATCTACTTAACAAACATTTATCCAAAGCAATGTATATTTGAGAAGGCTGAGTCAGACAGTCTGTACAGTGACTGCGGGATAAGGGCCTTGCTCCCGGGCCTGAGGGTGATATCACTCTGCCGACCCTGGGATTTGAACAAGTGACCTTCTGATCACAGGCACAGGGTCCCAACCCGCTGAGCTGGACACCCACCGTAATCACCCCACATCTGTGGAAATTCAGGGCTGCAGGTGAAAGAGTCACAGCTTCTGGGGGGTCCCAGGAATCAGACCCCCCCCCCCAACACTTGGCAGTTCATCAAGACTATGCAGTCACCCCAGCGTGAGGGTGCAGTCTCCACCGTGGGCTGGTGGGTGGGGGCCACAGTCAGCTGGTCCCACCGCTCTGAGGCGACAGTATTCTTCAGAGACCTCAAGAGCAACTGAAAGGCTTCTCCACGAGACAAAGAGAGGCCTCTGCAGACAATGGACAAGGGACACGTCTCTCTCAGGATGCTGGGCTCCACGGGATCGGGCTTCTGCTCATGAAGCTGCCCCTGAGGACCCTACGGGAAGGTCCTCTTTGTTTCATGGGACAAGAGGCCACTTCACGGAGGCGTCAGATCCAAAGCATGTCACTCGTGCCCCCGTGAGGGTCAGGCCAGGTGCCTGGTCTAGTCTGGTACTCGGTTTCCACTCCAGAACCTCTCAGATCTTGGTCCAAGCCCTCCCCTTCCTGGCAGCACAGAGCCATGCTGACCCCGACCAGAGAGGGCTTGGCATGATGATCAGGCAAGACAGTGTGTGGTGGGGCTCGATTCACTGGGGGTGAAGGGGTGTTAGGAATGCAGCAGTCCTGGGAGGTTCCCCCAGATGGAGACCCCCACCACCACCACCTCTCCAATGCTCTGCACAGAGCTGCAGTTAAACAGCAGTTCGTGGGGGCGAGCGAGATGTGCATCACGATTCCAAAGCACGGTGAAGGGAGGATGAAGGCGGAGCTCAGACCGAAAGAGCAAATAACAAAAATAATATTCACAATAATAAATCAGTTGCTACGCGATCTAAAACAAAACCTGAACCCCCCCCCCCCCCCCAATGGACTTTTGCTGTCGCACGGATCCCTGTGGAAGGAGCCGGTTTATGTCACGGGCCCAGTGGACCCTCGAGACAGCAGTAACTATAACACCAGAAGTCAACTCGTAAATCAGCGAAGGGGCGGGACTGAGAGACAGGGGGGGGAACCCTTGTGAGGCCTTGGCTGACATTATTATGGTTATTTACTGCAGGTCCCCGCCCCCGAGGCCACAGCAGCCCAGTGTGATAATACAGGAAGTTATTCAGCGAGTATAGAAAGCAGTGTCAACCGGAAGCTTCTCTAAACTGATACTGTACCCCAGCGTTCATCCCGCTTAGATGAGAGCCTGGGGTAACAAAGTGATTAAGGGAGGGGGGATCTCTCACACGGTTGGTTAAATGGCAGTTTTAATTAAGCAACATCACAGAAGTGAAGTGATTATCTACCTTTTAAGTGATGCACGAAGAATCAGTGAATACAGAGAGATTAAAATGACATCTCAGAATAGCCAATAAGACGTCAGTTCTAGTCGGGTATTCAACGAAATGAGAAAATTCAGAGCAAACTTTACTTTCTTCTAATTTCCAAATAAAATGCTTAAAAATTTTAGAAGGATCATTAGACTAAGCTTACCTTGAACAATCATTTTAATTGGTCTTTAATTGTGGCCTGGAGCTACTGGACAAGTTTTAAGAAACCCATCTAATGATGGAGGCCACTGAGGTACTGTCAAAGGTTAGACACAGAACAATAACATAACCGAGTAAGCAAAACACTGAACACACTTTGCAGGACTGACCTCAAAACCTTTTGCGCTCATTTTTGTAAAAACAGCAAGCATCTTTTTAAGGATGCAGGAAGCTTAGGAACAGCTAATAAATGTTTTGAATTATGTCCTGCGGGTAAATGTTTAAAGAGGAAATCCATAGAAATGGAAGCAGGCCACCCTTCATGGAGAGTTCAGGGGAAGGCAAACCGACAAAGAAAACTCTGGAACAGGACGGTAACGTGAGAAGGTGAGAACCGCACTTTGCAGGCTGAGACTTTAAATATATCTCCACGAAAGTGCCAGGCAAGCATTTACAAAAATGCATGAGTGCAGCTCTACCCCGAGCATTGTGTGTGTGTGTGTGTGTGTACACACGTGCGTGCGTGCGTGCGTGTGTGTGTGTGTGTGTCAGTGGATGGTGATGTATTCATTACATTGTCCCCACATTATAAATGTCCCCACATTGTAATGAAGACCTGTTATTTTGACGTTGTGGGGACCATTTTATCTGGTCCCCACAATAAAAAACTAAAAACTCTTGTACTATGTCTGGTTACTTGTGGTCAAGGTTACGGCTGAGTAGGGGTTGTCATATTTAGAGTTAGGGTTAGAATTAGGGCCTATAGAAATGAATACAGCGATTGTGCGTGTGCGTGTGCGTGTGCGCCCTGTGGGGGACTGGCATCCCATCCAGACTGCCCAGTATACTATGCTGCCTGAGAGGTGCTTTAGCCCCCTCCACACGTGCACACGCACACACACACACACACAAGCACACAGACACACATACAAAGAATCCAGAAACCTCAGACAACGGGAAGTTTCTCTTTCTATGTGTTCTCCCTCACTGGAAGTTTCAAAGGAACAAGCTTGGGAGGGCCGGCCGGCCTGACAGCGCCACGTTCCACGCCATCTCCCCAGAGGCGTCTCAAGGGAGCAGCATTTACGAACGGCCCCCTGGGGACTTGGAGATATGTCAGAGCGGACGAGCAGAAGAGGCGTCATTATCGACCGCTGAGAGAAAAGCCCGATCGGGAGGGAAAAGCGAAGGGGTAAACAAACGGAGAAGATAAAAGGTTTAAAGAGGCCTCCTCATGCCGCCCCAGAACACAATACATCCTTACGAAGAGCAGCCATTTAAAAAGCCCCTCAAACCAGGGACCGTTTTTCTGAAAAAGCTTGTCAATTAAAAGACACTTAAAACTGAACACGTTCACTTATTCTGGGGACAGTATGCATGTACGTTTGGTCAAAGTCCAAGCAGAGATGAAGTGATGAAAGGAGGGGGCTCATTAAGAAAGCATCAATGCGTCACGCAGTGGGGCAGCACAGGAGGGATGGGCCAGCCGCTACCCGGGGCCTCGCAGTCTTACACAGTGAAAATGCCCCAAATAACCAGGTCCCTGAGGGCCAATGTCTTCAAATTAAAGTCATCATTCTCTCTGGTTATTACACCCCCTCTGTTAATGCGCCAAAATAAAAACCTTTATCTCACAGCACCTCCTGATTCCAGCGCATCTGCTAGTACCTGGGTATTAGAGTCAATAAACCCTAGAGACGTACAAAGACGAAACCAAACACAGAAATGAAAATTACAAAAGCAACAAAAATCCACACGGCTCTGTACAGGGAACCTCACAAATCTTGGTCACCAATTACTGGCTTTTTTAAGAGCTCAAATTCAAGTAGCAGCTCCCACAGACGGATCCTACAAAGTTTGACGGCTTTTTCATTAATTTTTATATAACAGTGACATCATTACAGTTGTTGTCGAGTGACAAAAAGCAGTTTACCTGCAAAACTGTGCAGGTCGTGACTGAAACCAGCCCCCCATCGGCCATGCAAACCCCACTGCAGACTTCTCTTGAGGCCTCAGGGTAACCGAGCTCCCTGGTGTATAATTAATGAAATCTCCCCTAATCCTAACCTCCCTCCTGTACAACAGCAGGCTGGGGCACCAGGCAACCTGTACGGTGCCCAAAAGCAGCCCATGGTGCTGCACCGCAGAAGGAACAAGCGTCCGTGTCCCCGTATGAGACACTGTGGTATTTAAAAAGCGTCTGCCTTCCTGGCAGCCTGAAACTGTCATAACAGAGTGGTGGAAATAATGCAGAGCTCTGCATGCTCGAAATGAAGAAAAGTACAGTGGGAAAGTATTTAAAAGGTCAGCTCGGAATTCCCAGCTTCCGTACCGACGAAGCCTATCAGCTGCACCTCGGGTTTTGCACCCTGACATGTCATTTTGTCATTCATACTGCTCTGTGAGCCAATTTGATTAAGTTACTGCCTTCCTGTCTCACAACTAAATATCCGTTCATCGATCTTTCATGTTGCTTATTCAGAATAAGGGTGCAGTGAGCCGGGGAAAGGCTCCCTTGGATATATCAAGCTAAAGTCAAGCCCAGTGCCATAAATAACCAGGAAAACCTGGCAGAGAGAGACACATTATTCACGTGTGAGACGACTAAGGGGTGAACCGGATGGATGCCGAGACGGCTGGCAGGCCACATGCAGAGGAACAGTTCCTCTGAGTGAGTAAATTAAAATGTTCCCACCCCGATAAAAAGTTCTTTATGCATCAACAAGGCCGAGGCAGAGTTTACCACAAGTTACATAATTGTCTAGGGCTCCTGAAGTTTGAGGGCCCCCTGTTGGCCACAAACAGTCATTGCACTTACAGGGGCCCCAGAAAGAACATACCTGTCCCTACAGGACAGCCCGGGCTTTCGAGGGGCGAGCCCTTTCAACATCAATACGCCCTAATGTGCACACATTACAGTTGCCCCCCCAAGGACCCCCCCAGAGGGGGTGGGAGGAGTGGGTCTTCACAGCTGAAACACAATGATTCAATGAGCCGCCTACGAACTGGAATCTACGCTGAGAACACACCCGTGCAGAATGGCTGGCTTGGCCACCCACAAGGGAGTGAGAATTAACTGATATGCCCGTGACTGTTTCAGGTGGCCGGCGAGGCACCGGTTTTACACAGAAGATTGATGGCAGAATCCAGGTCAAGTGTAAACAAGGCGCACGGCTCCCTGCACCAAGGCAAAATTGCTAACAAGCTATTTGTGGAAACATACTGCGTCAGAAATGTCTTTCAGGGCAATAATGCAGACGCAAAACCCACAAACGGACATGCAGAACAAGTCGAGACAAACGCTGTCCTGGATCTCACTCTTAGGTCTGGGGGCCACGCGCTCCTCAAGCAAGGAACAAATATGAAGATGTATAAATTCAGCATTCAGACACTGTAAATGAAGGAGAGTCAACCCCCCCTCCCCCCCAGACCCAGATGTGCAGGAGAGACCCTGGTCATATGGCAGTTCAGCTCTGAAGAAGCAGTCAACTAAGGGAGACCCACTCCTGGTTAATCACAGGTTATACCCTGCAGGTGACTGCATTTCAAATATGACAAAGCAAAATCATGCATCTGGAATAAGCAAGAGCGGAACATAGCAAAGAGAATTCCTCAGGTTCACCGTATGCATTTTGATTGGATCATCAATCGCGAGGTTCAGTATTTCTGTCCAAGAAGGCGAGCACTGTCAGTGCAGCAATTCAGGGTAGGTGCTGCTTTTAGAGGAGGGCTCCGTCTACCAAAACACGACCTGCTGTCAAAAGGCATTTCATCTAACAGGATGTACAATGAGCAAGAAAAGTTAAATGAATATACAGAGAGAGAGAGAGAGAGAGAGAGAGAGAGAGAGAGAGAGAGAGAGAGACTAACCGCCAACCAACCTGCTGAACCAGGAAGAAGAAAGACAAGTCTACCAGCAGATAAGCCCTGTCTTATCACATAGCAGGAATGAAGACTCATGTGAACTTCCTCTACACTCCACCAAATTCTCTATTACAAGGAGGACTTACAAATATCCAGACATCTGAAAGATGGGACTAGGGGTACTGCCAACCTGGCAGCCCAACTGGAGCAGACAGAGAGAAGAGTTACATAACCAGTCATTAAATATGTACGCACACGGCCCTATTAATATTCATGCAGTAATTATTCTTTCCTATTCAATGTGTATGCATTCTCCATAGCCACTCAGGCTAAGAAGCATAGCCCAGAGCCAGAAGCCTATCCCAGGAAGCAGGGGGACACCCTGAGCGCGGTGCCAGTCCACGAGAGGACACACGCCTACTCAAACACAGAAAACTCCACTCACACAGAGCCCGGGATCAAAGCCACGGTCCTGGACGCAAAGCCACAACGCTGCCCACTGAGCCTCCGTGCTGCCCTAACAGCAAAAGCTTGTTTGCGAAACTGATTTATGTTTATTGTTTTGGTCGAACTCATTGCATTGCTTTGGCAATAACTCAAATACTGCTACCGCTGTTAAATTATTTCCGAGCACAGGGGCTGACAGACAGACTGACGGACAAAATAAGCAAACAAGTCATCCGAAAAGATGTTAAAATGGTTTGCAAAGTCTGAGAGCCCTAACCGCAACGCTGTTTTAGCAGACTGAATGCACACTGTATAATCGGGGCTCACTTAACGAGACCAGCAAAGAGCAGGAGAGGTTGGTAGATCGGCGCTGCCAGGCACGGCATTGAGCACAACAGCGCACCGGCGATCTCTCCTCAACCTGCCCTATGTACATTATTCAATGTTACACTTAGTTCCTTTTTTCATTCTGGTAGAAAACAAAATGACAAGTAAACAGTGACGGGGGACCAACCTCATCATTATATAACTAGGCAGCAGAAGTTCATTTACTGACACGACCGCAGAGTCCCCAGATAAAAATTCTGGCCGGTAGCCAAACATCACCGCGTTTGTTATACAAACTTGACTGCCAGCTTTGTAAATATTACCCTGCCCTTAAACACTCTGAATACTATAACAAGTCTCAATATAAAACGTGATAAATACTGACTGTTTGACCTCAGCCCATTTTTTACAATGTTGTACCAGAGGACTAAGATACAAAATAAAAGCTGTATAGAGGAGCAGAACCGCAGCCACCCTGATGCACCTGATAGTACCTGAATAAGGGCGCCGTTAGGTGCGATCACTATGGGCTCTAAGTATTTTAAACCTAGCCCCGAGTAATTTATACTAAGCCTATCTTCCTTCAAAAAAAAGACGTCAAGCCCCAGGTGAACTTGACTTAGCCGCTGATCCTTCCAATAGCCAGAAACTCCTCTGACCTGAACCCACACAAGTTCAAACTGAAAGGACCAGCTCCATCTGACAGCCACCCATGAATGCACGGAGAGCCATTTTCCGTGAGGACTGCCATACCCATCCATATGCTGTAAAAGCAATCGGTCGCTAGGGATTACCTGGGGGGGTACAGAAATGAGCATCACAGGTGCTGCTTAGCGTGGTAAGCGAATAATCCTGGCACATTGTCCAGGCGACTAATATTATCAGAAGCCTGGGGAGCATGTGAGGACGTATGAATGCTTGTGGGAGATTACAGGAAGAAGTGTTTCACCAATAAATTAATTTGACAATAAAACAATGGCTAAGAACTGGATTATTAAATCCCTCGTTCGCCAGAATGTCAGAATAACGGCAATTTTTCTGAAACTTAATTTCACTTAATTTTCTGAACTTATTCGCATTTCTGCGAGATCTGGTTGAACGCGCCGCGGTGTTAGTTACCAAGGTCAAACACGCAAGTAACTCAGCCTGTCTATAGCCTATGCTGTTCATGCAAACAAAAAGTGAAAGGCAGACACAAACCTAACATAAAACTTCTCTTTACATCATAACAATAAGTTGAAAAGCAACCAAAGAAACTCTTGATTTCTGGGAAGACGGAAAGCATCGGTATGACGGGAAGAGATTAATTAAATAAATTACATAATACGAAGTGACTTCAGAGTATGCTTGGTTTTGTTAACAAGACATCTATATCGGGTTCTGCCTTCCTCAGGTTTAAAACTCTCCCTCACCTTGTCTGTCGGTCATGGGGGTAGGTTGGGGGTCGTCGCTCTCCTGAACCCATGCTTTGGTGGTCTTTCCGGGAACCAGCGACACTGCGTCCCTCGGTGTCGTATGGACAGTAGTTAAGATCTTAGGGGACGCCGCTGCAGTGAATGATGGTACGGGAACGACTTCGCCCGGCTGCTTTATCGTAGTTTGTGTAGCGTTTCTAGCTTCAGCGGCAGGTGTGGTGCCCGATGGGATTACAGTGACGGCGCTTCGTGCAGTGGTAAGAGCATACCGCACTCTATTTCCAAAAGTCCCTGTGGAAACGGTGGTTGGAGCCGGTGTCAGCGCAAAAAAAGTGGCCGCTCCGATCCTGTCCTCCGGGAGGTGGTTGGGCATGGTGGTGGAGTTGGTCGGTCTCACGGTGGACCCGGGGAATGAAACAGACCCCTTTCCAACAGACGGCACATCGCTTCTGCTGACTCGCGGTGCAGCCTCGTATAACCCAATGCATACAATTAAAATGAAATACAAACTCGGCTTCACAAACATAATTAGGAATGTGCACTTCATGGTGTTCCTAACTCTCCATGCAGTTGCCGGGAAATAGCACCTTCTCAGGAAGATTATAGTTCGTGCCGATCTCCAGCTTCTCCCACTCAGCTCCTGATAAGGACAACTTGTTTTTCAAGTAGGATGTCTGCCCCGGCAGCGCGCGCCGCCCGCCCGCTCTAACGGTTACTCCTACGCCGAATGACAGGCTCACTACTCTACTATGCTCCCACAGGAGCCCCGCCCCCTCACGTGCTCGGCCGATAACGGACACTCAAATGGACCAATGGAAACTTCGAAGGGCGTGGTCTACACTATCAATGGCTTGAAGGGCGGAGTCTTGTTCACTTCATGTCCGTGAAGTGTATAAATACAGAAACAATCCTATCCAGGAACTGGAGTGACGTGTGCTAAATGTACCGACCTGTTTGGAATCAACGATATCTGGAAAACGTACACAAAATCAGCGCGAATTGGTAGATTCCTGTTAATCAAGATCATTCATTATTTGCCGAGATAATTCACACAAACAAACAGTCTGATTAAACATGCCTGCTGAGGTTAATTTTAGGGTAAATTATCAAAACCATAAATAACACATTACGATTTCTTAGTTTATTTCGCATTAGTAATTGAAAAGCTTTATAATTAATTTTAGATACTAATAAGAAAATACATGCTTTAAGGGAAATCGGGCGAAAGTGTAACAGATCACCTTAGTCAAATGGGGCACGTAATTCACGTAATGGTGTAATTACGACATTCGCAATATTCATTGGAGGTTCCCTACTTACTTAATGTAAAATTGAAAAAAAAACATTTATGTATTGTCCCATTAAATTAGATAGGCTTATAACTTCAGCCAAAACTTCTCTACAGATAATGTTCATACCCTGAGAATCTATTGCCTTTCGGATTATTACAGCACACAAATTTTGATAGCCAAGACAGAACCGAGAATCTCAGCGGCCCAAAAGCGCCATCTTCTGGTACGGAATTTCGTGTGAGTAGCAGATATCGAGTACTTTATTATTCATTATCTGGCTTCCGTAAATAAATAAAAACATATAGCGCTATAAAGCACAACGAGTAAAGACTTTTTGATACAACAGTTTATCCACTACATTTATCTAAAGAAATATGAAATTCTAACAGTTCACAGAACCAAATGTATAACTTTGGCTTCAGCGTTGGGGGGTTGTCCACCCATTTGAGCAGGTCCAGGGGGTTGTACTGGCTGGTTTTGATTATTGGGCGGTGGGGGGCGGGTTACAACCCACCAACCCCCTCCCATAATTTACACCCAGGCGCAGAACCAAAAGTCTGCTCGGTTCAGTTCCCAGGAGTACTGCTGTACTGCCGTAGTACTCTTATAACCTCCTGAACTTTGAATAGCTTCAGTGATTCTGCAAATCGCTATGACGATATTAACAGCAGGAGAAAACATGAATATAGACTTGCTTCTTCGCCAGCGGCCAAGTCACAGAGGATGCGTTCTTTACGATGCACCCAATTATAGGTGTCCGAATTAATTATCATCCATCCTGTCGGATAGCTTGGAACCCATTCCAGGGAGCACAGGAAACAAGGCGGGTACATATCCATCGAAGGATCCACCACAGGTGGATAGTTCAGGTCCAGAAAGTAAAAATCCAGACCGAGATTTTGTTTCAACCAACCAGTTTAGTACCTACTCTGTGACTGTGAGGCTTTATACTGTACTATACTTTGCTTGGTTGAAATAAAATCCTGGTGTGGATTTTTACTTTCTGGGCCTGAACTATCCACCTCTCGGACACACACAAACGCATCAGGTAATTTTGAGCCACCAATTCACCTACCCCAAATGTTTTTAGGGAGAGAACAGAGAACCCAATGAAATATGAATTTTGTGACATTTAGTTTGGGATTGTGCAAAAGCCCGATGATAATGTCAAATGAGTATAAGAAAAACGATATATAAAAGTAAACACACACCGGGAAACCGACACCATAAAACGAGGTATAATTAGTTATGACGATAGGTTATGTCCGCGCCGCTTCCTGGTCAATAAGCATCACCTTTGCTTTCATATTGTATATGTATGTGTATCAGTGTGTGTGTTTCACTTAAGCAAGCTTGCCATCCTCGCTTTTGTGTTGATTTAGCATTCAAACGCACGTGACAGGATGGCTTTAATTTAGGCTGGATACCTGATCAACACAAGCATCGCTTGCAGTAAAATCCTTTTTCGGCGGATTGGGGGAGGATAAGAAAGCGGATGTGACGTACAAAGGTCACCGTCGCTCGCATCTTCACCGGTGGACGCGATGGCGCCGTTAGACTTGGATAAATACGTGGAGATAGCAAGGGAATGCAAATACCTACCTGAAAACGATTTAAAGGTGAGCAAAAAGATCTTCTCGTTCCGCGAAAATAATTACGTAAAGGCAGCTCCTCGGTTGCTGTACTGGCACGTATTGCATTGTGAAGAGGACGTACATGGCGTTCAGCAAAACTGATACTTAGAAATGACAGCTGTGTATGTGCACCGCAGACTACTGTTTTGGAAGCATAACTCCCTGAAACAAGTGTGATCGGTTATCAGGGTCATTGGAAATCCATGGGTTATGTGCAACTATTTTGCTGTCTATTTGCAGTTTTTGCTGCGATGGCACTTGGCTGTGTAGAAACAGGGCGGTCATGATGCAGTGGTTATATTTACCATGCAAATGTTATTATGCTTTATCTCGTTATGCATTCAAGACGACGTGTGTGTGCTTTACGCGTGTTTTGTGGCTGCGTTGGTACATGTGCTGGTGTGTGTGACCTAGATCCGTAAAGGTACTTCTGGGGGTGCACTTGTTAAAATCGGCAATACTGCGACATGATTGTGCCCTGGATGGCCCATCCTTTGCAGAGACTCTGCGACTACGTGTGTGACCTTCTTCTGGAGGAGTCCAATGTGCAGCCCGTCTCCACTCCGGTCACAGTCTGTGGAGACATACATGGACAGGTAGGTGATGGCCTTTAATCCAAGATAATGATTTAATGTTTATTTTTTTGCATGGTTAATTAACAGTATCAGCTGGACTGACATTATTCTCTGTTTTCTTGACCTTCCGCCCTACTGCTTTTAGTTTTATGACCTGTGTGAACTTTTCAGAACTGGGGGGCAGGTTCCAGACACAAACTATATTTTTATGGTGAGTATTGAAATTTGTCAGGCTGACCATGTGGGTTATTGTGTTGTCCGAAGATAGCTCTGTGCCGTCTTTCTACATTTTGGTGTCACTTTTGACTGAACTTGGTTATTCTGATCCTGGCAGAAGACGGTTATACCATGCCAGCTCCTGTCTATAAAACGATTTCCTATCTCATTCATGGATTCTGTTGTAATATGTTATTTCTTGACATTTATTGCCTGTTACTGTTGCGACCACGGATTGTACTGGAGCATTTTACATGACCAGATTCTCCAGGTCATGATATTCTGTTCGTAGGGTGACTTTGTTGACCGGGGATACTACAGTCTGGAGACCTTTACCTACCTGCTGGCGCTGAAAGCCAAGTGGCCCGACCGCATCACTCTGCTGCGGGGAAACCACGAGAGCCGGCAGATTACACAGGTCTACGGCTTCTACGGTGAGGCTGCTTCGCTGGTTCTCAGTGTCACGGTACATGGGGAGCCGCCATCACAAATCATCCCGATTTGTCTCCGAGGTGATGATAGTGAAAGGTGCATGCAGAATATGGAGAAGCCAGGCGTGCACCCTTAACTGCAGCTAACAGAGCCGTCAGTTTGATTCTGATGTATCAACTGGGGGAGAGTATCATTTTCAAATGTGATTTTCCTATGGAAGAAAATAAAACATTCTTGATAATGCATTGGCAAAGCAAGCATATAGTCTACATATTGCCTTCTTGTCTCCTAGATGAGTGCCAAACCAAATATGGAAACGCAAATGCTTGGCGATACTGTACGAAAGTATTTGACATGCTTACAGTGGCAGCCGTGAGTATAGCAGTTTATTAATGTTGTGATGCAGTGACTTTTTGGTGCTTCCAGTGTGTACAGTCTGAAGTCTACAGAGCTGTACTGCAGGTTGGAGCCCATCCCGGGGAGCACAGGAAAAAAGGTGCAGGTTTCGTGACTTTAAACCAGCTATAATGCAAAGAGGAGGGGCTAGTTTGGCTAAGCTAAGGGATGTGACACTGGAGAGGATGCACCTTTAAAAATTTTGTCTCTGGAAGCAACAATGACAATAAAGCATCTGAATCTGAAACACCAGCATCACCAAAAAGATTAAGATTCATGAAGAATTTTTTGTTCCTTTCAGTAAAAGCTGTAAATAAGAATTTGTTCTTAATGCTTTGCCTGGTGAAATAAAGGATTAAATAAAATAAAAATAAAAAAACATTGTCTTTGACGTGAGTTTGGCTCCATAACTGGTAGACACCTTTCCTCCTCTCACTCTGGTCGTTTGATGACGATGGTCTCCTGGTACAGCTTCTGGACGAGCAGATCCTGTGTGTGCACGGTGGCCTATCGCCCGACATCAAGACCCTGGATCAGATTCGTACCATTGAGCGCAACCAGGAGATCCCGCACAAAGGGGCCTTTTGCGATCTGGTGTGGTCGGACCCGGAGGATGTGGACACATGGGCTATTAGCCCAAGGGGAGCTGGTTGGCTCTTTGGAGCCAAGGTCACAAATGAGGTTAGATGCAAACCCCATTCAGAAAGCTAAAAGCTCTTGTGGTCGTGGCTGGTATTCGTCATGTGATCTTTCCTTTTGTGTTCACATTTTTTTAACCCCCCCCCCCCGCGTTGCAGTTTGTCCACATCAACAACCTGAAGCTCATCTGCCGCGCCCACCAGCTCGTCCATGAGGGTTACAAGTTCATGTTTGACGAGAAGCTGGTGACGGTGTGGTCGGCACCCAACTACTGCTACCGCTGCGGGAACATCGCCTCCATCATGGTGTTCAAGGACGCCAGCACGCGGGAGCCTAAGCTGTTCCGCGCCGTGCCGGACTCGGAGCGCATCATCCCACCCAGGACAACGACACCATACTTCCTCTAAGTTTGAGAGTTAACAGACCGCTGATGTAGATATCACCATTTTTCTGTTCTCCGTTGAACGTTTAAGGGTTGATGTTATTAAATTATGCTGTTTTTAATCGCAGAATTTGCAGTCTCTGGTATCACCCAGTAACGTGGGAATGTTTCATTTTTCCTCATTCGTGTACGTTTTCCTTGCTATGCAGGCCTCTCTCATTATATCGCTCTATGGTAAATTGGTCCCTAACCATGTGGAGATTAAGTGTTCTTTTGTTATTCTTACTACCATTGTGACACAATCACATGACACCTGTTGCTATGGTACTTCATCGCACTCGGTTGTTTTGCTCGAATCCACAAGTTGGTGGTGCAGCCATAAAATGAGTCTGGCTTACGTGCCAAGAGGATGTTAAGTCTCTGCTTTGAAAGCGGACATGACTTGAGGAGAAAGTGAAAGAATGCGGGGTGTGGGACTTGGTGTGGTCACATTTTAGCTTTGCTCTGAACAAAATGATATGTGATGGTTATCATTCATTTAAAAAAAATGCAGCTCTGATGATATAATTTGTAAGTATACATATACAGTACCCAATGCAGATATAGGCCTACTATGAGGTAAGCTACTCCGGGAAATATTGTGTGCTGTTTTGTGTGGCAGGATTATTGTGCTCCAGCCAAAGTTTGCAGACAGAATCCACTCAGTCATTAAAAATGCTTCCTAATGGCTTAGAAGTGCAGGTGAGGGATATTGTATTTGTACAGGAAAAAATATTGTAATAGTTATAACAGTGACACTGCAAAAGTAGTGCTTGCGTATTGAAAATTAAACACCTTTATAATAAATTTGGTGCCTCAGTTTTTTTGTTGGAGGTTGCGGAGTCAGTATGTATAAACTCTTGCTAAAGGGTCAATGACATACAACAGCTTTATGTTTTTCATCAACGTAGCTGCCGCTGAACGGTGCTGTAGCGTCATTTATCGCTACTAAACTTGCCAGATGTGCAGAAGGTACACAGCGCTCTTTCTTGTCTCATAGGCTTGACAGACAAATTTGACAGCCAATGAGAAGCTGCTGAACTTTATAGACATAATCCTGGTCCAAAGGGAAAACTAAGGGCGGGTACGGTAAACGGACGAGAAACATCCAGCCACTGGATGCAGAAGAAACTGCATCAGTTGGCACCAAGGTTGCCCATAGACAGTTCATGGACTACTAGTTACACTGCCTTTATTTCAACGTGAAAAGTACGATGCGAAAATATATAGAGTTTGCTTCTTTTACTAAACACTAAATTCTAAAAAATATCCCATATGTGAATACTGCATTCTTGGTTAATACATTGTTTTCATTAAGAGTAGGTACGTGAATGGGAAGTTTGTAGTTTTGTGAGAGATGCTCTTTTGTTAGATTCCTTAGAGCAGTGATTAAAACGTGAGATTTTTTTATTTACATTGATGCGCCGCAGATATTTATGGAAATATCTTTAGGCTTATTAACGTCGGCGGCGAATGTTTGCGGGGACATGCTGTGCTCCTGACCGTAAAATAATCGTAGTCTGTACGTCACGGTAATGGCATCATTAGACACCGCTAACTGGCTATAAACTGTGGTTTGCTGGGCTTATCCAGTCCTGTTCTGCATTTACACTCCCCGACCGTTGTTTTGTCCTACAGTATCCAGAGGGCTGCCAGCTAATTTGACTGCCGCTCTTAATCTCTCCTAAAAGCGGTATGTGGATTAATTTCCGTCTTTTTCTTGCATGACCTTTTCTCTACATTATGCATGAACTGTGCTGTGTGCATTTTTCAGTACTGTTAGTGTTTGTTCCTCGTTGGTGTGACTGCTCAAGACGCGGTCATGTGTAGTATCTTCCCTTAGTTTTATACAAAGCAAATTCAACATGCTAAAAAATGGCTCGATCCCTTGTATTACGCGGACTCCACTGAAACGCTGTAGTTCATGGAGGGCATCGCGCTCGCCTGTCATCCTGCAAAAGATTCATGTTTGCTTGACGGTTTGCAGGGATGCTCTCTCGCAATGCTTATTTTATACGCGATCGCAGCTTTGGAAGTTAAATGCGCCTCGTTGGATCTACGAGAACCGACATATGCAAACGATCGTTCATGGTTTATGTAGGGAAAGAGATTAAAATCATATCCCTGAAAACTGAATGGGAGACAGCTTCGGGAAACGCTCACATTCTTTCTTTTGTATTTCTGATGTAGTCAAATGCCTCCCTTTTGCTGATATCAGTTCGTATGCTGTGGTATTGTAATCGAAACTAGATTTTTTTAAATCTTGTTTTATCTCGACTGTTTTCTCCTTGTTGAAAGTGTGGTAGAGATGTAGTGGTGGTAAAAGCACCAAAATGTAATATATTCGGGACAGATTTAGCTCAGCCCGCCAGACTCCGCTGCACTCATTTAAATATATCACAGCCATTCACGTCTTTTTTGTGTTACTGATACCAAGTGCTTGCAGGAGCCAGTGATGATGCAACGAGACGTGAAAGCGAAATATCCACCACGGCTCGTTTTTCTTCATTTAAGAAAACATCTGCTGCCTTGCCAATGGAGGCACATGCTCCATCATGTCCCTTCCTGCTCGGTAGATGCGATTTCAAAAGGTCGTTCTTGAAAAAACTTTATGAATGAATCTGGGCTTGTTTTTCCGACATGTGCACGAAGAAAGGGTTGACGCCAACAGAATCGCGCGAATATCCGAAGGCGATCAGTAGCACCTAGTCCGTTTTGTCACTTCGTTTCTTTCCCAAAGAAGCTGCAGAACGGCCTTTCAGTGCAGATGTGTAATAAATTTCCACGGACCTACTTGCATTCTGGAGCCGCGGTTATAAAGTAAACATGTGGTCCATAGCGTTTTAATGAAAGATTTATCACTTCTCTGTCCTCTTCGAATTTACAGCATTTCACACGTAATCTATCGCCATTCACACAGTGCATGCGATTTATGGTATTGCACTCACAAATTAATCATTAAAGCATGTTGCACACATTCATGACATGAATTCAGGCGTGCAGTCGTTCACACCCTCCTATAGTTCGAAGTGGCTGGATCCTATTTCCCTGCGACGGTTATTAAAAGCCCTCTTCATCTATCAGGGCTCGGATTTGTTGTGTCAGGGTTTGGCTATGTGTTTGTAATTGTAAGTAGTGAATTTTGTCTTTTAAGTCTTTCGTCTCCCGTAATGAGAGTCCAATCAACTTCCACATTATTCTAAATGTTACCATTCGTGGCTACCTCACCAGTGCAAGGAGGGACATTTCCACACATGAACTTCTTGCTAGAATAGCGAATTCAATTAACATTAAATCTAGAAGGGATAAGACAGGCATTTTTATGATCTTATTAAGATGTGCATAAATTATATATGTTTAACTGAAATCACGAGTGTGTGTACCTGTTTTTTGCTTGTTTGTTTGTTTTAGACATAACGTCATCAGTCAATAGGATAGATGTGTCGTACATTGGGAGGCACAAGCCCAGCATAGTGAAAGCTTCGGGTGGGATTTGACGTTCCCTCGTCTGCTTACTTGTCTTTCTCTGGTAATGAGTATGGCGACTCTCACTGGTTTGGTCACTCCATCAGATGTATTTGTTAGCTTAGTCAGTGACCATGGCATCACATGGCTAATCCAGGTGGCTGTGATGCGACAGTGGGATGTATGGGGATTCTGGGGGTGGTGGGGGGGGGGTTAACAGGGGGCATCAGTACCTTCATCGCTTAGCAACCAGCTTTGTTGCTCCACTGCTACAGAAGAAGGTAAACAAGAAATGCTCCGTCTGATCACGCCTTAAAAAACATCGAATGTCACTTAATTTCTTATTTTTAGCCTCCGGTAAAAATAAAATAGAATTAAAATGTGTTTTTTTTCCCAATAGTTTATGCTTTCTGAAGTAATAACATTTTCACATAATTTAATTTTTGTGTAGGTGACCCCAGGAGAGCATTCCCAAGTGGGATGGGAAGTATTAGGATGAAGTCAGGACCAGCAGGGTAATGAAGGCTGTCCTTTGAATGGGAACTTTGTTTGCAGAAAGGCAGTCCCCTTCCACAGAGGTGATGCGGTAACCATGGAGCCCATCGTAGCAACACACCAGCCAGCTGAAGAGTCTTTGTTTTGACAGGAAGTGATTGGGTCTCTGTTGGGCTTGTGGATGCGTCTGAGGGATGAAATGAACAGAACCATCAAAATAAGTTTCAGCCTGACCTGAGAGTTCGCACCCAGCTGTAAATCCCCCTAAATCCATCAGTGTAAATTTGTTTTGTAAGATCAGTGTCTAGTTACCATACACCATACAGTGGGACGCCCTAAAATGGGGGGGGGGGTAGCTTCCTTATTTCTATGTTTTGCACAGGCTTGTTTATCACTCTTTATATGAAAGAGGCTCGATTGGCTGACGTACGTGAGTTAGTTGGGATGGAGTATCTGTGTCTTACTCTATTCCTCAGCTGTCTGTAAGGCTTGCTTTCTTTGCACTGTGTCTTTATTCATGTCATTGTAAGTCACTTCCAGCCACCTTCTGTCTGCCCCCCCTGCTGTGATGATTTACCAGCTGCCTTTGGCTCCGCTGTCATCCCCACGTAGCTCTCTGCCGTTCCCCCGCCACCTCACACACACACACACACGGAGTGACTGTTATTCCTGATCTCCCATAATTCTCAGCTCATGATTCCCTTACGGCCACTCAGTCTTCATCGAGCTACCCATATTTTGGGGTGGGTCGTGACCATCAGCCAGCAGATGTAACATCCTGACACACCTGCCTACCAGCCTCCTGAAGCTAATCTGGATCGGATTTGTTTAGAGCTTGCATGAATTTAGGTGGGTAAAACCAAGTTTCTGTTATTGCTGCCAGTAGGGGGGGCACTCTTCCCTCTGGAGAAAATAAAATACCAACAACCCAGTGCAGTAAGGGAGACTCTTCCGCAGAGGGCACTGATTCCTGGATATGTGTGGTGTGGTACTGAGTGCATGCACCACATTGTGGTCCTGGGTCTCCACGGACAGGGCCACATAGGACAGCCTGTACCTCCACAGAGGCCTGGAAGTTCATCCTGTGCTGCTGGCTGGCTGATGGTCCAGCCCCCTCCTCCCCCTGCACTTTTGGACTGTCTCCCTCCAACACAGCCTAAGATCCAAAATGTGTGTTTCTCATTTGCCCATCTGAGCCAAAAAGAACCAGGGGTCTTTCCAGTTCAAAACTGTATAACAGGACTTTGAGTTCTCCGCACTGGAACATAATGGGTAGTGAACTTGTTGGGGTGGGGGGGCAGGGAGAAAACATGAGAGGGATTTTTCTTATTTTTAATTCAACTCAGGATTCAGAACATGGCAGGTACGGTGCTTTGAGCTGCAGTACCAATGCACAGTGTAGGAACAGCTCTGTGAGAAATGCCTGAACATCAATCAGTTGATGGTTGTGAGAAGCACAATGTCCAGATGTGTTCGGTTGGCCATAGCTGTCCCGGGGTGTCGGACCCTGTGGTTGTCTTGGGGTGTCGGAACATGTGGCCCTCCCAGTGTGTTAGACCCTGTGACTGTCCTGGGGTGTCAAAAGTCTACCTGTGGCTGTTCTGGGGTGTCGGACCCTTTGGCTGTCCCGGGGTGTTGGACCCTTTGGCTGTCCCAAGGTGTTGGACCCCGTGGCTGTCCTGGGGTATCAGAAGTCTACCTGTGGCTCTCCCAGGGTGTCAGACCCTGTGGCTGTAATGGGCTGTCAGAAGTGTACCTGTGGTTGTCCTGGGTTATCAGAAGTCTCCCTGTGGCTGTCCATGTGGATCTCCCAGTGTGTTGGACCCTGTGACTGTCCTGGGGTGTCAAGTCTACCTGTGGCTATTCTGGGGTGTCGGACCCTGTGGCTATTCTGGGGTGTCGGACCCTGTGGCTGTCCTGGGGTGCTGGAACATGTGGCTGTCCTGGGGTGTCAGACCTTGTGGCTGTCCCAGGGTGTTGGAACATGTGGCTGTCCCAGGATGTCAGGAGTCTACTTGTGGCTGTCTCGGGGTGTCGGACCCTTTGGCTGTCCTGGGGTGTCAGAAGTTTACCTATGGCTGTCCTGGGGTGTCAGAAGTTTACCTATGGCTGTCCTGGGGTGTTGTACCCTGTTGCGGTCCCGGGGTGTCAGAAGTCTACCTGTGGCTATCCCGGGGAACAAGTAGCTGTCCATAATCTATGCCTTTTCATCTCATTCCAGCTAGTTGAACTGGCCTTGTTAAATGTTCTTTGTTTCCACCGTCACTGTTTTTCTGAGCTGATGCCAAAATACTTGTGTTACTCTAGTATTTTTTTCCCTTACATGTAAATGATGCGGTTAATGAAGTACACAAATGAGAGCAATACCCTTGCCAAAGTTATTTTCGTCTAATCTATCCACCTTTGAGAGGAATGCCTGTCAGAATCTACTGTGCTGGCAGGGATTTATATGACATTAGGCAACCGGTAGACAAACACAAACTCGTGCATACTGTGCATGCATATTCTATTGTACTAGTTAATTGTGCAGCCGTGTCATATTTGGGACTGTGACAGAAATCTATGGAAAGACATCAGAGGTGTGAAAGAATTCATGTCCCACTGAGCAATGTGACTCCCGTTCATCTGCTAGGCGAGGCTAGAGCATCATGATGGCTAATGCGTGGTGGCTAACCCGTAGTGGCTAATGCGTGGTGGCTAACCCGTAGTGGCTAATGCGTGGCTGCCATTTGCAAAAGTCCTAGAAAGGGACTGACTGTCGCCCCTGTGAGGTGTTCGGGTTTAATCAGTCATCCCCATTCAGCATCCCGCTGATTAAACGAGAGGGGTGTAAATCATAAGCTGTGTTACACAGTCATGAACATGCAAGCTGAGCACTTAGGATAAGGAAAATGTTCCATCAATCTTCTGACTGCTTTTCCAAGCCTGGAGTGTGTCCCAGGCAGCAGAAGGCACAAGGCAGGGGACTCTCTGGATGGGATGCCAGTCCATCACAGGGCACAAGCAAAATCATTCACTGTGGACAATACAGAGACAATAATTCACTGAACTCCATGTCTTTGTAGTGCAGGAGTATTCAAAGCAAACTGTCACATGGGCTAATGTGCACAAGCGCACACAGGGGATGAGATTCGAACCCCCAGCTTTGGAGGTACAGAGTCCTGCCAGATGAAAATTAGAGAAAGACAGTTTTTGGAGGCTTGGAGTACAAATGAGATGTTTTTCATGGTTTTCTCAAAGTTGTGCAAATCACCTTGAATCCAGCTGAAATGTGATAAAATTTTTTTTCCCAAACTAGAGAACTCTGTTGCATGTTCCCGCCTCCATGTTGACTTGGAGCCATGTTGCAGTGATGGTATTTGCTAGCCTAGTGACTAGCAACATGACACCTGCCAAGGATTGTCAAGTGTCCTGCTAAGCACTACAGAAACATACACCCCCCCCATCCCCTTGCGTTCATGTCTGCTCTCGGTAAACAGTTAAAGCTGCGTGTTTGCTGACGGGGCAAAGCAAATAATAGATGCTGATAAAAGATAATCTTTGTGAGGCTGACGTAATAGGTTACTATTCCTGCTGCGGTTCGTATGATCCGGGGTAAACATTGTAACGCTGTCTGCTCACCGGCTACGGCTTGACGCGTGCCTTCCAGGAGCCAGGGCCCTAGCAGAAGCAAGTGGACGCCATGACCGGCATCGGGGCAGAGGACGACATCCCGCTCTGCGAGAGGAAGACCATCACCGACTTCTGCTATCTGCTGGACAAGTCAAAGCAGCTCTTCAATGGCCTGAGGTGAGACTCAGACGGTGGAGATGTTGGGGAAGATGCTGATTTGGAGACAGGGGTGAGGGATATGGACGTTGACCTTTGTATGAGCAGTAACAACCATTGGTGAGTATGTCCGAGAGATTGCTCTTGTACGTGTGGATATTTTCTTTCCTGTGCTTGTGTCTTTAGTTCTCGCCTTTCTCTCTCCTTCCTTCACTTTATCTTTCCCTTCTTTTATGGCTCACTTCCACCTAGTTGCGTATGTATCTTGGTGCTTTTCTCCTCTGCATGTATTTTATGGTTCATTCACCCCTTTGGTGGAGACAGTGACATTGGGGGGAATTTTATTCTATGATATTCGACTGCTATTTTGGGAATCTGACGTAAGGAGTGGGTGGGGGGGGGGGCCCCTTATCTCCGCATTGT
>JAODKF010000046.1:3745001-3755478 GCA_026779585.1 Mormyrus proboscirostris | reverse complement strand
CCCCCCCCCCCCCCCCCCCCCCCCCCCCCCCCCCCCCCGCAGTTTTATGCTAAGATGCCAAGTATGAGTCTGTGCCTACAGTGATTGACTGGATGAGTCACTGTAAAGCTGCTGTTTCATATTGGTGGCTTCATTGGGCCTTGTTTCTGTGTGCGGTGATGGGTGTGAATCCATCTGCTACTGCTGGCGTCCATGTGTTTCCAAGAGAAGATTAGTAACCCTTTGAAAAAACTGAAATGCTTTAGCAAAAATGCTGACATCCAACAGGAGAAGAAATGAATGTTTATCATAGGCAAACAGAAGCAATAACAAAATGAAGCTTACCGTGTCCTTCACTGTGGTGATGTTTTCATACAACCCTGACGATCCAGTATCTGGTTCCAAAAGCTGTAAACAGTAAAGCTGCTTCCTTTAACTTACTATAGAGGTGGTTTGTCATTCGAAGGATCTGAATCAGTTCTTTAACCACCACGGAATGTTCTGACCGTGGGCACTCAGTTGACATAAGCCCCGTTAACATGAAGTGGATTTACTGAGTCCACTTGGTTCAGTAAAGACACTGGCACTTCCCTGAAAGGCGGCATTAGCCTCGGCTGCATGGCCTGCCAATGTCAAGGGAGACCAGCCAGACATTCTTCTGCTCCGCACCACAGCTGTCCTCTGCTGTCCCTCAGATTACGTACAAGCCGGCAAGTACCATCTAGTCCCTGTAACTTGGAGAGTTTTTTTAAAGAAAATATCAGTCCCAAATTCCTCATTAAGTCAAGATGTGCATTCTCTTCTGTCTCTCTGCTAAATGAATTCTTCAATTAACGTTATCAGATGTTTTTATTCAAAGACATATTTATATATATATATAAAATTATTATTTTTTATTATTATTTATTTTATTTTTTTTGAGAAAGCAAGGTCATGAAGTCTCTGAAGCAATCAAGGGCTGAAGGTCTTGCTCTGGTGAACAGTGAAACGACTCCGCTGACCCTCTGATTTGCACCATTGACCTTTTCATCGCCTGCTAACCCATCGAGCCACACGTCACCACTCATTGTGTAATTGCCTTTATAGTTGCACATAAAGGCATGTAATTAAATGGGCAGTGAGCTCAGGGTGCTGACTGACTGACTACAGCTGGAATGAGGCTCGGCAAGTGAAATACGAAATGAGCTTTGATCCAGTCACTCCAAGCTGCTGCTTGTGCTCCATCTCTTACACTGAATGAGAGAAAAGGAGAAGAAAAAGACCCCCCCCCCAAGCCCCCCAGGACTGTTAGAAGACTTTGAGCTTTGAACTTTCAGTTTTGGAGCTGTAGAAATGTCCGTCTTCTGTCAAATATAATGGGAGTGAATGGCATTTTTTCTGTGGTCATTAAACCACCAGGACAATACATTAGAATGTCTCTTAGCAAAAATTATGATTCGGTTACTCAAGAAATTCCACAGACTTCGTGGTGAGCAGTATAATATTGGAATGATTTCTTCTAGCGAATTCCACACACCAATCGTATTACTGCACAGAAGATATACCCGGGCTGCTCATACTCATATCTTCTGCACAAAACTAGGCAACTCCCAGCAGAACAGCCTAGATGGTTAGCACTAAAGACCCCCTAAAGCATATCTTTATTTGCGTTTTGGGGTGAGCTGCCCCTTTAATACCAGCTGTTTTTGGTTTTGGAGCAGATGTTTATACAGAACGTGGGCGCTCTTCTCCTGAAACGTACACCGCCACACTGGCTCCCATTAGGAATGCGAGCCTGTCTCGCTTCCAGATCGCTACGCAAACACAGACAGCTGGGAGTGAGCGAGGGCGCCAAACGCAGAGGGTCAGCCTGGGCCTTGGCCGGGTCCACTGCCAGACGCAGCGCGATCTGCCGGCCTCCAGGACAGCGCCTACGCCCAGTTTGCTGGGGGGGGCTTCGGTTCACGACAGCTTGTTTTCTGCGGAGTTCTGTGGAGAGAGACATCATCTAAGAAAGGGAATTGGCTTTAGATAAAAGCACACAAAGAGCAATGCTAAGCAAAGGTACATACCCTGCATTACATTTAGCAGACAGTTTTACACAATGTGACACAGGGCCGCAGCTCATGGGCCTAACGCCTGAATCTCTCTGCCGTCCCCAGATTTAAATCACCAGCCTTCTGCTCACAGGCTGAGCATCCTAAAAGTCACTGAGCTGCACCGCTACATAACACACTGGTAATACCATCAGGATATAATGATACTTTACACTTGCTGGTCAACCCATTAATGCTTTAAAGACATAAAAAATAAATAATCAGACACAGGGATACATCATACAAAAAACACTCTATATTTTTGGAAAATCGGCATTCTTACATCCGGGTTTAATCCTGGTTCTGCCCTTGGATTAAGTGGTAGAAGGTTACACTGAACATCAGGCTGCTTCCAGGCTCAAGGTTTCTAAGACAGCAGTACACAAGAACAAGATGAAACAGGTGACACTGGCAATAACTAAAAACCAACCAGGCAGAGGGCAGAAGCAGCTTTCTAATGGCAGAGATGATCATCAACGTGTCGGGCAGTGCCTCATAAATCGAAGAATGACTCAAGTGACCTTCAAAAGGCATGGGAAACAGTACGTGCAGGTGTGAACTGCACTGCTAGGACAGTTCATATCAGGCTCCTAGAAGCAGGACTGAAGTCCCATAAAGCAAGGAAGAAGCGCTTCTTTAATGAGAAACAGAGAGGAATTGGGCTGCAGTTTGCAAAATATATATATTATTCACAGACACACACCCATAAACTGAGAAATGAGTGCAACAAAAAATTGTGCTGTGGTCTCTTAATTTTTTCCAGTGCTGTATCAGAGGAAACCCCAGCAGCCTTATGCACATAGACTCGGCTTTGTTGTGGTGAGTTACCTTGTTAGCTTTAGCTTTAGCTGCAGCCCCAGACGTGGCGGGTCTTTTACCTCCGGCCCATGTGACTCATCAACACGCCCGTCTGCCGCCTCAGGGGTGTCCGCCGCCCTCAGGGAAATTTCTGAGATAAGAGTCTGCTCCTGCCAGGATGGCCTCAGATGACCTCGTACTCGGGCTGCCACCACTGAGGCCCGGGGGCAGATGTGGCAAAGGGGGGGGGGTTATTCCTATGTGTGTGTGTGTGTGTGTGTGTGTGTGTGTGGCACATGTATATGTCACATTGTGGGGACCAGTTGTCACCACATTATGATAAAAACCTGCATTTTGACATTGTGACCAGCCTTTTGATCCCCACAAGGGGAAACTCTATTTTATAAATATTTCCGAATGCAATCAAAAAACTAAAACTGCCAGAAGTATTGTATTTTGATTGCTTACTTATGGTTAAGGCTAGGGCTGGGTAGGGATTAAGATTGCCATTGATGGGATTAGGTCATGCCCATAGGAATGAATGGAGAGTCCCCACAAAGATATAAATAGAAACGTGTGTGTGTGTACCCACTCACACATGTTTCAGCGTGATCTTTCAGCTGCTGTTCTCCTCACTAGCCTCCAGATGTGTAGTCATGGCAACGGCCATGCTGTATTAAGGCATCCGAGAGTGTGTTGGGAAAGTGGGGTGGAAGCTCAGTGTATTTCAGCAAAGCCCGGCTGCCATTTCACACGACTCAAGTGTCATAGTCATTAAAGTCACAGAACAAAGGTCTCCTCGTGAGCTTTGTCGCCGACACATGGCCATATAGAGAGATTGTGGTGTACTCTTTGGTGGTCTCCAAACGCTTTAAGCGTCCTCCTCCTCCTCCTCTCCCAGAGACCTTCCTCAGTATGGACACAAGCAGTGGCAGTCCTACTTTGGCCGCACCTTTGACGTCTACACGAAGCTGTGGAAGTTTCAGCAGCAGCACAGGTACGACACCCCAGAGATGACCCGCGGGGGACTGAGAGTGCTGTGTTCAGCATTGATCGACTGATTTTTTTCTGTAAATGAAGCTTTGGTAAGTTGGCCTGGGTATTTCGGCCAGTCATGTCGTAAACCCTTCAGTCCCGTTACTACGGTGACTGTCAACTGAATGGGGTTTGCGTCCCCCTTCCAAGTCAAGTTCTCCTGTATGGTGGTATGTAACTGGCAGCGGGAGAGGGAAAGTGGTCTAGGGGTGATGTCAACTTCCCTTTATTTGAGGGTGTTTTTGGGGATTTGTGTATAACAGCGTCTGTTGCACAAAAGCTGCACCGATGCACTGATGAACAAAAGCTATACTTTTTAAACATCTGTCGAACTTGATTAGGTATGCAGACCTGAAGGTCACTAGTCCTGACTGGCGCTATTTGGTTCTGGCTTTGATCAAGAGACTTAACCTGAACTTCTGTATAAATTAATAAAAATGTCTATCTGGATAAATGTACGCTCAACAACCAGAGAGTAAGTTCATCCCCTACATGAGGTCATTGATGCTGCCCTGGATGTCGTGACCTCTCTGCATGTTTCACAGAAAACATGTCAAATCCTTTCATCTACAGGCAGGTGCTTGACACTCGTTATGGGTTGAAGAGGTGGCAGATTGGGGAGGTGGCCTCCAAGATTGGGCAGCTGTACTACCACTACTAGTAAGAAACGTGTTACTCTCAAACTGACAGTTAATGTTATAATAACCAAAGAGGTAGACTGTCTATAGTGAGATGAATCTGTTCATCTTATAAAGTGTTCTGGCCATGTCTGATTGATTCTAGTTTACGCACGTCTGAAACCAGCTATCTGAATGAGGCCTTTTCCTTCTACTCGGCCATCCGGCAGAGATCCTACTATTATCAGGTCAACAAGGAGGACAGGTGGGTCCCTTTCGGAACCATGCAGTGAATTCCTGCAATTGTTCTCTGTTCCCAGCACAACTCCCTACTTCTCTATCACTCTGTCTTCTCCTAGGCCGGAGTTGGTGGTGAAGAAACTGCGTTACTATGCCCGCTACATTGTGGTCTGCCTCCTGCTGAACAAAATGGACCTGGTAAAGATGCTTGTGAAGGTAAGAGATGGGGCTCAGTAGATTGAATAGTCTGTATGCTGCCCTTGTGGTCAATAGTGGAAAAGCATCACATATATCTGCTGTTGAGGAGACCTTTATTATGTCTACTTGAAATTCACTGTGCGCCCTGGGCTCCTTGTACTGTACGGCTGTTAATTACGAGCTACCCTGAGGTGTGCTCAGCTGTGCCTTCATGCAGGAGCTGTCAGAGGAGATAGAGGACTATACCCAGCGCTTTAGCACGGAGGACCAGCTGGAGTGGAACCTGGTGCTTCAAGAGGTGACCGCCTTTGTGGAGGTACTGCAGTAAAATCAAAGTCATACAGTCCTAGAGATTGACTCTCCCATACACTGACTCACACAGACACTGACTCTCCCATACACTGACACTGACGTATACAAATATTGACTCTCCCTGACACCGATTCATCCAGACACTGACTGGCACAATTCTGACTCACCCAGACACCGACATACATAGACATTGACTCTCCCAGACCCTGACTCATCCAGACAATGATTTCATCCAGACTCTGACTCTCCCAGACACTGACTCATCTACATACTGACTCCCCCAGACACTGATTCCCCACTTGCGGATGGATTTCAGTGTAGGGATTTACAGTTCAGTTCTGGCTGACAGTTAGACCCTTGGATTAAGTGGGAGATGCATCTGTAAGAGAACTGGTTTTTATTTGAATTTAGACTTCTTTACTGCATGTCTGTGTGCCTGTGTCTGAATGGTTGGATCTGTGTGTGTCTGGGTGTGCATGAATTTGTGTGGACCCAGGCGGACCCAATGATGATACTGACCAATGACAACGCGGTTGTGATCACATCCAACCGGCTGCATGAAGGGGGCGTGCCCCAGCTGGAGCCGGGCATGGTGGTTGGTCAGCTCGCCCTGGCCGACGCGCTCATCATCGGCAACTGCAACAATCAGGTATCCCGCCAAAGCAGGGAGGTTCGTTGTGATTGTGAGTGTGGCCTTTTCTCAGAAGCTGTGCACAGTGAAGTTTAGCAGAAACATGTGGGTAGCACTGGAGTAGAAGACCTTTCCCTTCACCAGGTGAAGTTCAGCGAGCTGACCATCGACATGTTCCGGATGCTGCAAGCCTTGGAGAGGGAGCCAGTGACCCTGGCAACACAGTCAAACAAGACCGGGACCCTGGTGAGCACACCACCTGTACACACACACACACAGACATAGACACACACACACACACACACACACATACACACAGGTACACAAGGTGGTGTACCTATCTAAATGGGGACCGTCCATTCATTTCTATGGGAAAAACCCTAATCCCAATCACAACACCCTTATCCTCTACCCAACCTTAACCATAAGTAACCAACCCAAATGCAGGACTTTTGGCATTTTTACTTTTTTGATTGCATTCCCAGATTTTTATAAAACTGAGGTTATCCAAATGGGGACCTCAAATGATGTCCCCAAAAGTAGGGAAATTTCAGGTTTTACTACACTTTGGGCACAATTTGGTCCTCAAATGGTATCTATGCAAACCCACACACACACAAAGATACACACATATTCTACAAACACATATTATACAGACACACACACAATCTATAGATGCATAAACTCTACACCACACTCACTGTCCAGACACTATGCGGATTGAATCATAGACCACAATCATAACCATGAGCTCTCCTAATGTCCTGCAGGAACCCAGCGAGAAACCACCTAAGCGGGAGAACCCTCACAAGTACCTGCTGTACAAACCCACCTTCAGCCAGGTGTACACCTTCTTATCTGCATCCTTCAAGGTCAGTACCAGCTAACATGCAGTTCACAATGCCAGTTACTATTCACGTATCATGCCAGTTACAATTGCAGTGGCAATTAGGTCTGTTGTGTCAGTCCCAATTATGATGCTATTTCATGTCAATTACAATTACACTGCTGATTACAATGACAATTAAAGTTCCAGATATAATGATACTTATAAAGGCAATTATAAGGCATCCACACACTGCTGCTACAACAGAAAAGAGTATTCAGGTTTTTAGCTGCCTACTACAGTGTAGGCAGTTGCCCTGTCATTGGGCCGTTATGAAAGAAGACAGCCAAAAGAGCAGCATCTCCATTACTGGGGAATCTGCTTCTCTCTCTTCTCTCCCCAGGGAACCTTCCTGTCACCGGAGTTGTAACATATAAATGGGCTCCTGCACTGTTGCCATAGTATTCCTGTTCCCGTCTCTCCTCTTTAATATATATTCTCTTGCTCTTTGGATCTTAAACACTTTCTGGATAAATTTATAGGGTCCTCTGGTGAAATAGTTCATTTTAATTTTATGCTGCAATTTTTTTAGCAGTTTTACTGTCAAAACTAGGTAATAAAAATTAGCCTGATTCTACCTCTTTATACATTCACATGTGCATGCAGAATCTCTGTATCCTGATCTGTGATTGGCTGATGAAAATGAGCCTGATTCTAACTTTTTATACAACCACACGTATGCGCAACGTCTTTGTAACCTGGCCTGTGATTGGGCGATATGTTTGCTGTTTCAGGAGCTGCCAGCAAATAGCGTGCTGCTTCTCTACCTTTCTGCCACTGGAGTCTTCCCCAATGGACGCGGCGAATATGACGGTATGCTGTAGCATATTCTGGCCATTTCAGCTATCCTGCACCCACCCCAGGCTGTGGAGGACCAGGACTCATGCTAGTCCCACAATCCCCATCTTCTGTCAGATTTCCACTCTGCAGTGTGTGTTTGTTCAGACATTCTTTGGCACTGGTATGGTACTGTGTGGTACAGGAGTGAAGCCTCCATCGACTCCTCCTGGTCCACAGCCTCAGATGATGGACTCCTGCGGCCTGCCGGCCATGTGGCTGATCGTTAGCGGCGGTGCTAATTAGCCGCAGCATGTGAGCTGTCACCTGCTGATCCTTCCTGCCCTTTTTTCTCCCTGGCTTAGGTTCACGAGCTTCTCTACGCGGCTCATCTAGGTCTCACTGTTATTTTTCTTCAGTTCCTTCTCCGGTAGTAAAAAAAAGCCCTTTTTCCCCATGGTCTTCCTCAGGGACTATCTGGCAGCATCATGCATACGCATGGTTGGGCCTGTGAGAAATTCTACCGAATGATCCCCCATTCTCCAAGCCAAAGCTCCAATTATCCATGCTCACGCGCTCATGGGCGCCCCCTAGAGTCTGGGCCCCTGAAAGTCTCCCCTCTTATGGGCAGCCCCGCTGCCTGGTGGAATTTCTGGCGTCTTTAACTGAATACATTAGTTGTTTTTATCCTTAGTTGATCTAGCCTGACATACTTTTCCCTCTGTGAGACCATTTGTTCCACGGGTGTGGATTTGAGTAGGAGGGATACCTGCAGTGTCTATCTATACAAGATGTCCAAGTTTGTGCGTCCTGCTAACCTGCCCCCCTTGCCAGGGCCCTACGACCTGGGGGGTGTCCTCACCAGCAACAACCGCGACCTGGTCAACGGGGAGACGGTCCAGCGGAGAAACCAGGCAGAGAAAGAGATGCACTGGTGAGAGAACGAGGCATGGAATCAGCCACAGCAGACCCAAACAGAGCACTTGCACCTTTGCCTCGGGCAAAGCATGGTGTGGTATAAAAAAGCAGCATTGAATCATGGGAAATAATGCTGCCCTTCCATGTCCATTGTTTAGTGACTTTTTATCTGTGACTTACATAGCATACTGGTCGTTGAACCTGTATAAAAAGCTGAATATTTTTGCTCAGGCTGCTCTGGTTGACTAGCTTCAGGTGGGGGTACAGCTGCCGGTTCCTCCAGCACCCTGGTGACGCTTCTCCCTTGTCTATCTCAGTCTCCATCCAGGTGACCTGTATCCTTTCACCAGGAAACCCCTCTTTGTTATTGTGGACTCATCCAACAGCATGGCGTACAAGGTGAGGGGGACACGAGCTATTAACCAATGTGTATGTCTTACGAAAGGAACACTTTTATCAGATCTCAATTTATAATAATTGATTTATTTATATTTAGTTGCTTAATGGATATCTCTTCAAAGTAACTTTAGTGGATATTTAGCTGGATCAATTAATGTCATGAAACTTAAAAAAAAAAAACTTTTGGTAGCTGTAGTGTTTTTCAAAATAACATCGCAACTGTGAATTGTGACTAATGAATGGTGTGTCCAGACGCCACCTTGTGTTCAGCATTAAGTATTACAATCTGGACACATCCTGGATTTATATATCACCTTTTCGTATAAATTTTCTAATTAATATTTTGATATTATGTACCTCATAGAGGCAAGACCCCTAGTTACGGGTGGGTTTTAACCCATCAATTTAATTCCAGGGTATGAAATCTATTTGCCCTGTAGTAAGTTTAGCAACAAATTCCAGTATCATTCCAAAAAACAATGCCTGTACATAATATCTAACAAGCACATATTAAAATCCAGTACATAAAGAGTCCAGTCCATCCTCCTATTCTGTTATTATGTGCATAAGTTACTGAATGGGACAGGACCATCTGTGCAGTTACTCACTGCTTTTTGTGTGTTTTCTTTCACCAGAATTTCTTGAATCTTTTCGGACAGCCACTGGTGTGCCTGCTGTCACCCACAGTCTATCCCAAGAGTCTGCAAGGTGACTGTAGTGTTCATGTACTTTTAACTGTTTTATTTTTCTGGAGTTGGCCTGGAATGGACAAACGCCGATTATGCACGGTATGAGTTTTAGTGCCATTTTGCAGGGCAGCACAGTGGATCCTCCTGGTGGCGCAGTGGTTAGAGCAGTTGTTTCATACTTATGGAGAACTGTGTTCAAGACTCTACCCTGACTCTAAGTGTTTGGGGTTGGCATCTAGTTTCCCCCCAACTGTTCAAAAATATGCTAAAGTGAAGTGGAGTTGCTGAATGGTGTGTGTGTGCCCTGTGGTGGCTTGATGCCCCATTTTGAGTTTTTCCCTGCCCTGTACCCATAGTATAGATTTGAAATGATTTTGGCAGTCCTACCAGCCACTGTATATAGCTGATGGTGCGGTCAGGGCCACTATTTTCATTGTGGAAGAATGCAGGTCTTACTGTGGGCAGCCATTGTGTGGCAGATGTGGGATAAGACCTAGAGTCCGGCAACCCTGCAAGTAGGATTGAAGGACAGTATTGTGCTTCTCTGTTCTGTATGTGTGGCTTCTTACAGCAGTTATTTAACATTAAATACAATTCAATTTTATATGTATAGCACAATTTCACAACATAAGAACATATGAAATTTACAAACGAGAAGAGGCCAATCGACCCATCAAGTTTGTTTGGGGAGAACTTAACTAATAGCTCAGAGCTGTTAAAGTCTTATCCAGCTCCGATTTCAAGGAACCCAGGGTTTTAGCTTCCGCTACGCTAACTCTAACTACACGCTGTGTAAAGTAGTGCTTCCTCAAATTTGTTTTAAAATGTTGAAATAGCCATTTGGCAGAACAGCATCCAGACCTGTTAGAATCTTATAGACCTGGATTATGTCCCCCCTTAGTCTCCTTTGCTCGAGGCTAAAC
>JAODKF010000046.1:3702651-3723120 GCA_026779585.1 Mormyrus proboscirostris | reverse complement strand
TCTCACTCGTGCTCGCCCGCCTTCTCTCTCTCAGGCATACCAGCTGATAAGAGCTGTTTCTGTGCTGCTAAACTTCACCCGTGAGGAAGAGGCGATGCTGAAGGAAAGCCTGGAGTATAAGGTCTGCTCCCTGTCGCCCATCCATGTAGCTTCAAAGACCACTTTCAGATGTAGTGGAGGAACATCCCAGTGATCTGCTTTGCTTAAGAGAAATTCCAGTATCACCCTGCCAGACAGCAAACAAAGGAGGCATCTTTTAGTCAAATGGGTCAGGTAGAAAATGTAAGAAAATGGAATTAGAGACAGAAAATAACTTCTAGAATTTACAACTGTCAGACTTTAACTGCATTATCTTTATATAATTTTATTATAAAAAGCAGTGAGGACTTCAGTCTACCAGGGTATGCCGAGAATAACCTGTACGCTCTGGACCCCCACTGTTGCTAGCTCCAGAGTAAAATCATTCGTCTTGGTGTACATTTCTTTTCATCGTTCTGTCAGTGTTTAGCATCCTTACTTCCCCACCCAGTATCTCAAGTGCAGCTGCAGACCAGCACTGAGCTGTAATGTGGGCGCTGGGTATACTGCACTCCGTGCCGGGGCGCCCTTGAAGGGCCCCGTTTGCACTACTGTGGGGGAGAGGAACCCATGCCGTTAGCCATGTGCCACAGCTGGAGTTGAACCCGACATCTTACTGTAGTTTCCACCAGGGGAGGCCGGCATAGCTTTTTAAAACAATGTTCCTCGAGATCAAACATGATTAGACGTGGGCTCATTTCACAAGTAACAATCATCATGGGAAATGATTAAGTTCTGGTGGAATTTTTGTTCTTTGCATTAGTGTAGCACAGTAAACTTCAGAGCCATATCAAACTTCGCTTGTTTATTTAGAAAGTATTGATTTTTTTAGATGCATTAATCAAAGGCTGGATATTTTATTCTCTAGTGCTGTGAGTTTTGAACACCATGTTTTTATTATTGTTTTTACCTGTCTGTTTGCAGATGTCATGGTTCGGATCAAAGCCATCTCCGAGAGGTATTGTCCGGCCATCAATTTCAGGATCCTCTGCACACTGGAGCTGAGTTGAGGGTCAGGGATTCGACCCCATCACCTCCTGCCCCCTCCTCACCCCTCACTCCCCTGCCCACATCCAGGACGTCACCTCATCACTGTGGCAACAAAATACATCTTTCCTTTTTAAACAAAAACTGAAATACTTTTTAAAAGGGTACTGATTTTAAATACTTTCTACTGCTAACTGGTGTAGCTCGCTCTCTCCTTTTGGAGACCAGTGCTGGGTTTTCCTTTTTCCCCTCTTCTCCTTCTAGTTATCCTCCTATCTTCCCTTTTTTTCTTTTCTGAAGGTGAGAGGACTGAGCCTGTGGATAGGGAGAGCTTTCTAGCTGCGTGAGAGCGACAGACCTCGGTTTTAAATGGGGCTTCAGCTGTGTTTTCTCTGGTTTCCATTAACTTGAGAACCTCCTGATCGCACTCACTGTAAACATTTGGCTGGCAGGTGTTTCCTTCGCTTCACTCTCTACTTCTCCATTTCGGCTACCACTTGAAGGTGGTCGGGGGGGGGCGAAACCACCTGACGTCTCTGGGGAGGAGACGCTTCCTTGCACTTCTCCATCTGCCCCTAGAGCACACAGATGGTACGGTCAGCTTATCGGGACTGAGAGTTCTCACACTCCGCTATCCGCTTGGAGTCAAACTCCACCTTCCTCTCAAGGGGAAACACAGTTTGTCCCCATGTGTGCCCTACATGTGCTTCTACACCTCCCTCCCCGTTAGGGCATTGTGAGGTCAGACGTGTGGTTGAACCATGTCTGAGTTATTTTAACCAAGCTACACACTTCATTAAATTCTCATCTTTCCCCCACTACAGCTTTTTTATCGTTTTTTAAATAACGGTCTAAACTTGTAAAGCTACCTGTTGCTAATTAACCCCCTCCCCCATGCCCCATTCCTGTTTGGAAGCCCTAATGGGTCAGGGATACCTTTGTCCACAAAAGACAGATGAAGTTTTTAATGTAAAGAAAATCATATTGAAGCAACTACGTTGGAAATGATTGCCTTTACCTGCCTTGTGTTTGTGTAAAATACATTCCATATGACTATTTATATATCAATAACTGTATATAAGCATTAAATTTATAAATCACTGGGGTGTATGTTACTTCTTGTCAGCTCTTACAGTATTTTATGTTATGAGTCAAAGTTTAATCTGGCTTGGGCCTTGACTAAATAATGAATTTTGCTCCATTAGCAAATGTCTCCCTTAAACTTCATTGAGAATGTACTGTTCAGCTTTATGGGGGGAATTTCGCATGCCTTGGATTTAATGACTGTGGCTCTGTGGAGGTCAGTATGTCATTTTCACAGTTTGAGGCAGTTGTTGTATTGGACTCTGTGCAAACCAAAACGATCAGACTCTTAAATCATATATAAATTGTTTTGTGTCCAGGATTTTGTACCAAAATGACACTAATCTGGATTCATCTGAAGGTCTAGTGATATAAATAATGAAAGAATCATGGGTAAGATATCTAACAGAACACTACATTTTGAATATGTGGGTTTTTGGACAGACAGATTTAAATGCTGTTGCTGCTGTAGGAACTGTAAGGCAGAGCATCTGGGCTGCGAGATTCTCTCTGCCACCAGCTGAGAGGGTTTTTAAAGGTTAAATAGCAGAGAGGAGATGGTGTTGGCTGTCCGTTTACCCTCAGGGAAAAAAAGGGTAAACATTTGTACTTTGTCACTGAGGCTGTACCCTTGTAGTTGTACCTTTTAATGTACAGAAATTGACTCTCAGGAACATCCCAAAGGTACAAACAGCATTAATCGGTGGTACAGAAGTGTTCCTCAGAGTCAATTTCTGTACTTTAAAAGGTACAGTTATTTACAGATAAGGGTAGCATTTGCAGACGCTTGAGGGTACAGACAAGCAATGGTAGATATTTTAGCCTTTTTTCTGAGAATGTTGGAGGACGGGTCCGGTTGGGTCGTCTCCATCTCAAGGCAGCCCTGCCAGAAATGTGTGATGTGTGGCCACAAGAGGGCCATGAACACAGAGTCCATCCACCCTGCCATCGCAATGTCTCCAATCGGATCTTAGATTTTAAACCTGAAATACCACTATGGTGTCCACTAATTCTGGTTCTTGGGATTGTATGTCATGGAAATTTTATTTTCTTTCTGCCTGGGGAACTCCTTTGTAGATATGTATGTTAATTTGGGTTTGATTAAAGCTGAGAATTCAAACACCTCTGCATGGCGTGGTCGTCTTTTCTTCTGAGGAATGTCTTTCTTTTAATTGCACCAGCCACAGCTTGTGGAATAATACAAATCAACATTAAAGAGCACTAAGAACTTAAAATATTAATTTTAGGCAAATGAACCATTTGCAATCTAAATGAGCCCCAACCAAAGAAAGAGACAACAGGCTTCTGTAACATTAAAAAAGTTATGCTCCGTAAGCTTTATTATAAGCTTTATTGCAACAGGCACTTTACAAAGACACCCTGGACCCCAGCATGGAAAAACCCCAAACCATCACTGCTTTATATTAAATGTCTGCCTTCTGTACAAACATGAGGGAAATTAGTAAAACCTCAGTAGGGGGCAGCTAAGTGAGAACAGGGCACCACTCGTCACACCAAACCATACATTTCCTCCTGTACTACAGAACATCTCATTTTTATAAATGAACCTTTTTAAATTTTTTTTAATTCAAGGTCTTCCAAAATGAAGAAAAAAAAAACCCAAACTGCACAAGAATGTGAAGATATGCAAGACTATATATGTCATAAGAAAATCATGTATATTAAATAGAAGAACAAATGCCCCTCACAAACTTAACGGGCACACCGCGACTTCAAAACTTAAAATAACACTTCCGTTGTTTTATTGTTCCCAAGATCGTCCGTAACTGTCTGGGGAAAAGTCCGTCCACCAGCTGCTTGCCTTCAACCTCTTCTTTGGTGAGGGAGTCTTTTAAAGAGTCTTTCGTGCGGTGAGAACTCGCACGATGGATCCTAAGCCACCCACTGCAAAAGCCTGGGGTGGGGTGGGGGTAATATTTTAATTAATGCATTTATGAAGGATATTCCATGCAAATTTCCTGAAATGCTTCCATTTCATAATGCACAAGTACGATATATTCAGATGTCATCTGTAATAAACTATGTGGATTACACATGTCAATAATAGCAAATTAAAAAAGAAAAAGTACTGTTATACAACTCTGGGAGAGCAGTGTGTCAGGTGATTTCTCATTCTAAGTCATATATTGTACATAATTCAAAATTATTTTTCTATAGCCCTTTCACAGTAGTGTCGCCCAAGGTGCTTTACATGGGTGTGCTGCAATACACCACTACATCATTTATACAGAATAATTCACAAACTGGGAAAAGGGAAGACAAAGAAATGAAAGAAAGAAAACCAGATGACAAGACAGGAGAGGAACCAAGAACTACTGGGGAGAACCCCCACCCCCAGGGCATGCTAACATTATAGAATTGAGAGAATGTGCCTGCATGTTAAAAGCAACTGTGGTCAAGGCCGAAGTCCATCAACGAGTCGGGTCTCCACGCTGGCCGGTGCAGGGCAGCAGACTGAAGGTTACACCCACAATGTCACCCTTCAATGAGACTGAACCAGGACTCCAGCTCAGATGGCGCCCAGTCCGCGAGCTAAACAATAAACTTCCTGTGTGTTTTCCCCAAAATCACTGAAGCAAAACATTACTATAATGTGATAATAATCATAATAAATCCAGACACATGTAGTCTACAGGGAGTTCACTAGCCGTAAAGGACACCAAATTTGAAGTTTAACTCGCTTCCAGACTGATCTTAAAACCACTTGTCAAGTTTGGAAATCTTGAAATCTTGTAGGCCAAGTGGGTTTCTGCTGAGTTTTTAATTAGCCGTGATTAGCTTTTGGTTAACTAACTCTCAGATTCAAAGCCAAAAAAGTTCATTACAGCTATAATTAAAACTTACTTCTGAGGAATACATTATAATGGTAATTCTTATTAATCTTGCCAAAAATGCAGCCATTCTCCCCTGGGACGAGCCCTCATATGGATCATTGGACGTGCTTCCAATCTCGGGTTTAGCAAATTTGTCTCCAAGGTCAAAAAATATATCTAACCATCCATCATAAATAAAATCTCTTTGGTTTTAAATCTGCAGTTCAGTTGCTCTTAGCTACTAAACAATTAACACAAGTAATTTTTCATTGAAAATATCTGATTGGATTTCAGCAAGAGTGAAGTTTTTTTTTTTAAAAAAAAAAAAAAAAAAAAAAACAGTTCTCCCCCATTTCACTATTAAAAGGTACTCCTGAAATAATAATATACATTATTTAACAAATCTGAAGAGCAATTTACAAGGCCCTAAATGATCCAGTTTTTGAGCCACTGTGTTTGTGATCTGAATGTTGTGGGTTCGAATCCCAGGTTTGGCTAAGTCACGTCACCATTGGCCCCTGATCAAGGCCCTTAACCCTCAATTGCTCCATGGACTGGCGACCTACATTTTTATTTCTTGAATAGATGCATCTGATAAATTAAAAAAAACTCAGTTCAACTTGATTTTAATTATGCATAATCAGGTGAACCAAATAACCCCGCCCCCTCCAGATTGGTGGACGGACCTCAAACCATCACCAATCCTCACACTAAGACTCACCTTTTCATGCCACTGCAGGAGCATGACGCTGCTGTTTTCCATGGGCTTCTCAAATCCCCTGTAGATGTACTTCATCAACAAGTCCACGCCGTTCCTGTCCAAGGAGCGGACAGCTGTCTCGATCTCACTGCTCCTGAACGACGTGAGGACCCTGAGCACCGTCGCCTGAGCCTTCTCCTGAGCACAGAGGATTGGGGGCGGAGTTATGCCTTTGCATTTGTTGGAATGAAAGTTTTCTGTTACGCTCTAGGCAAATCCACAAAACAGGTCAGTCACGCTCCTGATACCGGAAAAGTGAACCTCCAAAAATTATACGAAATTAAAAAATGTACTCGGGCCCAGAAATCACCCTCTCCATTTCCCCAAGTATCTCTCAAAACATCACCGCACAGACTTAGTCACCTTCACGGCGGCGTTCTTGGAGTTGATGGGTGGGTTCCTTAGTGCAGTGTGAAACGCAGTCATCATGTCTCCTGTGCGATGAGCAGTCAAGGTCCATATGAGAAGAAACACGGAACAAAATATGGCAAATGGACACGAAGCTACTGAAGTACCGCAGTTATTCCAAGAAAATAAATTGCACACGATGTCACAAAGAACTGATTTCTGGTTTTCAAGAAAACGCATGTACACTATGTTTTATATAAATGTGGCAGCCTTATGCAGGCTTTTAAAAAATGCAACACAAAGAATGCTCATTCTCCATTCATTTATCCATCACAGGGTGGCGGTGGAAAATGTTTAAATGAAACAAGAATAAATCATGTGACATTCACATTGCATTACCTAATACTAACGTGTGTTAATATCCTGACATTCCCAGTGCACCATATAGAAAAATCTCTTTAAAAATTGACCGTTCTACTTAAGACCATGACAGAGCTGAGATAATCGAGATGCCTCAAGTAAACATGAACTCACACGAAAGTTTTTTTTTTTTGATATACATTTTAAAAATGTATTACAAGGTTCCGTTGCACTGGGAAGTGCCCAAAACGAACTCCACTTATAGGGCAATAAAACAGACAGCATCAGTACTAGAGGTTATCACATTACGATTAGTTGTCCAGAGATACGGTAATATTGAGAAAAGTCATCCAAAACATAGACCTGATTAACAGCTCTGTTTCTAAGTTAGTGCCTAAACAAAAGTGTACCAAAGTCAGCATCCTTATAAACAATCAGGACAGACAGGTTTTCGCTGCCGAATGATCAATTTAAAATAATGACGCAAAGGAGAAATTAAAGTTCGGAGTAGACAGCATGCCTAAGTTAATGGCGTTAATTCGTAATTGCTGGAAATGTGAGCAAATCATGCATTCATATGACTTTGGAAACTTACGAGAAGACGAAGTGCGACTAGGTACCGATAAAGAAATCGGCTCTGCTTCCGAATAAAAGGCAGCCGTACTTTAAAAACCACACTTATAAAATATATATTAGTACTCAAATCTAACAACTTATTTAACAGGCAGGCAGGCGCACATCCACCCCGTAGGTAAATACCTTGTACAAGTTTACCCCTCTGTGCCACTGAGCGACCTGCCAGCCAGGTTTCACTCTGCACCCGCAAAGGATATTGTCGAATAAGGTCGTCGACCTCGGCGGCATCCGGCCCTTGGTTCTCCGCCGCATCCTCCTGATCGTCCACGAACTTGTTTTCGTCATATTCGTCGATATCGACCCGTCGGAACCGCGATGAAAGCGTGTTTCTCGCCATCGGAGCCGGTTCCGGGGGAGAGGTGGGGGGAAAAGGTTATTCACGCCTTGTCGTCCTGGTGCTGTGTCAGGCGAAAGTAGACAGATAAAAATGATTTAAGAATATATCAATAATTCTGCGTATGATGGAGTGCAGTAAATATGCTCCGGTACCTCGGTGAAGACAAACGCCAAGACAGCGACGCAGGGAGAGCGGCGTGTAGGGTGGCCCGCAATCAGCCCGTGTGACGGCACAGACCAGCGCTGTGCACTCCGCCCCCAGCACGAGCCCACGATGAAATAGTAAAATACGGCACCGGAAGCGGAACTCCTTCATTCATAAAAAAGGAGTCCTCTCGGGTGGTTTCTCATTGGACAAGTTGACAGTCACTCCTGGGGTGTGTCTGACCCTGATCCCATGCTGAGGTTGGCGGGGGGGGGTCTCCCTACTCGGGACAGCCTAGTGTGATCCGTTCTTTATACTGTATATTAGGGATTATACTGTAGATAGTAATTTGGCAGCTGTTGCCACTCTAGGATTTTTACACAGTTACACAATTAACTTTTTATGCAGTTCACTAAACTATATGATATATATGCACGAAGGGTGGGAAATTATATAGATATAATCAGAAATGTAAATTAGCTACAATTCGGCAATACTTGCATGAAGGATCCACGTGTGTGTCTTTTGATGACTGTTGAAGTAAATTCAAATATTAATCTACAATGCAATAATCTAATAAGCATACCCTTTCTAAATAAACCTTAGGCAGTACCCGACGTAACTAGAGAACAGACAGATAAAAGGCCAGATAAAGTGCTTTGAATGCTTTGAGTAATCTGCTTCAGATAATAACGGGGAGATTTAAAATTTTTTGTACAATTTTACGACCGTCATACTGGTCGGTGTCACTTTGAAGAACTGGTAATCAGATCAACTGTACTGCAGTTGTCTTCCACTACAAAACTCCAAAACGCTGTAAAATCAATTGTCAAGGTGGCAGATCAGACATGTGCTTTTAAGTCCCATATATGACTTCAAACCCTTTAAATGTGTGCCGTGAATCTGCTTTGGTGTCAGACTCAACCTTATGAAACTTGTCCTCCGCTCCACTCCATCAAACAACCGTCACAACAGGTGGTTCTGCATAATCTCAGGAGTAATTGAAAAGCGTCATTGCATTGCATGGAATGGCAGGCAACATCCACGTCCTGTTTGGAGAGCACGTGTCTTGCGGAGTAACACTTTAATAGCAAAATGTATTACTCCGACAATTACTGAGCATGGATATGATCAATTTTAATTTGAACTATTTTTTATTTTAAGTATTGAGGTCATTACATATAGCGCCGTCTATAATGTGAATGTTCACCATGTAAAATGTAGATCATTTTGATTAATGTAGTAACGTCCTTCTCAGTTATATATTTTAATACACGTTACTATTAGTTAACCACATGCTAACTCTTAAAATGCTTTTATGTTTAAAATGCAATGGTTCATTCCGGCCGACCCTTGCTGTACAGATGGTGCCGTCCGTATCCCGGTAGATATTTTGTCCCCCTGCTATGACAATGGTATCGCCCATAACGCGGTGTTGTTTGGTCTCCCCCTGCTGAACAGATGGTGTCGCCCGTAACCCGGTAGATATCTCCTCTTGGCCTTCGCGCTTCCCTTTCCCGTGTCACCCAGCCCAGAATATGGTGAGAGACCTTTTTCTCCCTTTCAATCTAACTCAATCCTCGATGTTTCGAAGTTTAATATTTTACGCAAAGTGGTAACAAAGTCGAAGAAGATGTAGCTCTAAAGACCTAATAAATTATTAGATGCATCAGTTGATCGATTTTAACTGAAATGTATAAAGTTTGTTTCCGTCTCCACTGAGCCGAGCTCCTTGTCCTGAATGAAATCTTTATGAGAGAAAAATGTTCCCTTTATTATACGCAATTTTCTTTTGGTGCGCAAATGTAATGTTATTTAGGTTGTATGGCCAAATTTAATGCCTGTGTCGCTAAAACCCCATTCGGTCTCTCAGTGCTAGTTCGTGTGCGGCCCTGCCGAAAGAGGTTAGCCACCGTTTTGATCCCGGTACCACAGGGAACCGAGCTTAAAATGGCTCGTTAACCGTGTTGCCCTTTGATAAGAAATTATGGGCTTCCTAGTGTAGAGACTTTCCACATACGTGTAGCGCAAATGAAAGTGTATAGAAAGTAGGCCTTTAGGTAAACGCAATAAACGGTTTAGTCTAATACTGAGGTATAACTTTAAAGACGGAAATGAATAACATACACCATGGTGTGAGCAAGGTGTCTGAGCCGTTACTGGGATTTTTTATGTATTTTTATGTATTTTTCCCACTCATGCTTCCGCCCATCATTTTGAATCCTTACTGTGGACTGTCTGGCATGATAACCTGCCGCTTAGGAGTCTGTCCTGAATGCCCGATGCTCACCTGCCTTGACCCTCCTCTCTGCACACCCAGGCGAAGATCAAGGCCCGAGACCTGCGTGGTAAGAAGAAGGAGGAGCTGCTGAAGCAGCTGGAGGACCTGAAGGTGGAGCTGTCTCAGCTGCGGGTCGCCAAGGTTACCGGCGGGGCAGCATCCAAGCTCTCGAAGATGTGAGTACAGACAACGTGTGATGATGCAGGCAACTGCTTGGGCAGAGAATTGGGGTCCTTAGGCAGGGTTCTTAGGGTCCTGAGCGTGCAGGCCCTGCTAGTATGTGGTCCAGAATACCCTGTTTTTGCAAGTTGTTTGCAACATTAAAACTGAAGCTATGTGTGGCTCAGCAGATTAGGATTCCGTGCCTGTGATTGGAAGCAGTGACATAACCAGGAATGAGATTGCTGGCGGGGTAGATTAAAAATGAGTGGGCCACGCAATCCAGTACAGCTCTGAAGCATTTCCAGTACATTACATATGCGAAAGTGTTCAGCCGTGTGATGGCCTGCTGTCATCTTACTGACATCCCTGAACAGCCATAAAAATCAAACCAATCCGTTGGGTTCAGTTACTGCAAGACACTATATACACAATCTACACAAATGCCTCACAGCAGATGTAGGGACAAGAAAAGCAAGGCAAATTAATCTTCCTGAACCCATATTATTCCCTAATTTTAAAAATATTAGATTTCCCACTGATTCAGGCATCTGGGTTTTGGCTCTCGAACAGATGCTTCTGTAGCTTCTGAGCCACTTTCATATGTTGCTTTTGCATCACACAACTGGACCTGTGACCTTTATGCTAATTAAGCATGGTAGATGCAAAAAGCTCATAGGCTGAACTTCACGTGTAATATCAATAATCAATTATATCCGTAATTGATTAATATAACGATTCATCAATAATCATCTATAATGTATGTTATGTTTTATGTATTGCAGCTGGTGCACACTCAGTTGCACATTCGGTCAATTTAGGCATTTCGGTTCACTTAAGTTACATTTTTCTGGACAGTGAAAGGAAACTGGACAATCTGCTGAGAATGTTACATACGGCGAACGTGCAAATCCCACTCACACACCCACAGTGGCAGTGAGAACTTATGACAATGTGTACTTTTCCAGTATCGTTCAGCACACAGTATGTTCGCAAATTACCAGTGGTTGGTTATATGTACTGTATTATGTAAAATGAGAGCTAACCTTTGTTTTGGAAGCGATTGTTTTGCCATAAAGGGAGCATATAAACGCCACATGAGTCTGTCTAGGCTACTCAGGGCTAATTGACACATCTATAACGTTGCATTATTGGATGCATTAGTGTCAAACCTGAATGTCGTCTTTTAAGATATATTTGCTTTGCAGTCATGCTGTGGTGATATTTAAGTTGTGCTTTGCTGACACTGCATTCTAATTCACTTTTAATGTTTAGTGCTTCCCCACAGAAGATGCTTTCACTCTTTATTTGGACCCTCATCTTCTATGCAGCATCATCCATCTGCAATATTGCTGAGTAACAGAACAGGAACATTTTAACTGATGCTTTTTAATAATTGAGTAATTGAGTTTATTCAGTCATGACAGCTGTGAATTTCATCTAAAATGACACACCGCGAAACAATTGAGGATGTTATTGGGATCGATTTACGATCATAAATGGGATACAGCCTTTATTTTATTTATAAAACCCGTGACTTTTGAATTCATTATTAAATTTGGCCAGCAGATTGATGTTTTATGCACAGAATAGAGAAAAATGTGTAGTTTTGCTAATGAGCACTAGCAAGTTTCTCTGCCTGCTCTGGCAATATTAAATAAGTTTTACAGATTCTATAATTATTGATGCAAGCAAAACCGTATTTGTTAATGCATAAAAAATGGTACAACGATATCACCATCCCCTCAATTTTTGCTGCATTCTGTTGCTTGTCAGTCAGCAAGGTATTGCTATAAGATCCTCCCCAGTAGTTCATGCTCAAACAAAAAGTAGGGATTAAACAGGGTTCCAGAACTACCTCCAAGGAACTACAGTCAGACTGTGTAGTTATAGAAAAAGGTTCCTGCGTTGGGAAAGCACCCAATATTAGATTTGATACAATAAAGGCAGCTATTTCATTGGTTGAGCTTAAGCAAAAAGTGAATGGGCCTTTAGCCATGCACCAAATCGGAGGTTTGCTGGTTTAAAGACATCACTCTGGGATTGCCAGAGTGATGTCACTATTGGACCCTTGAGCAAGGCCTGCAACCCCCAGCTGCTCCCTGGGCAGTTTGACACTGCCTTCTCAGTCACTTCGGATTTGAGCAGCTGCAGAATAAATTCAATGTGAAAGTAAAACTGGCTTCCGAAATGCTAACATTAATAAATATTTTGAAAAGTATCATCTTGACTCTAGTTTGAGAGATATCAGTCTATTTTTTTTTCTTAATAACCTTCTAGGCTTCATAATGTCCTCATAGTGAAATGGTTCATTTTTAAAATTTTTATAAGGCTAATAGTGCTTTGTTATGGCTGTTAGGTTGATAGTTCCCCAGTGGCTTCTGAGTGTTCGGTCTTGAGCTCCTCTCTGTTGTAAGAGCGATGAACTGATGGTGGTTCTGGTCTCCTTCCTGTGTCTCCAGCCGCGTGGTCCGGAAGTCCATTGCCAGAGTCCTGACTGTCATTAACCAGACCCAGAAAGAGAACCTGCGGAAATTCTACAAGGTAACACCGTCGTCCTGATGTTGCACCAGGGTGTAGAATACAGTGTCGTAACTATGAAGTTGAATGTGCCTCTAGTGGAGGACGTGCAGATAGCATGTTCTCTTTAAAAAGTTTCTCTGCTTATGATGGTTTCTCTCCTTACTGTGATAACACTGTAGGTCTTTAACGTGTTTATTTTGGATATAAAGGATTTGCATCACACTGGTTTTGTCACCAAAGAAAGCAATTAAAATTATGCTGGGGCCCAAGAAGAAGAGTCAATAGCTGTTTGCTGCAGATGGCCTATGTTTTTAATCTCAATGTTCATAAGTACTTTGGAAGACATTTTTTGAGATGACAGAGGCTATATTGTTTTCCACCCTCCCCCCATTATTATTCTGTGGAAGTCTGACTTGTACAGCACCAGGAATTCAGGAAAAACTCCAGTCTGAGTCTCCTGGCAGTAAATCACACCATTCTTCTATTATGTTGTATCTACCTAAACTGACCATATCCATTAGACAACCAGGAATCTCCAAGTCTACAGAACAGTTTACAGGATTCCCTGTTTAAACTCGCCTCAAATTTGGCAGCTGCCTGGTGAGCGGAATAAGGTGTTTGAGCAGGGAAATCTGCTGGATTGTGATGCAGACTGGCCCTGCAGGACAGGAATTGGAGAACTGTTAGCTAAAATGTGCCAGGAATTTATTTTAAATTCAGGGTAATCAGGCTGCCTTGCATGTAACCTAGCTTTGTATGTGACATGTCAACCAGAAGCTATGGACCTGCTGGAGTTCGTATGGTTTTGTCTGAATGTGAAATGCGAATCAGCTGCCATGTGTCTTACTAGGTCTCTGTGTGCTTAGTGAAGATGGACTTCAGTGTCCTTAAATGGTGCTAGTGACTTTGCGTTTGTCCAATCTGATGGAAAATGACTCTGGTCATAATTGTGGTCATGCTTTATATAAACCCTTCTTTTAAATGCGGAACAGAAACCGTGCGGAGCTGGTCGTTTTATGCCGTGGTGTTTCGCTCCTGTGTTCATCCGTGTGGCATTTGTTTCCAGGGCAAGAAGTACAAGCCCCTGGACCTGAGGCCCAAGAAGACACGAGCCCTGCGCCGGCGGCTGAACAAGCACGAGGAGAACCTGAGGACAAAGAAGATGCAGAGGAAAGAGCGGTTGTACTCCATCCGCAAGTTCGCGGTCAAGGCGTGAGGCTGTCCCGTGTCAAAAGCAGCATAATAAACGTGAAACCCAAAAGAACGTCGAGCGTGTTTGCTCTGTTACGCCGGGCCTGTGGAAACACTGTGCCATCCTGGAAACACCTTTACTGTTCAGGTGTGAGGTATTCAGGCTGCTCGCCCGAGGAACCCCAGCCGTTTTGTCATAGCGCTCCTCCAGTGAGGAGCTCCCATCGTCCTGTGCACATGTCCGCTTGAGGTTCCCGGGTCAGGTGTCTGCTTCCCATAAAGTCAGTGGGCCTTTCTTTGACCATCTGACTGCATTCTTCTGTGGATTTATATGTAGCCCTTGAGCTCTGCTTTCAAATGCTCGTTTTAGAGGGCTTATAAAATGTCTCCGGTTAGTCTTTGCACTAATCTTGCCGTTTATCGTCTATTTTTGGTGGGAACATGTTATGGTGGGTATAGGCAGATACTTAACCTCTTCAATTCTCACATCAAATGAGAGTTGCTGAATGCTGGCTTGCTAGAAATGTCCACATTTACTTGTGTATCAGTGAGAACCATGTGTTTGTCTCTCTCTTAATTCAGTGCATGATTCCCTAACACTGGATCACGTTAGGTGAGGGTTGTTTTATAGGGTGTTTTAGTGGGAGGCTGTTGCCTTGCTAAAGCTGCCCGAGCCCGCAGGCACACGTGTGAATGGGGATTCTGCATGGTGACCCAGTCAGCATGTCTGCAGGAATCAGACATGTGCATCTTCTGCGTCTCTTCTGTCTCCCAGCAGCTGCTTATCTCATCTGGCTCAGACTGGACGGTCTCTGCAGTAGCCTTTCACAATGGCCAGTTTGTGTCTCCCTCTCTGGATCTGTCGTCTTTTTCTGTCACCACCAGTGGAGCAACAGAACGGATGTAACAAGCGGGTCTGGTTTCCTCGGTGATGCAGTTTAATTGGTCTGATATGCAAGGTGCTCCAGTTTGTCCTGCAATTTGTCTGGCTGTAATTCGGTGATTGACAACTGGCCCCCAGCAGCTGGTAGAACATTTCATGTATACAGGCGCACACAAGTATATGGCAGGTGCATGAGAGGTTTGGAAGGTGTTTCATTAAAGCCTAACGACTAGGTTCAAGCCCTAGAATAATGGACTACAGTAAAAAATAAGAGGCCATCTAATAGATAAAACCAAGTTTTGATAGAAGTGACCAACTGAATGTTGCACCACTACAAAGACCTTCAGCCATGAATAGTTTAGGTTCTGTACAGTTTTGTGCCATGCAGCGAAATCTGAAAATTAAATGAAATCCGCACAGACTACTTTTGAAACTAGCTAAAATCAAGTTAATTGCTTTAGCTAAATTAAAAGTATTAAAATTATCTTTCCTCCATGATGGAAATTATTTGAGGAACCATGACCCAGTATATTGCCTTTAGAATTACTGAAACCTAAAATGCATAAAAATGAATATAAATAGATCTTTAAAGTGAAAACTAATAAAACACACTGAAAACTGAACTAAACAATTGCTGTTTGAATTTGAAAATATAAAACTTGTATAACAGTTGTACTGGGCCATCTGAGATCTATGAATTGACTATAAGGTAGGAATGTGTCCCTAATAAGCACATTGTTAACCGCACTCATTGCTTTCAGTCTTTAACAGGTGTGAGTGTTACCATGGCTGAGCAATGTGACCTGCACTAACTAGAACCAGAACAAATGCCTGGGAGAATGAATGCAGCTTTCCATGACCTCCAGAACACCAAACAAAGGCCGGTTTATAAGGTACACCTGATGGTTATGGCAAGTGTCTAATGATGAGGCTGCAGCCGTATACACACTGCACACAGACAAGCTCAAGAGCTTCACTTGCTGCGTGGCCAAACGGATGAGATGATTCTTAAAAATGGTGGCTTCAGCATCTGGGATTTGCACACACTAGTGTGTTTACAGAGAATGGTGTGATGGAGAGGAGTGGCTGGAGCTAACAGGAAGGCCTTGAGTGCAAAAATCACAGCTCAGCACAACAATGGTACACAGAATGGCATCTCCCAACGCATAGCTCACCCTCCCTTGAAGTGGCCCTGGAGACAAAGGTCTGAGTTGCTAGTACATGGGGCTACTTGATAAAATGGCCACTAAATGTAGATAATGACCTGACCTTTTACAAGAATAATTAGTCTTTCTTTTGATTCTTTCCCCTTTTTCTCACAATTTATATTTTAGCTTGGCCACTATAAAATCCTAGAAGAATGCATTCTGCCAGCTGTCCAACGAAGACCAAGATGGACTGCTTGTTGCTACCAGGATAATTTAGGGTGTCCTGTGTTAATAGAAATGTCCCCCTGCACAAATTGCAGCAGGTTGGCCCGACAATAAAGTGCAAAGGAATCGATTCCACTTTGGGGAAAATGGAATTTTGATTGCAGCTTCCAATCTGGTTGTCGTCAGGAATATGATAGATTATTGATGGGTCAGAAGGGTCTGCCTGAGGTTACCTTGGCGATAGGAACAACAACAGGGCTGCCTATAAATGAGCACAAGGGGCAGTGGAACGCTTGAAGCGCTTAATGGAACCTGGTTTTGCATGTAGGAAAGTGTGGAGTCGAAGATCGATCAAACGGCAACTCACAGCTTCAGTTCTCATTCATGCAGGGGATGCAATCAGGAATCTTGATTTATATCATTCTATTATTTTTTAGTTTTTGAACTTTTTAAAAGGCTTCCTTGTTTTATTAAGGTGGTGTGGAAGCTTGACAAATCTCTTGCTTAACCAAAGTCATATTTGATGTTTTCTTCTGCATTAGGTGATGTAGTTGAGTACAAAACAAGACAATGAATATCAGGCAAAAGTAAAGAAGTCAGTTTCTTTCCTGTGTGTTCAGACACTTGTGTGGTATTATGATGTAGAATAATGTGTGAGATGAGTGCAGTTTAACACATTGTGGGGTCAGGGGTGGCTCTATTTGTACCATCACTGCAAAACTGAAAGTTAAACTGAAAACACATCTAATGTCTGAAAGAAGGTTTGCATTATCAAGACAGGATGTTTCTATTTGGATGAAGTAACTGGGAGGTATGATTTAAACAATCACACATTCTCCTCCAGTTCATGTAAAAACGACGAGCTTCTTCGCATTAAGTAAACACCGATAACTTAAGACTGTGGGCGCTAAGTATCTCTTTAGCAACAGTAGGGGGCAGTATTTAACCGATTTATAACTTTGAGTCGTTTACTACAGTTGATTTGTTGCAAAACATGAATTAAACGTTTCTAAAAAAATATATATACTTTTGCTTTATTAAAAAAAATGGTTAACCAAAAAGCTAGGCTTTAGAGATTTATTTGTCCATGTGATGAAATTCTCACAGTACATTTAGTGGACGATGTTGATCCTTATGTGAGCTAGCGTGACCTTGGTTTATTGTATTGCTTAATCGTATCTCTGCTTGTAATTTTTATGGTGCTCCAGCACAAAAAAGGCAATTTGTCAATTCGTGTGCTCACCTGGAAAAGTTAATTATGATTAAAAGTCATTCTGGCATGACGGTCGTCCATAATCTCATGGAGTCTGGATGGTGACACCTTCTCATCCCTGTCCGTTATGGTGTCTTGGTCCTCTGCTTCTCCTGTGCTAGATGTTAGGGTTCTTCTGGTAGACTGGGACTGAGCAAATTTAACGTCTGATCTATCAGGGAATATAAAATACAAATAATATGATATTGGCTGTGTTGTGTGCATGCGTCTGTGAATCTGCAATTCAGATTTCTGTTTATCATCTGGCAAATGCTGTAGTCAGCGGTAGCTGGATATTAACAAAACTGTTTGGCCTTCGTCTGTTGAGGATTTACCCCGTTAACTGCACTCGGTCTGTTCTGCCTGGAAGTGAAATTCTGCTTTATGCAATTACACATTTCTCTGTAGAAAAATGATGCGAAGTGACAGACACACAGTGGAAAACATGAGGCTCCTTGGCAGGAAAGCGACTATGGTGGGAAGCTCCCGCTTGGTGGGAGAGAAATTATAAATAACGGGGACGATGTATGTGCCGTGCCTAAATCATTTCAAACGAAGCTAACGAAAGGCCTAATTCGCTCTTGGACTTGGAAAACAACGCTAATATTCATGGCATAATGATTTAAAGATGTATCTAAATAATGAATAAACAGATAACGATAAATGAGGCATGCACGTTTCAAGGATAACTGCAGCTAATAATGATTGTTCCTGGAAATGAATATCAGATGTTCTTTTAATATTGCATTTCTCAAAAAATGCGCTAGGATTTCACGTTAAGAATCTTTGGAGCCTGAGGAGTATCTGTTAACCTTGTGCTTGTGTTTTGGTTATAGCGACCCTCCGTGAAAATGAGACCCGAGGCCCATCCACACGCCGTGAATGAGTGCGTATGCTAATCATGCAGGGGGGGCAACAGTACATGTAGTTGGGGGGCCCTTTTTTAGGGCAGACCCCTGGACTTCAGTCTGGGTTAGCCTACAGTATGTATTACAGCGGCCAGGGTGGTGGGGCAGGACAGCTGGACAAGGCTGAGTCGCTGAGAAGTTCAGTCATTTGTGTTTATGTGTCTGTTTTTACAAAACCGACTTCTGTGTTCAGCTCACGCTTGGCTGCATTTTCCCTTGTCTTTTACATGACAGGATTTTTTTTACAAATTTGTTTCTTTTTCCACCATTTTGCTAAGCCTAAGCTAAGCCACACCCCCACAAAAAGCCCCCATTGATTCCTCACCTCCCATCACAGAATTAAATTATTAATATTGTTTCTTCTTCTTCCTTCTCATCTTATTATTATTATTATTATGGGTTTTGTTCAATCAAGACTAGCACCTTGACATTTTGAATAAGTGTTGCATGTTACTCATAATTTGCAGTGTTTCCCCTGTGAAAACTTTTATGATTCACTCAGGCTGGTTTTTGTTTGTGCTGTAATGAGCCTGATCTGGGTTAAAGGCAGTCCCAGAGCACACAGCGCGGTCCAGAGAAGGCCCAAGCCTTGGACACGGGCCAGGTAAAGCGGGTGTTCCTCACGGAAAACAAGGGAGATGGTGTGATGAGATGCGGGGACTTGATTAGTGATCGTGGGGGTCTGGTGTGGCCTCAAGCGCTGGGAGAGTTTGATGTCTTGTGCAATTTGATAAGTTGATCTAACTCTTGCCACACAGCCTTGTGGGTCTTGTTAGCTGCTGCATACAGCAATACCCTCTGCAGCAGATCCAGGACCCAGTTAGAAGCAGCTGGCCCACTTTTGCCTGTTGTAATTCTGTTTAGGCCCCACCCAGGGCAGTTTTCTGTAACACACCGGCCACACCTCTGGAAATTTCCTAAATAACTTTAACGATAAAAATAAAGGATTTCCTCCCCAGCGAGCCGTCCAGTTCTCCTCTGACAGCTGCCATGGAAACAGTAAACGCAGCGTCGCCCAGCTCTCACACATCTGGCGTGACGCTCACGTTTTCAGACTCATGTGAGAAATCTTACAGCAAATCTATATTATTCCATTATCAACCTAAAATTAACGACATCAGAAGTGCTGGGGTAGTTTGCAAACCTTACAGCCTATTTACATAGTGATAGAACCCTTACATACATGTAATTACGTGTGCATATGTGTGCAGACGTGTCTCGAACTGAAAATTTCACTCCGGCCAGCTGACCAAAGTTGGCAGCTCTGCAAACTTCACTGGGATTACAGCATATTCCAGTCCCAGTGTTGCCCAGGAGGGTGCAGGGTTACAGCTAAGATGAGGAAGATACTTTGCCTTGAAATGAGGCCCTGTAAGCTTTCAGAGTGCCAGAAAGATGACTGAATGGTCCCGGCTGCATTCCTGTAACAGTACCACAGGCGTGTGGCCATCACCATCTCCAAACTGTACACGGCTCATCATTTCCTGGATAAGTCGTACGACTCTTCTTATTCCCGCGTGGGGCTTGACTGCAATTTTTTGTCTGTGTGGTCCTAATTAAATGATGCCCCAGGGCAGGGGAGACCGAGCGACGGTTTTGTTTTACGCAAATGTTTTTCGAGAGTAGGCTGGACGATGCTGTGTGAAAAGCTACCAGACAGGAAAATCTGTGTAAGGAATATCAGATGGGGGCCGTCCTGTCAGCTATTACATAAGTGATTTATTTACACTCCATCTTGGGACAACTCCACTGGCCCAGTGAAGCTATCACTGAGCTGGGTGTGGTATGCGGGACACCTGCTGGAAATCCCGAGCCCCCCCCCTCCTGTCGCCCCCACCTTTCCCGGTGTTCCCTTTACAAACCCTTCACACACAACTCCATATTTTCCTAGAGACCGTGTTACCATGGATAATACCATAAACTAAATTCAGAACAGCAATAGCCTGCAGCATAATTTAAAACAAACAGTACACATTTTATATCTCTATATCACTTCTCTGTGCCGGCAAAAGACAATTAAGACTTGTTGTTTTGTGCTGTATCTTTGCATTGTACACTTTATATACCTTGGCACTGTATGCGCAGGAAATTTGGATGGATGGATGGATGGGTAGATAGATAGATAGATAGATAGATAAATTAATGAATGATTGAGTGAATTAAAAATAGTAATGATACATAAAAAATTGAAGAAAAAAAACATGCCTTTTATTTCTTTTGTCATTTAAGACGATTGTTCCAAAAACTGATAGATAAAGGAACAAATGAAGTTCTTTAAGCAGCTCAGTTTACACCGATGGACTCTATACCCCTGGGATCATATGGGATCAAC
>JAODKF010000046.1:3676115-3698721 GCA_026779585.1 Mormyrus proboscirostris | reverse complement strand
CCCTCCCCAGCCTTTTGATCATTCGGAGATAATGGGATGGAAATGAACAGTACAAACTTGTAAGGAGATCTCGAGAGAAAGTGTGCTGATGTGTGAAGACATGGGTACAGGCGGCCCTCTTCTACCTTGGGTCTCGCTTGCTTTGAAGCCATCTTGTTCTCTCTGGACTCTGCCCGTCTGACCACAGAGAGCAGATGATCTGCTCAGCTTTTGGTGTGGCTCTGCTCTTCCTTTTGCGTCCCCCCTCTGCCGACGAACGTCAGATTTCCGATCCACCCCAGCAGACCTCTGGAGGCTCCGTGGAGACTCGTGACCACCAGGAGGACCAGACCTCTCCAGTAAACAGCATTGGAAGCCCTGTGCTGAGAGACGGGCATGAGTCACACGGAGCCCCTGATGCCACCCCATGCTCTGCCCACACGCTCCTGTGCTTTATCCCAAACCACCGGGGTGTTTCCAAAAGCACGGTCCTGACACAACATAGCAGCTGGCTTTGAAAGCGTGGGAACACCACCCTCAGGGGCACTGAGGCAAAAGCAGGGACAGGCTCCAGTCTGCCCTGACTGACACTCAGGGCTAAACTGCATATACATTATTTAGGCAACATTTTCATCCAAAGTGACATACATCTCCTGAGGGTCAGGCTGGAGCAAATGGAGGTTAAGGGCCTCACCCAAAGGTGAACTCGCTCAGCCAACCCTGGGATTTTAATCCGCAACCTTCCAGTTACACATACAGTTTTTTCAGCCATTAAGCCACACACTGCCTGGACTCTCACACTGGATTTACACTGGATACTATTGGACTAGACTCACACTGGACTCACTTTGGTTCATGCTGGACTCACACTGGATATCGATGGACTCATATTAGAGCAGGGGTCTCCAACTCCGGTCCTGAAGAGCTACTATCCAATAGGTTTTCTATAATACCTGGCTTCTGATGAGCCACAGCTGTTCCTGGAATTTACCCAAAAACAGGTGTGGCTCATTAGAAGCCAGGTAGGATAGAAAACCTAATGGATAGTGGCTCTCCAGGACCGGAGTTAGAGACCCCTGCATTAGACTCACAATGGGACAAAAAACACTGGGAGTACGACATAGCAGCTGCCAGAAGGGGGCACCATTTTCATTGGTACTACTGCTAATCTACATTTTGATTGGGGGAATGGCTCTGCATGTTTAGGTCCAGTGACACCTAATGGTCACCAGCCACGATAACAATGTTTCTGTTTCTCAGTAATTGGCCTTGCATTAACTGTTGTTGCTTCCCCAAGAAAAAGTGTTCTGGTCACCAGAGATGGGTCCGTGGTCGCCAGAGTGAAGAGAACGCTCCTCCGCTGAATTTTGGGTATTCCCCCTCTGTGGCATCCTGTGAGAAACCGGTTGGCGTGAGAAAGGTCATCAACGCTCATTGACCTGGAATTAAAACACAACTGGGACTCTGATACCAGAAAACGTCGATTTGAAAACAAAAGATCTTCATTTATTTCCTCCTTCGTCTGACAGATACAATAACAGTGGTGGTACAACTCACACATCTCTGAAGTGAAATTAGAAAATAGGATGTTCAATATTTAGGACTCATTAGTGTCCCTTGTTCAGGCTAGCTAGTAAAATGGTCGATTTTTCACTCAACTCTTTACACCTCTGCACCCCCTTGAGCCCTCAGGGTTGTGCCTAATTAACTCCCTTCTCAGAATATTGTTCAGAGTAATATTTTGGAGTTAATATTTGGAGTTGCTTCAGACGCACCTTCAAAGACTAACAGTAAATATTCTTTGGTTGTATATTATCAATGCTGTCCTCTATACCTGGAAATTCCTCCCTTCCCACCTAAAACAGTCCTGAGATTAAGCCTCCGTGAGACCGCAAAGATTTCCATATAAGGCCAACACAGGACGCCTGGTTATTGCATTATGGTGAAGACCCGCTAAGTGATGCCTTACTGCAAGGCAGCTTGAACAGCCACCGCCTCTTTGGTCCTGATCTTCAATCTGCTCCATGCATTGTGGCGATAAGAGGCTGCCTGACATCGGTCTGCTTGGCGTCACCTGTCAATGCGCCACAAACCAGCTGGGAATACGATTTCAGTGCCTGAAACCCAGTAAGAACTTCACAGCGGCTACACGTGTGCCTTCAGATAGGTCACTCTGTCCGTACATAAGCTGGCACTCGTTTGCAGGAAGTCCAATGAAAACAATGCCTACCTGCCTTATCTTCAGATTCAAGCATTTGCAGGCCTCTCCTCTAGGACCTGGGACGGATATCTCGCTTCGGGGAGCCGCACTTGTGTTCCAGGGTGAATGTTGTTACTGTATCCAAGGGAACCCTGAGCCTGTGCGCTTCCACCACAGACTCCACAAGGCGAACGTTTACTTTGTCATGGGAACAAAGATGCCTGCCTACTTGAGTTAAAGGAAACTCCAGCTTGCGTTTTTTCTACTTGTCCGGTTACTTCAGTAATTCATTAAAATAACAATTGCGGCGTAACCAGTTTAGCCTGTCAGCTGTGAAACAGAAAAACCGAGAAACTCAACTCAATTTTTTTTTTTTTAACAAATGAAGATGAAAGTTGTGCCATTCTGGCCAAATCTAATAAGTTCCAAGAGCTTCTAATAAAACTGGTGCTTGTCAAAAAGGTTTGTCAACATATCCCTGGGCACATGGCCCAGATCCCCTGCCTGCTCCATTCTGACAGAAAGCCTGAGAGGAGAACAATACACATTTGGAGACAGTGAGTGTGAGAAATTTTGCTCTGATTAGTAAGTTATTAGCTGCAGGATATTTTAGTGATAAGAGTTAAGCGGTATGCGGCTTGGAGGGTTAGGGTTCTGTGCCTGTGACTGGAAGGTCGCTGGTTTGAATCCTGTGCATTGAGTCCCTAAGCAAGGCCCTTAATCCACAAAGAATGTTCCAGGGGCACTAGATAAATGGCTGACCCTGTGCAGATCCTGTGTTTCTTTCATATATGAAAGTGAGATGGAATATGTGAAAAGAAGCATTCCGATGTACAAATATAAAGCGTAATATACTGGAAGTTCAACTAGCAAACTTGGAAAAGTTGGTTATGAGATGTCTGGTCTCACCTGGAGGAGCACACACTGGTCTACCCTGAAATCCTTGTCCAGTTAGAGAACAGTTACTCACTGGGTTCCAGTTAGGTGATCACTTCTGCATGCAGCTCTCACCAAAGGGGCTGGGCGCTGTGCAAAGGGGTCTCTCGGGGCCACAGAAGAACACTTTCAGACTGTCTTGGAATGAATGCATAGTCTTAAATGTAACCCCTTCCCAAGGGCTTACATGTATGCACATCCACTGATACTTACTGCTGTTATCATTAACTACACTGTACTATATTAATACTCCTTGTAGTTCAGGGATGGGCAATCTTATCTGCCAAGGGCCATAGTGTGTGCACGTTTTCCCTGTAACTTTTTAATTAGATTACTAATTAGAGAACTGACTGAGCAGTTCTCGCACCTGGCTTTGAACAGATGACCTAAAGGTTATCCCAAAATACACCGGCCCTTTGAGGATGAGATTGCCCACCCCTGTTAAAGCTAAATTTGGGCTCATTTCAAGTGTTCATAACATCTAGGTGTGCCACTTGTCCTGTTATGAAACCAATTGCAAACTTTTCTGCAATAAAAGATTAGCTTCATGAGACTCAAGCTCCAGAATATGCTTATCATCCAGCATTTATGCAACCAAAAAGTTGATCAACATAAATGATTGGGGAAATTCTGAGGTTTATTTCAGGATAGTCTTTGTCAAGCAGGTTCAGGAAGGAACTGTGGTATAGATTCAAGGCCTGGATACCATCTGTTACTGAGAATCATCTCAACGGCACAACCGATGATGCATTCACTACAAGTGTGAGTCATTACGAAGCTGAAGAATGTATAAACAAAACACTGTGATGTTCATGCTGATAAATACTCTTACAAGCATTACTGAATTTACTAGTTATTTTGTTTGTAAATAAAGGTAATTTAATATAGATAGATGTAATTTCATTAAAATAGCAGGGCTGGTGGTAATATCATGTTGAGGTATTTTGTGTCTCTTTTCTCCAAGTTTTCACTAAATCCAGAACTAAAATCCCGGTGTTTTAGATTAGAACGATTAGATTAGATTAATTAAAACGTTAGCCATTCCAAGGGAAATTATTGTGGCTGGGCACAGCTTTCATAGTGTAAGATTAAAACAACAAGCAGAGATTAAAATACCAATTATAAGATAAGGAATACAAGCATAAAGAAAAATAAAATGAGCAAAAGATAAAAAAGATGCATCTCCTGCAGGCTGTGGCAGGGCGGGGATGCGTGTTATCCATGTCACAGCACACGGCCCTTACTACCTGTCAAAGACAGATGTGTTAATAAGCTTCCGCCCCCTGAACACTGAACGGGGCGTCCTGTAGGTGGCAGGCCATTTCACTCCAGGCCCCATGCAGCACTGCTACTGCGCATCTCCGTTTTACCAGCACGCATATCCTTGCTGTCTTATTTATTTGCTGTTTTATTCTCATTGATTATTATCCACTTTTTGTTTTTGTGTTATCTATGTCTTTTCCAGCACAAACCTGGAAGGAGGATGGAACTGCCTACTCAGGCTGTGTTTACGCCCCCCCCCTCCACCTCTGCTAACACATTCCAGGCCGAGCTGAGCTCCTCTGTGATAAATCAGACACCCTCCCCACCCAGCGACGCCCGCGATGGCCGCTTGTCTGTCTGGCATACTGTACTCGGCTGAAATATAGCTTTTGGGTTCTATGAGACGAAAGTATGCTTTCCATTGCTGGACAGCCAAGCCTGCATCTGCGGGGACATCTGCGTCTCACATGTTAGGATTCTGGCTCAGACTTAGGGGGGGTTGGGGGGGGCAGTCATGTGATGAGCCTGTTCTCTCACCTGTGCCCAGTTACCCATAATAATATGCTATTTGTCTCACTTCAACGTCGCTTTGGACTAAAGCACCTGCTAAATAAATGTATATGTGATATAAGATGAGTTTCTGTTTGTCTGTCAGACCCACACTACATGCCCCGACCTTCTGTCCTGATCCTAACTCAGCTGCAGTTCTTCCACAGACACGATCTTTGCTCTATACCCCTTTCCCATCCTGCCAACCTGTCCTCCTTCCCCTTTGTCACAAATTTAGCCGTATATTAGCTCACACTTCTGCTGTTTACATCAACATACTGTTGCACTTCTGTACACTGTGGTATCACGCCTCCAGATTTCCACACCGACTGCAGCCAGGCATTCTGCCCATAATTCACTGGTGTATTTCCTCAGCTGCTGATTGGCTTTTGGTGCCTCGGAGCATCATCTGAATATGAAGAGGCTCAGGCGTCCCAGTGGGGCTTTGTGGACACACATGTCGTCCATCTCAAACCTGCTCATCTGCTACAGGCACGACTGAGGTTCAGCAAGCCTCATTCTGCAAGGTGGACATTTAAAAAACAAAATATATCATGCTGATCCAGCTGCAGAGCCAATGGCCTGCATGACCATGAACATTCCCTGTCCTGGAAAATCAGCCTCATGCATCCCACTCTTCGAGATAAATGTGTTAAACTCTCCCGCGTCACCCGTCATTCTTCTCAGATCTGTTCCGCATGCCCTGGACTTACCCAAGCGAATCCTTAAGTATCAGCGATGCATGTTTCTTACTTGAGATTGAACAGGTTTTTACCAAACTGCTGTGTCAGGAGAGCATATTGAGCTTGTCAACATCCTGAAATAATAACAAAATGCTGACATGTTAGCCTACGCCGATTGCTTAATAAGACCCACATTGAGTTCATCTGTCTTTGATGAAGGAGTCCAACATGTATGATATTTTGCTAATAGTTATAACACAGTATGGAAAATTTACTGTTTTCTCGACCTCTTTTTGACCCATATGTGTTTTATAACAATATGAAAGTTTAACCTCGTTCCTACCTCAGATCTCAGCTTCATCAATAACTTTGTGACTTTGTGTATAGGAGAGCAGTACAGTCAATGAAACCGCTGGGGTGGTTTAAGTGTTTCTCCGCAGGGGGGAACTGTGCTCTGCCTGGGAGTCCTGCGGACTGCAGTGTGACGCTCAGCGGGGGGGTGCAACAGGCCGTGACTGGGATCCAACAACTGTTCCCTATCGGACCATTTGTTCTGCGTGCGGCTCTGTGGGGTAGGTTGCTGGTTCAAATCTCAGAGTCAGAGTGATGTCACCGTTGGGTCCCTGGAAAAGGCACTGAATCTCCGATTGCTCCAGGGATTCTGTTTTCTCAAAAAAAAAAACAGATATCACTTTGGATAACAACACCTGCCATGTAAATAAAATGTAAAGTCCATGCTGCTGGAGGGAGCTGACTGAGAGGCAACTGGCAGTTTTAACATCACTTACCCTGTCATCTGACCTGTGCTATGATACTTTGAACCTTGGGGTTTTTTCTGACTGAAAAATATTTTGATAAGGCCTGCAGATAACAGATGCTTCTAGGCTTCCTGGAGCTTAATGAGCCCCACGGTATGATGCCGGACTTGTGATTCACCTTCTTTGTGCTGTCATGTGTAGTCAGTGTCTGGGCCTGTACCTGCGAAAGGGAACTTGAAGAGCTTCACCAGAAATAACACTGCATGACTTAAAAAAATCCAAATGAAATCTGGTAATTAGATAAGGTTGTCTGCAAAGCATCCATTACACTTCAAGTTAAGAAGATTTATGGCTGATCTGGCACAGGACTGAGATTCTTAGGGCAGCGGAGCGTGTCGACTGCCTTTAGTTGAATCTGCTTGACATTTACCCCTTTTCACTGAGACCAGAATGACGTCTGCAACCTGATCCCTTGATGAAATGTACAAGCTTTAGTAAATGAGAAATTAAACTTTGTTTACATTCAGAAAGCCACACTTAGCAGCAGGAGGTACTGCTTCTGCACGCAACATGGACCAGGTCAGCTGCGGGCAGTAAAGTCTTAATCTTAAACACCGAAGGCTGTGAGGCTGACCGTACCATCGACGGGCTACTATTACCATTTGTTTTACGAGTTTATGTGTTTGTTATGTTGCTAATTGCTTATCATTGAATTACAAAGGTTTGTTTTGTGTCCAAATGAGGACTCAACAGTGGCTTTATTTAAGTGAATCATCAGCTTAGCAGTAAATAATGAAGTTTCCAGCCCTGGTTCTGGAAGGCTTCCATCCACTTGGTTTTATGTGCTGCTAATAATCACCTGTTTCTAGGCGATTATGTACACCTGTTATACAGTTATTTGCTTGAAGGAATTTGACAGCATCATTCCCTTTTTCATCGCCAACCCAAATCTCTTAATAATCTCTCCTTTCATTTTTTATTCTCATGGGTAATTGGTTTTATATAGTCAGTGATCAAATGTTGATTTAGAAACATGAAATATGTCAGCAAAGGTCGAACACAGCAATTTAACTAAACTGCTGAACGCTTCCAGACCGGCGACGGTCATCACTGCACTGTGGGACATCCCTCACCCCTGGGGGGTATGCATCCCCCACCCCCGGGGAAACCAGGGGCATGTCACATTCGGGGCCAAACCCAAAGCTCACTTTGGACACTGCAAACCCCGTGTGTGTCCATACCACAGGATGCACAGAAAAACAGAGCACCAGGCTGGCTTTAGGTGCAGAAATAAGTAGGAAATCAAGTCAAATTTTCTTCGCAGTGATTCCTCAATGCTGTGGGATTGATGGTGAGCTTGGGCACATTGAGTAGATATTGACTTAATGGATCCAGGGATTATTGCAGCCTTTAATGTATGCTTAAAAAAAGAGAATTTTAGAGGTCATTGATACCACAGCACACCACAACAAAACATGTCCTCTGCATTTAAGCCATATGTGACATTGTGTCATAGCAGGGGACAGCTAATTCAGCTTCCGGGGAGCAGTGCTTGGGGGCGGTACCTTGCTCAGGGTACCTCAGTGGTACCTCAGTGTAGACCAGGAATTCGCACCAGCAGTTTTTCAAGTACAAGTGCACTTTCCTAACCGCGAACATAGCCCCCCCACTACCAGAATTTATACAGTGGAGATTCCCTTATTTGAGGAGTTCAGGGCCGAGCCTCACCCTGGGTGAACCACCTTCGTGATCATGGTATCATCTTTGCCAGGTAAGAATTAAGGTTGAATTCCAGACGCAACTGTGTCACTGTGGATTCCTGCCATGCCTCCTCAGTACTCCCTGCTTTTCCCAGGCTTGCACACAGGGTTTTGCCTGTCCTACTTCCCTCTGACCTCTAATATTGAAAAAGAAAACATCCTGATCAGCTTCTAGGACGATTTCAATTAATTATCATGCGTTCGATTACCTCTCTCCGAGTCGGAACGAAAAACGTCACTTCCCCTCGGAAACACGTCTACTTTCTGACATTGAAGAATTTTTAACATGGCAGCTTAACGGTAATTCTGTTTTATAAATCTTTTAAAATGTTTCTTTTGTTAAATGTATTAATAGTTATAAATGTAATAGCACGTGATCAATTTAGAGCATACCATATTTACATTTACAGTATTTGGCAGACGCCCTTAGCCAGAGCGACTTACATAAGTGCTTTAAGACTCTGCTATGAATTTTCCCCAATACTAGCTCATATCATGACTGTAAACAATATTCTAGCATGCAATATCAGATTTTTACAAGTTAGTGTTCTTTGTTTGCTTGTAGTTTGTTTGCTTACCGAAAAAAGAATATCGCTATGGATCTACAAAAATATTATAATGCTTTTAATGTAGTTTGACAATTTCGTGTTTCTTGTTTGTATGTATCTCAGAAAAAAGAATCTCACTCCAATTCTGCTATAATATAAAGCAACAACACACAGCAGCGTGTTCATGGGGGCAGCCATGTTTGTTTCGAGATGTAGCGGCACGAACGGGAGGTTGTTGGACACGATGTCACTCACCTCGGAAGATAATCAAACGCACCATTACTGCGGAGTATTTTTATAGTGTCCTTGATTCCGAAAGGGTGAGGATTCTGTGTCTGTGTGCTGGAGATGACCGATATGATGAGCTACAGCCAGCAGGGTGATCATTTCACCGTTGGACCCTTGAGTAAGGTTCTCCTCTCACCTGTATATGTGTGCATCTCACAGCAGAGCATCATGTGATACATGAAAACCAAAGAATTCATACGCACCTGTATGTGCACTCATATAAATGGCAAATAAAAGTTAAGAAGAATGAGAAGAGAACGGAATTAATCTCCTTCTAAGAGGCCTTTAGCACTTCCCGGTGTGGAACCTTTTCACACCCTCATGCAAAACAGGTGTGGATTTACGGGGCCGTTGGTGCACTTCTGTGGTTCCTGGTAAAGCAGATGGGAAGCTGCTAAAGTGGGATTCAAGCCCCCCCCCGACCCCACTGAAGAGGTCACGGCCGGTCATAGTCCTGGCATCATGCCACAAAGCGCCATTTCTGCCGAAAAGCAGCCCGGCACCTAGATTTACTGCCGACATGACTTATTGCCTTTTGATCCTGCTGGAGAGGTGATACCCAGAGCACGTGCACTGGTGCTGCAGCTGCCTTCTCATACGCCAATCTAAACTAGCGCCGTGATGTGTACTGCAGAGAATGCAAAGGAATATGCATCGTAACAGGTTTGGGGGAAGATGGATCTTCCATCTCCACATCCTTCGCCAAAGGGTGGTTTATAAATGCTAACATGCTACGTTTAGCCAGGTCACATCAAACGGACCCTTGCTAAGGTTTAGCAGCCTCTTCTTTGGTGCTGGGTCACACTCTGTGCAAACACACAGTTTTATCCCTCTGTGTGAACATGCTTCCGGGTACATATGGGAGCGGCACCTGGACTGGAATAACACTGCCCTGGAAATCAAAACAAAGGCAGGATGGAGAGTGTTTGATACGGTTAGAATTTGGAGAGCTTGATAGCGAAGCCCAAGGACCAGCCCTCAGGCTGTTATTCTAGGGGAAAAAATATAGGAGTAGTATAATGAGACCTTTGTATTGTATTTTTGCATAAAACATATCAGTGTTTCAACCAATTGGTCAAATGAATTTTACTTAGTATAGCATCTTTATGGGAAGGTTTATCACCAAAACTGGATCTAGGAGTTAAGTTCTGCCAGAGGATCCTCTGGATAGAAAATCTCTTTTCTCCTAGCTGCTTCAATAGTGTCTGTCAGCCAACAATACTGTTCAATGCAGAAGTAATTAGGTCCCTGCATCTGTTTTAAATATGCCGCTGGAGAGGGAGGGAGATCTGCCTTTTGTTGTTTCCTTTTTTCGGGGCGTGCCCCTGTCACTCTTGGTGTTCCCAACAGAAGCATTGAGGTCACATCTGAAGTGATTCATCTTTGCCAAACGAGATGAGCCACCGCCGAACAAGGAATCAGACCATTTAAGCGAGTCCAGAACAGATGGATGGTGGAGGCTATGACCCAGCATGCCTACGCTAACGCTGATGAATGTCTGCGATCCACCCAGAGCCATGGGATCAGCCATGTCGAAGTCAAGAATCACATCTATGCTATCCAGAGATTCCCTCACCAATGCTGCTGAGTATTTTGGATGAAAGAAATCAATCCGACCGTGTAAAAGAGCGTTACAGCTTAGTTTGGAGGGATCCTAGTTAACCTTGAGTTTGCTTAGCCCCAGGTCTTCTGAAAAGTTCATCACATCACGGAGACTGAAACTTCTAAATTAATGAAAGAGCAAATATCCAAAAGTCCATTTTTTGAGGTAAGACCACCAATGCCCTAAACTCAGGCTTCTGCATCAAATGTGACAGTACTGGAACCTGAAACACACTCAGTCCTCATGTAATCCAACAAAAGCCGAATGTTCTGAAAAGCATATTGTCATGACCGGCTTGTCCGATCCTCCTGTGTGTCACGCCCACCTCATTACCTCGTGTTAATTCCTGATTGCGATCACCTGTTACCTGTTATGTTCAGCTTGTCCTGTGTGTTTAAACCCCGTTTACCCGCATTTACGGCTTGCTGCCCGCTTCCCCGCTCGCTGTTCACAACACATATCCCGTGAAATTTGCTCTTCAACAGAAAACAGTACGGGCACCGATATTGAATAATGGCAGAGGTAGAGAAAGTACACTCTATTACTTTTAATGACTACTAATATTACAAATATTACTACTGTACAAATGAAAGAAGATTTTTAATTTAAAACCCCCATTCCCACCACCCAAAAAACAGCATGGTCCTGACACAATTCTATCAGTGTGGGTGTGCATTCATGCATAGGCATGCAGCAGGCAGACTGTGGCAGTGCTGTAGATGCAAAAAACAGGAAAAATTAAAAACTGATGTGAAGGAGCAAGACGAAACACACGCTGAGGTGGAGAGAGAGATGGATGGAGAAAGTAGAGAAGGAGATAAAAGTGAGTGAGGCACCGGTGGATAATAGGATGATAGGGTAAAGTGGAGATCGAGGCAGTCTCAGAGGACATTGGCGAGGCGCAAAAGGCAATTAAGAAGATGGAAGGTGAGATTGAGGTGATTCTTGTAGACCTTTTGGGTGGAACAGACGGTGGAGGAGATATACAAGTGGTGCTGCAGGAGGAAGTGGCATACAAGCAGTGAAGGACCAGATTACGACAAAGGCAGAGATGATGCAGGAGGACATGAAGGAAATGAAGTGGCGAAGTTGTATATATTGCATAATGACCCCGAATAATATTTATATTTTATCAATAAAGTGTTAAAAGATGGAGAGAATGATCTTTTTATTTGGACGAGAGGCAGCTGTATTCACAACATAATGCCAGTAAAGTTGGAAAGGTGGTACCACTACAATAAGGCTCCCTTTTTGTAAATGGTAGCAACTCATTAATAAAAAACTGTGGTATAACTTGTTTATAATTGTCTTTTAATGATTTACAAAGTGTTACAGCTTAATTAATGACCAGATTATAATCAATTCATAAGCTCTTAATGTGGGTAGCCTTATTGTAAAGTGGCACCGAAAGGTGTAATAAACTAGGTTCCATTTGCATTGGATCTCAGTGAGACACTGCAAATCAAAAAGCTGAATTCACTGAAATCATGAGGTTTTTACAGCCATGGAGCTGACAGGCTTTTGGTTCCCATGTTACCAGATTTATTAGCCTTCTGGCACTTCTGTGTAGTACAATTCATGTGGCACAAAACACTAACTGATTGTAGTAAATGCAAAAACAAGCAGATCAACGAAGGATCATGTTTAGAACAGGTATGGGGCTGTCAGGTCAGGCCATGTCAAAACAGTAGGAAATCAGATTCTGTTCCAGCGAGCACACACACACACACACACACACACACACACTATAGGCAAATTACAGATGCCACATAACTGTACTGAATGTTTTCTCTTGCCTCCCTTAAATGCACCTAGAACCCGATGCCCATACCCTTGGCAGTCTTTGATTTGACCCATCACCCGGTGGCTTGCTCCCAGTGTGGTTCCTGCTAGATAAGATTTTAACAACTCTGAGCTATTAGTTAAGTTCTCCCCAAGCGAGCTTGATGGGCCGAATGGCCCCCTCTTGTTTGTATATTTCTCATGTTCTGATGTTCTGCCTCTTTGGTTAAACCGGTTGACAAAAATCATTGATAAATAAAGTCACAGTCCTGTAAGGATTTTAATTTTGACAAATGCACGCCGCGTATTGGTATTGACGCAGATGGTTATTGACAGATTAAGCCAGGGGTGGCCAATCTTATATGCAAAGGGCCGGAGTGTATGCAGGTTTTTGGGCTAACCTTTAGGTCAGCTCTTCAAACCCAGGTATGAGTACTTTTCAGCCAATAAGTCCTCTAATTAGTAATCTAATTAGAGGGTTGCAGTGAAAACCTGCATACACACCGACCCTTTGCGGATTAGATTGGCCACCCCTGGTTTAAGCAGTAAAGGATCTTCTTGCCTGGTTCAAAGGGTGAAAAAGGTAGAGTGTTTATTTTATTGTGAAGTTGTGTAGCAGCAGAATCTAAAAGGAGCTCATTCATGTTTATATGCATCAGCATATGGAACTTGCAGGAATTTATTTTTCTTTTTATTATTACTTATTTTCTTTTTCTTTACTTATGGTGAATTCATAAAAATAAAGCCCCTCTTTTATGAATTATCAGTCCTTGGGCTGCTTTGGTAATTCATCCGAGTTGGTACAACCAGCGTCAAAGAAACAGTGATTTGCGATGTACAACTTCGTAACAACAGTAGGCAAAAAGAGAAAACTTTTCTGAACAGGTAAGGCACAACCAAGGTGACTTGAAGGGTTTTCCTCAATGCTGAATTTACTAGTTAGCCGGATAACTTAAGCCAAACGTGAAAATGGTCCAATAGGACGAGACATAAGTGACATTTGTATTGGGCAGTCTTTACAATGGCCTTAAGTCATTTGGCTAATGAAACAATACTGCTTGTGGCATGACCCCCTCCCTGTTCTCCACCACTCGTGTTCTATGTCCAACCAAAATGTCAGTTAAATATGAAGGAAAAAGAGCTCTGGAAAATCATGCATAAACAAAAGAAGCAGTGTACCTTTGGACATGTTAGGATTAGGCTTAAAGTGTCACGTGAGCGCATGGCGTTGGAGCTGTCATGTTGACTGTCTGCAGTTACTGTGTGAAATTTTCTTTTACAAGGTGGTTTGAGAAAACTTATTTTTATGCATGAGAGAAGTGCTTCTTGATTGGCCGGTGAATGCCCTGTTTGTTTTTATGAAAGCTGTCACTGAATAAACGAAGCAGACTTGTGTAAATCATGCTGGCCCTGGATTTCCTGCAGCATAGAGGCAAGGGTTTTGTTTTGAGGAACATGATCATTATATTTTCCACTTTCTTTTTATAAAAGACCTACATGAACACCTGTTCGCGCTAACCGGAATAAATCCAAACACGATTTTAGTTTTTAAAAGGGTGAAAAGGGCATTTAGCGTTTATTAGCGCTGCATGATGACTTTTCGGTTAACGTCGGACCGCATGTAAGACGGTAGCCCCATTATGAATAGAGTGACATCCCTCGTAATGTCATAGTGCAACACATCGCTCGCGTGTTTGTGATGATGTTGGTCTAACGAAACCTACTGCACTGCCAGTAGTATAAAAGTATAGCACATACAATTATGTACAGTATATATTACTTGATAATGATAACAAACAACTATTCCACTGTTTTATACTGCATTTTTTTCGTTACTTAGGCTATAGCATATAGCTTAGGTGTGTAGAAGGCTGTACCATCTAGATTAACGTAAGTACACTCTATGATGTCCTCAAAATGGCGAAATCTCCTAATGACGCATTTCTCAGGACGTATCCCTGTCATCAAGAGACACATGACAGTATTGATTCTGGTAGGTAGAACTACACAGTACAAACATTATTTCTACTTTATTTAGGCTGTATTTATCGTATGATTCCTGCTTTCACTATATGTTACTGTTATTTTAAGTGTTTGTTTTGGTAGGTTATTCTTTCATTCTGGGAACGCTGAAAATATTTCCCATATAAATTAGTGGTAATTCCTAACACCATTACATCATTACACTATTTTGGCTTATGAAAGGTTTCATAGGAACACTACACTTTTGTAAAGCAGTCATTACCTGTGTTGACACAAATATGTCATGTTTAGTGCTTAGTGGTTGATAAAGGGGAAAAAAATATCGGATTGGTATCCGTATATTGAGGTCAGACTGGACTGTTAGAAATGATATTGTGATATCTCTAGTAATTATCCAGACTTTATATCATTTAATTATTTTTTTAGTATTCAAGTGTATGTTTTTAGGCAAGTTTGCATTTGAAATAGTTAAATTTATAATATATCAAATGCAATATTCTCTTTCTGAAGGGAGGGAATGTCTGTAGCCATTATTCATGACAATTTATATATACTAATTATTGAGAAGAGCCTGTTGAGCAGGGATGTATACTGGAATGGGGCACTGGCCCCAGCTGAAGGCTGATTGGCTCCCTGAGTGCCCCCTCCCCTGTCACTCATTTGTTTAGAACGTATCTTTAGATAATGATAAGGTTGCCCCCTCTGTAAGAATTATGTCCCCTCTCACACCACCACCTTAAAAAAATCATCGAATCACCCTGTTGTTAAGAATGTTTGATATTTATCTTGTTACTATAATTCACAGACTGGGTTAAGGCGCCCTGATTTGGGAGCGATAATTGGACAGGCGACCATTATGTCTAAGTTGAGCTATGGGGCTGGTGTGTGGAGATGCTGGGTCCTGCTGAGACCAGAGGCGGCAGATGTTAAGTGGTGCCAGAGGAGAATGTGGAAGGGTCTTTACTGTTTAACTGAAACATTATGGCTGGAGGGGGTGGCTGGTCCTTGATGTCTTTTAAGCTTTCACTTAAACCCAGTCCAGATGTCTCCTCGAGATGGGTCCCTCGAGTTAGACATCCTCCTCGTTTTCAGCCTTGAAAAGTATCCAATGTCCTGTGGCTGTTGCCCCCTACCAGCTGTCGCCTCGCTGGGTCCTGCCGTCCACCAAACGTCCTCTCTTGCTGGCATCTAATGCGGCGTCTGTCCAGATGGGTTCTGGTATGCCAACCAGCAGTCACCACCATCTCCACACACCTTGGTTTGTTCCAACAATGCCTTGCAGCACGTGTTATAAATACGGTGCTGCTGAAATATCAAGAAAATTTACTTAAACCTGAACAATAAATCAGAGTCTCGTTGCAGCGGGGTAATGAATTTTAAACTAGCTTTCATTGTGATTCCCAGCGCCTTAATCAATATGAAAACATGATGACTAAAAAACACGACCCATCTACATGCAAAAACAATAAAAACAACACTACTACATACTCTGTGGAATTATTCATGTGCAGCTGCTTTTTCCTGCTGTTTAACAAGTGAAATAAGGCAAAGATCTGCTAACATCTGGCCAGGAATACATTTTAGTGTGCTGTTCAGTGTATACTGCTGGGAAATATGTTGGCTGGCTTCTGAAGTGGACAGGATGCTGGGATGTGAGATGAAACACTGCTGCTAGTCTCTTTGCTTCACTTCAGGCCATCGACAGTGACGTGCCACAGTCATTTGTAGAACTATCCAGATTCCTAGATTCCTTGTTCAGATGTTCTAAGGTCAAGTACTGAAAAGGTACTTTTGTTTTTCTCTTGCTCATATGCATAGACAGTAATATCTGAGCAGAGGGAAAGAATGGATATGAGCACTATGGTGTCCTTGCTGCCGCGCTCCACATCCCTTCTGCCGCACTCCACATCCCTCATGCAGTGCTCCACATCCCTCCTGCCGCGCTCCACATCCCTCCTGCCGCACTCCACATCCCTTCTGCCGCGCTCCACATCCCTCCTGCCGTGCTCCACATCCCTTCTGCCGCGCTCCACATCCCTTCTGCCGCGCTCCACATGCCTTCTGCCGCACTTCATATCCTTACTGGCACGTTTCACATTAGTATGCATCAAAGGGGGTGGTGGCCTAATGGTTAGGGAAGTGTGCTTGTAACTGAATGGTTGCTGGTTTTAATCCCTGACCTTCAAGGCACCCCTGAGGTAAGCTGGGCGCGGTACAGCCCCTAAGAACCCTGGGGCACTGAATTGGCTGCCCCCTGCTATGTCACATATGGGTTAAATGCAGAGGACACATTTTGTTGCGGTGTGTCAACAATGACAACTGATCACTTTCCCTTACTACCCTCTTTGCATCCTTCTTTTAGTTGGGGGGGGGACAGTAGACCAGACTGACCATGATGAAGGTGACCATACTTTCAGACCATGGCAGAGGATCCCCCTTATAACATACAGAGAGGTCCTGCAGGAAGTAGGGAGGTCCCTGGTTAAAGCTGCTATCTTACAAAAGTAATGGATTTTTCTTTATGACAGCCTTATGCACAGTAATAGGCTTGTCTGTTGAATCACTGAGCAACAGTTTCAGTGACCCGTTTATTAAAAATCGTGATGATAAAACACGACGAAACTGGGGAAGCGTACTGTGACCCTCAATCTGTATCTTATGTTCATCCATTCACTATGGGAAGCCACCTGGATCCCACCATACAGATTTGGCAGGAATCAGACATTTTATGACGAATCTCTATTTGGTGCTATACTTTATACTGTGAACTTAAAATATGAATGTGTCTCTTAATGAAGCATCAACAAATGGCTTTGATGTAATCCCTCCATCATCTGGATTAGAATGGTCTCAAATATCACAAATCTGTCTTAATACTTAAAAATGACTGGTGTTCTTCACCAGCTCAATGTTGTGCTCCAGATTCGTTTTAACAGTTGGCCCACCCTCTCCTCTTTGCTCTAGTCCTGCTGCATTAGGGAAATTCTCTGCTACAGAACTTCAGTCACATGGTATCATTGCATCACTGAAATATTTTATTTTGGTTTGATGACCAAACCCTTTGCTTATCAGCTCACACTGGTGTTTCTTAGATTGCACTGCAATTGCATTACTTAGATAAACAAGTTAATCATTCAGGCTAAAGGATTAACAACTGTAGACTTCCCAGTTCATGTGATGCACGCCTGATACTCTTTTCTTCCACACGTCGGTCGTTAATCACCTGTCGCTCTCTCTCTAGGAGGACACATTTCTTAGCATTCCACGGCCTTGCAGTTTGAAGAGCATTGAATGTAATTACCCATAGTTCACTGCCCCTGGACTCATGTGAGCCAGTTGTTAAAACAAAGATGCCCCACATGTCTCCGGGTGAAACTGAATATTCACAGCTAATCCAAAGTGGTGCATGTATGTAGGAGGGGTTCGATGGGAATGGTCCCCTGAGGAACTGGTCTAACCAGGACTGGGGCTCCATAAGCCAGGATGGACTTTATGAAATCATGCTATTTGGTCCAAGGTTGGGAGCTGGGTGTTCAGTAAGTGATCACTTAAAGGGATATCGCACTCAAAAATAGCATACTGATCAGTTTGCCAATCACCTGAAATTGTTCAGAGCACCTAAGGGGGATTTATTGTAAGCAACTTAAATGGCATATTGAAACTCAATTTCCTGAAAAATGTCAGCAACATTCAGCTCTGCTCAAATTTATTTAGAGTTCTCTGTAAATTGACAGTCGTCATCTGTAAATTGTTTTGTTTCCTGATCTCTGCTGGATGTGTTCCTGAATGTCTTGTTTTCATCAGTGTGTTTGCCTTTTAAAAACAGCATTGACGTATCGCGTTGCACACATTCAGATACAGGGTTCCTCACTACCTTTGAGTCAGTACGATTATCGAGTGGAGAGATTAATATGAAATTCTGAGTGCGAGCTACATGCACCTCCAATGTCAGGTGGTAATCCATTCAAAAGGACCACAAAACAGAAAAATGCACGTTTGACTGCTTACATAAATGAGGAGCACTGTTTAGATAAAGTGCCCAGTGCAAGGACGCTTTTCCACCGCACCAAGTATGGTCCTTTCGGCATGGTACTTTTGGTACCTTTGCTTTTCCATTGACTTCCGGTCGAGTACCAGTACCAAAAATTCTAGTACTGAAAATTCCAAACCAGCTAGGTTACGTCTTTAGTATTTTGGGGTGGCACTTAGTTATGCAAATAGTTTGCCTCTGAAACACCATACAAATGCAACCTTGAAATCAGAAAATAATAATAAAGTAAAAAAAAATGTGCGATTTGTTCATAAGAACATATACAACAAAAAGATCCGGATGGCATGACAAGAAAAGAAAAGGATGAGAAAAAGTATTTTGTTGAATATACTAATACAACATGCAGTGTGCAGTCCTTGCGATGTGATAATACGCATATAGCGTGCTGTCCTAGTGATGTGATAATACGCATATAGCATGCTGTCCGAGTGATGTGATAATACGCATATAGTGTGCTGTCCTATAGCGATGTTATAATACGCATATAGCGTGCTGTCATAGCGATGTGATAATACGCATATAGCGTGCAGTCCTAGTGATGTGATAATACGCATATAGCGTGCTGTCCTATAGCGATGTTATAATACACATATAGCGTGCTGTGATAGCGATGTGATAATACGCATATAGTGTGCTGTCCTATAGCGATGTTATAATACGCATATAGCGTGCTGTCCTAGCGATGTGATAATACGCATATAGTGTGCTGTTGTAGCGATGTGATTTTGGCGAACATCTGAATGTTACCTTCTGAACTATAAAAGGCATGTCTACTTGATAGGGTGCAGCCGGCTGGCCTTGAAATTATCACTGATAAGAATCGCTATATAACCTACAGTTTTGTTACTCATTCTGAGCCAACAAAGGGAAGATTTTACATATAAAAAACTGATTAGAGCCGAAATGATTACATTTTGCCAGAGTTCTTCTTTCAGTTCCAATCTGGAGTTTCATGTAGTGTTCACCTGACTTTGTGACCTCCTTAGTGATGAACATCAGCGTTCCTCTTCCCAGCCATGAAGTCTATCTCTTATGTCACACTCTGTGAGGACAGATAAGGAGTAATCAAGTACTTAAATGAAGCTTTGTCCATTTATTGTGTATAATAGGATTACAGCGAGCATAATTGTGCCAGTCACATTATTTTGTTGAGATCTTGCAGAAGAGCAGGATGCTGCACATCACAATTGAATTGACACATTATTTCCTGTAGAAGTATGGAAGCCGAAGAGGGACACATTTTATGTTATATGTCCCATGGTGTGTGCGTGTGTATAATATCCATCCATCCATCCATCCATCTTCCAAGTGCCAAGGTCTGTTGCAGAGTACACACACACACACACACACACACACAGAAGAATGTATCAAGATTTGCAATGTCGAAGTATGATCAGAATATATAGAGAAAATGGAAAACGACAAGAATCATGCACAGTATTTGCTATGCATCCAAGAGTCAGTGGTTGCATTTGGAGAGCACATGTTCAGCTTCTGGCCACGGGCCGCTCTCATCTAAAGATGACACACTTCGCCTGTTCGTGTGACCTTTTAACCTTGCACCTCCAGGGAAAAAAAATCTCATGAATTATTGCCAAAATTCCTTGACATATGAAATCCTCGGAAGCCAAATGACTCTTGATATTAGAAATATTATAAAGCACGGATGTAAATTCTCATTGACGGTTGAATGGTTGAATCGTGGTTTTTTTTTTCAAGTAGTCTATGGTTTTTTTAATAAAATTCAGAAATGAGTAGTGTCAGTTCCTGCAGAGGAACTGAAAATTCACAAGCTATACAAAAACAAAACATTCTGTCCAAATATAGATTTGTCCCAGGATACAGAAAAAAAGAAGAGAGCTATCAAATTTGAATCAGGTCATATCAGTACGCATACATTTAAACCAGATTAACTAGTTATATTTAGTCATCTTAGGTGTTACTTTTACCAGTGTAAACAGGATACAACTGCAGAGTCTCTTAACACTTCAATAATATCTAAGTTACAGCTCCATGTCCTTAAGCACTATGCCACCTATTGGCCAGTTGTATGTCAGGCATCATTGGAGAAACAGTCTTAGGGGTGGGAAAATTTAACCTAGGTTCACGCTAGATGTATGTTAAATGGTTGTTAATTTGCAATGTTTTTAAGCAGGGAGGGATTCAGTTACAGTAAATGGTGTTTGAAAGCATGATGCTGAACTTGTGTTATTCTGGGCAACCGTGCAACTAAGCAGCATCCAGCCAATACACCAGCAAGGAATTGACATTGAGGGGAATGGTGGTCTGCGTCTCTCTTTCGCGTCAGTCTGTCTCCCCATGGCGCCGGTCTTCGCTGGAGGTCCGAGTGACAGATTTTCTGCAGTCAGACATTCCAGTGTAGATGTGCCCCACTGTAACGGAATGCTTGGCCGAGGAAAAAGCCCCCAGACGACAGCTGTTCCCGGGTGGACCAGTTTAAGCTTAAGTGGTTCAGAGCGTTGAGCGATGACCCAAAGACGGGCCCCTCATCCCATTCAAGCCCTTTCATCACCGACCATCAGCACCATCAAGGCTGAAACCCAAGTCCAACTTGCACAGCTTCTTAGACAGAGCAAGGATTAGATCATCGTGCTAAAGATCTTGTTGGCCAGCTGGGGAGAATCCTTTTGGTCATGTGGGTGGTTCCACCTTAATGAAGAGGGCATGGAAGCTTGAGGAGCTCCAGCAGGAGGACCAGGAAGTAACTGTGGTGGATCCAGGAACTGTCACTCAGGCCCAAATTCACGGGAATGGGAGCAACCCGACTGAGGCTGGAAGGAATTACGATGATATTGGACGCACTGTGCAGGGGAATCTGAGAGACCCGAGCTGTGAACCCATGGCCTTGTTGTTGCAAGTGAACTGCTCCCCCGGGTGCTGAACCACACCACCGCTGACAGGGTGTAAAATCAGAGAGGAAGAGCTAAGCCAGAAGAAACGGACCTGCCAGGCAAGGCCCCAATCCTGCTCTGCAGATGTATGTGATCTTTAATTATGTAGCCAGCTGGGTGGTGTGTAGCTCAGTACCTGTGATTGGAAGATCATCAGTTTAAATCCCTGGGCTGGCTGAGTGATGTCACTGTCGGCCTTTAACCCCCAGTTGCCCCCTGGATGCTGTTAGATCCTGCTCTCTAAGCTGCTGCCCGGTCAGTGGAGACTCCTGACTACATTTCTACAGAATGTCCTGCCTTTTGAAGGACCTGCTAGTACAGGGGTCTCAAACTCCAGTCCTGTGGGGCTGGAGCCCTGTGTAGCTTAGTTCTTTCCCCCTTCCACCACAAATGATTCAGCTCAAGAGCTGTGTGGTAATTACCACAAGGAGTTGAATCAGGCGTGTTAAATGAGGTTAAACCCAAACCTGTGTAGGGCTCCGGCCCTCCAGGACTGGAGTTTGAGACCCCTGTGCTAATAGCATAATCAGCTACTGTTGTACCAATTATCTAAGTATCTTATTAAGCAGCCAAGGCTCACACCCATTTTTTATTTCTAGGAACATTTACTGAACATTACGATTATGCTATGGAAACGTTCAAAGTGTTCCGCTTTCCTGATGCTCCCAGAACATTATCCTAGTCCTACAGCCGCTATTATAACTGAGAATGATAATTTAAAAGTGAGCGTGGGGTAGGCTGGGACAGCGGGTAACTGTCACTTTGCACCTCAAGAGTCAGGGATTCAAGGCTGTGTGGCGCAGTTACGGAATACACATATAAATAATAGTTTTCAATATTAATTATGTTAAGATGTTCAGGTAGCAGTGCTACTGCACTAAAATTGATAGAACCTATGTTAAAATGTAAAACATGGAAATTGTGCTCCACCAACATACAGTAAGAATGTTCTCTGCCAGTTTTGAGAAGACCTTGAAATGACATTTGTTAAAGTTCTGGGAATGTTCCCTGTTAGCTGGGCAGCTGTTTCCCATGTTAAATGCAGGAATGTGCACTTGTGAGTAAGTGTGTGTGGTTGCTTAGCAGTCAATATTGTAAAAACAATATTAGTGTTTATCAATGGGTGACCTCCAACTCCTGACTTTTAGGAATCATGAACACATACAGCACACTGGCAGCACTGCTACGTCTTTCAGTTTTTCTAGATCAGGGGTCTCCAACTCCGGCCCTGGAGAGCTACTATCCAGTTGGTTTTCTATCCTACCTGGCTTCTGATGAGCCACAGCTGTTCCGGGGGGGGGGGGGGGGGGG
>JAODKF010000046.1:3620968-3639126 GCA_026779585.1 Mormyrus proboscirostris | reverse complement strand
TTCTAACTGGACTGCCCACTTATTCCGAACATCTACATTCAGGTTCTGTCAAAGCTGGAGTGCAAACGCAGGGGGGAACAAGGTGCTCTGCCTGCGCTTCAATTCTGATGGGATCTCAAAGTATCCTGTGGGGCATTTCGGTGGACTCCTTGCATTTTTTTTTTTTTTTTACTTGATTTTACTTAATCTTCCTCCTTCAAGATTAAGATTTTCGTGACTAGCGACTCCAGGTCTTGCCAGAATGCTTCACTGGAATTCATGTCTGGTCGTTGACCGGGTTCATCTGGAGATTTCCGTGCCATTTAGGATCTTCATCCTGCTGTGGAGACCCACCGTCTGCTCGGTTTCAGGCCACAGATGGGAGGCGCCGACATCCTTCTGCAGCATCTGCTGACGCGATGCAGAATTTATGGTTCTGTCAATGACAGAAACCAGCTTCGCCACCATGCTGGACGGTTGGGAGAAGGCCGCAATGCCCCAAAGAACTTCTCATTAAAGCCCAAAAGTCTGGAATCTCCCTGGACCATCCATGTGCTCTGTGGTGTAGTTGGTGGTCAATCATTGTCTCGTCCAATCCGTCACAACCTCTTTTGTTCAGTGTGTCTGATGCTTGGGTCATGAACACACATTATAATGTATTCTGTAGGTGCTTTTATCTAAAGTGGCACACTTTATTTTTAGGGAAACAGTGACCAGTCTCTAGGAGTTAAGGGAATTGCTCAGGGGCCCAACTGTGACATCATTCTACTGACTATGGGATTTGAACCACTGACCTTCCAATCACAGACACAGTGCCCTATCATACTCAATGATGCACCACCTCCATAGGCTGAAGTGCAGCCTGCAGATTCTTTGTCCATAGACAACCTGTTTTTTTCAAGAGTGTGGTAAAAGGAGGCCTAATACGGCTCCATTTGAAGACATCAGTGGATCAGCCTCAAATGCACCAAAAATCATTTCTGGACCTATGAAAACCAATAAGCCTTTGCTTATTTGGCCCAGTTTAATTTTCGTTATTTTGATCACATGTTTGATGCTAGAATGAGAAGCTTCACACTGGGTGTGGCCTGTCACACCAGGAAAAGCTGCCTAATCTTTAGACACCTAATACTACAATTGCTTATTTTTATGATTTTTTTGGGTTGGTGTGCTGGCACAGTGATTAGAACTGCCGCTTCACGTCTCTAGGACGGGGGTCCCTGTCTTCACTATGGTTCCATGTTTGTGGAGTTTGCATGTCCTACCCATGTCATTGTGGGGTGCTTCAGATTCTCCCTATTAAAAGATCTTTTTAAGACAGGGAATTGGCTACTACAAATCCTATAGATATACAGCGGTGTGGGTTAGGACCCTATGACTATGATTAGAAGGCTATTAGTTCAAACCCCATGGTTGGCTGACTGATGTCACCATAGGCCCCTTCAGCAAGGCCCCTAACCCCAGTTACCCCAGGGACTGGCTGACCCTGCACTCTCAGTTCTACTACACTTTAGTCAAAAGCATCTGCTAAATAACATCTAACTTACATAATTTAAAACAAGACTATGATGATGATTATGCTAAAGAATTTCATTATCACCAGGGTAAGTGATTTTTCTTTGTGTAATGTAGTGCGGTACATTTTTACAGCTCTGTCACTAAGCATGGTGTAAGTGATGTGCACCATGGAGAAAGACAGGAAAGTCAGTTTGGGGAATGGGTCATGCACAAGCTATTTCATGTAATTATTCAGGAATTCCAGCACGGGCCAGATGAAGGTTTCTGGTAGACAGTGACCTCAATGAAACAAGCAGGCAGATTTAGAATAAACTATGACAGACGAAGCAATTCTCTAATTAAAGTTAAATGAGCAGCCGACGAGATGAGAGAGTAGTAGAAACCGTGAATATGATATAACGTGTCTTGCGGGCGTTTCTATATGATGTCATGTCAGACTGAGTCCTGGGATTTAAAATGGCAGCTAATCAATCACTTCTGCTGTCCAGGAAGCGCGTAGGTGTGTCGATCGGGTGTTAATTGCTCACAGTAGTGGAGCATATTTGTTCTCCACTCTCTAATTGCTTCGTCTGTCACCATGGAAACGAGCGATGCAGAAATGGAGCCCATCAGCAGCGTAGTCACTAAGAAAGCTGATCAAAAAAACAGCAAAGTTAGGACTTCCAGATGCTCCTCCTGTGGCACATTTAAGGCTGGAGCAAACAGGGCAGCAGTGAGCTTAGAGCATCCAGAAGCTTCTCCTGTGTCACACTCAAAGCAGGGATGATTTCACACTCAGTACATGAACTTGCAGGAAATCCATGGTTCATCTTGCAAAATACATGGCACTTCGGGGCTTTACCTCATCTCCTGACCTTTGACCTTTAGAGTGAATCCACCAGGGCCAAGGGCACCCAGCGCCCCCCCCCTCATGTCCTCATCAGCGGAGCGGTCTCCTGTCCCCACTGCGTTCCAACGACCACACATCACACGCACAGTCAGCCTACTCCGTGTCGCGCGATCCTCCGCTGCGGACGTCGCAGAGACAGCAGAACCCCCTGAGGACCCCCCACCCCACAGACTATGAAGCTGAATTGCTAATGTCAGAAGTTAAGCTTTATTCTGGGTTATTGCTGACCTGAGACACACACACACACACACACACACACTCTTGCTTCAGTCTGTGGTTGTTCATGACGCCAAAGACACTCCGGAACGCTCTCATTACTGCGATAAATAACGCTGACCCTCCTCTCCAATACTTTCAGAATAAATAAACTGACTAATAAAAAGAAAAACACATTGCAATTCAATCGTCAACAACAGAGAAATGAATATGTGTAAGGCTGAAGAAGTGTGGCTGCAGAAGGCTACACTACAATAAGGGTTTAAAAGCCTAATAAGGTTCATTCGCTGCTCTGTGAGTCTCTGTTCTTGCCTGTAGTACCATTTTTTGGGGGGGGGGGGGCACTAGCTGTCATCACACAAAGTGGCCCTGGAGCCCTTTCTGTTATCGGCGAGGGGGAGGGCATCCTTCACAGCAAGCGTTTCGCAGTCTGCTGGATAAAAGCACGTCTTACGGGGGGGGGGGGCGAGCGGGCGGTGGTGGTGCAGGCAAAAGCCGTGGCCTCTTAACCCCCGAGGTGCCGTCACTGACCAAATGGTGAAATAAAAATCATTGTAACAAGAGAGTGCAGCTTCTTGAAGGCTGGAAACAGGGATGATGAACTGACCAGACACTTGGAATGCGCTGGAAACACGTGGTCTTTTTAAAGAGAATAGGAAGAGTGATTTCCTCTCTCATAACCCCGGGCACCTCAGACAATCACTCCACACGGAACTCAGCCAGGTGGAATTTTGGATAATGGAATGCAGGCGGACCAGGAAGAGTGCATTATGACGAATTTGACCTCTGACCCACGCACATGCAGAACCAGTCCTATTGTCCGAAACGCATGAGCTCACACAAGCAGCCTATGGTCATCTTATTTCCTGCTGCCCTCACTCCAGCCACCCCACCCCCTGTCCTCCGATGTCATGGAAGGCCCCACCCCCTGTCCTCCGATGTCATGGAAGGTCTCCATGTGAACAGACCAGCCAGGCCACCGAAACACGAGCCGCGGGAAATACAGAAATGACGGTCAGCTTCCCAGTAGGTGTGGACGAGCAGGTGCCTCACTTTTCCATTCCATTGTTAGCGATAACCAAAGAGCAGGGGGAGTGGTGGCTACGACACAGCATTACTTGTATTAATCAGTCATATACAACGATTAAAGGTATGCAAGCTGCTTTGAATGAAGTAAACATGGAGCTCTGTGAGTGTAGGAGCTGAGGAGCAAAAGGGAGCAGAACGATGGTGAGATCAGCCACAGGCTGAAACCGGGACACTAGTATACATGACGGAGAATCAGCTGCCTCACTGTCTATCCATTTCACTCTTATCTGACTGTCAGTGGTTGTGGAAATATTTCAATCTGTTCATCATCCAACCACTGGGTCAGGACCAGCTCAGAGAGCCTATCGCGGGCAGTTCAGGGTACAGTGCTAAGGATGGAATCCAGTCCATCACAAAGCACATTCACACCTGCGGGCGACATAAAGACACCAGTTAGCCTGCCTGCATGTCCGTGGACTGCTGGAGGAGACTGTCAAATCATGGAGATAATATGAAGACTGCACACAGAGGGGGATTCGAACCCGCAACTGGAGAAGTGCGAAGCAGCAGCACTACCCACCGAGTCATCGTGTCACTGTGATACAGCCAGGCACTGTCGGTAGTAACACCAGCAGAACTCCTCTGAATGGTAGCAGTAAGGTCGTGCATCTTGCTAACCCCTTCAAACGCCTGTTAAAAGGCAGCTTTTCAGACTCACTGGTGAAATTAATGGTGACGCAAGCCGACAGGAATGCAGGCCTTGATGCACGGCTCCCCCATGCACCATTCCGGCCATATTAATAGAGGTAATGTGTGCTGTGGCGCGCTGCGATCTGCACTCTGACCCCACTCTGAGCTGGCGTCTAGCTCCTCTATGACAGCATCTGCGGACAAACTGAGCTATTGTACAAGTAAAATACACTGACAGCACATGCCTGCTGAGGACTCTTATAAAAGAGCTGCTGAATGGGGATATTGATTCGTGGGGCTCAGCGCCAGTCCATTATTTCAACATTATATATATATATATATATTGGTACTTTTACACACACACAGACACACACACACACGTGGTTGACGCATCCATCCCTAAAGTCATATGTCCATGTAGAGGCTCGCAATGTGAACACGAATGAATTGTGTTACGTGCAGAATGATTTATATCATAAGGGAGAGCAGAGGTCCTTCTGTGATGGAGATTTAAAGGAAAGGCCAACCTCTTCGTAATTACGCACATCTTTGGCCCCGATTTAGGATTTGTTACACCCAAGAAAAATCACTTATCATCCAGGGGAGTCGAGCTCATACAGCGATTCCTTCAGGATGCAGATGGCAGAATTAAATTAAATTAATTTATATATATATATATTACCCTCCCTGCGGTGCCGTTACATGGTGTGTGGTGAATCCATCACAATATAATCTGTCCAGAATGGTGCAGGAAACCTCAGCGAATGATGACCCAGCAAGACCCAAACAAGCAGCAGTATCCCATCTTTGATCATTCAGCTATTAGCCTCCATTTCTGTTTTTTGCAATTCATATCTACCCATCTTCAAAAAGGGTGGCACAGAAAGCGGGGCATTGGCACGGGGCTACCCTGCACAGGATGCCAGTCCATCGGAGGGCACATGCAAACTCACGCAGTATGGCCAATGCAGAGAGCCCAGTCCACCAAAGCACACGTTTTATGGAGTGCAGGGTAAAACTGCAGTACATGGAAGAAACGCATAGGATCATGGGAAGAACACGCAAACTTCACGCGAAGATACTGAATCGTGGGACTGCAGCACTGATGACTGATCCTCCATGGCCTCCTGCATGTTTTACAGCTGATGTTATTCTATTGGACCAGATCTGCATCTTCTGGGATGTGGACTGTCGATTTTATTTATTAGTGCTGTTCCTTAGCAACCAGGATACTTCTTACCCTGTGGATAACAGCTAGATAATATACAACCTGCGAGCCTTGCTTTACCTCATGGCACTTTTGGTTTATTTACATGGCTAAATAAAAAAAAATAAGCAAGTGGAAACGAGATGTCATAAATCAGGGAAGTCGGCTTTCCCCTCATAATTACATTAAGTTACAAAACAGTTATTTCTAAATGAGATGGACAGTAGGGGAATTGTATGATAATGAGATCAAGGCCCAATATTCTGCGCAATACAACAAAAGTCGTGGGGGAAATGGCGTTATCTGATCTTTTTTGCAATATTCTGCTCCTTGAAGTGTAATAAGCTTTCGAGGAACATTTTCAGTAACATGACATTTATTAATCCCTCATGTGCATTGAACTTCTTCGATTAGGGGTTTGAGTGTAACTTTTTATAAAAGAAACAAGTCTGGCCACATTATAGGCTAGTTTAAAAGCCCTAGCAGTGCCGAGAAATATACAATAAATTGTAAAAATCGAATTAAGAATAATGTTTCTTTGCACAGTGTGATAATGGTAAATCAGTTTAAGCTTTAGTGGAATCCAGGGAAATGAATCAATTAGCCAGCAGCCGATCAGCCAGCGCTCGTCCATCATCTGGAGACGTACCTGCTTTAAACCGAGCTGTTGTAAAAATATCCAGCTTTTGTTTACGGTTGAATTATTCCAGCTGGCGACGTTACACTAGATTATGTAGCGACAGCTGCGCACAGTTGAAATTTCAGCGCTTTGAAAGCACTTAACGACAGAGATGATGGGTGTGAGCGGAACAAATGAGCGTCAGCGGAAAGCGAAGTGAAATAGGCTGTGCGATCGCATAAAGCCGCCGTCTCCTTCTCTAATTTGATTTCATTTGCACAAAAACCCAGCGGTGGCGTTTACGCACAGCACAGCTGCCAAGACGCGGGCAACAAGTGAAGCGCAGTTACACCGACCGACCACATGCGGTACAAGGCGCTACTTCAAAGAGCCGGTATGGCAAGTTCTCAGCTCTTTCTATTAGCATTGCTGACTTTAATAGTTTTAGATGTGTAGCCCATGTCCGATTTCTGAGAGCAATATCATGACCTGTCCCCATTTAAAATTTTGTTTCAACATAGGGCCTCGTTGTGGCACAAATTGCCAATAAAAGTCCGTTTCAACACAAGGATTGTTTTGCAACACAAATCAATGCACGCTATTTTTGGGGGTCCAAGGAATGTTTATGTGCAGGATACCAATGAAACTGAAAACAATACGAATATTTGTGGTACAATTTACCAGTGAATCGTCATGCAAACAAATCTGTCGCCCCCTCACGCTATTTATGCGTATTTATGTTTAAATACAATTTGAAAGTAAAGTGCTTTGTATTTAAGTCTCATATATGAGATTTTGAAATTTGGACTTATTTGTCTTTATTATACAACAATTAGACGTATTAAACCTAGAAAGTATAGTGTCGACCATTAATATAAAAACCCTCGCATTGCCGATAAGAAACGCGCAATGATGAAGCTTTCAGGTACTTTTCGAAAGCGGAGATCCCGGACTCACCTTATTCTGCGCAGCGGCATATTGGGACAGCAGAAAGACGCAGGCGATGGTGCTCCTATATCTCCACATCTCTGACGGGTTCCCTCACTCACACAGGCTGCAGCTGGGTTTCCTGGTCTCCCGCTTGTCCTATTAACGGGGGCAGCAGTTCGAGACGCTAAGAATGCATTGCCTGGAAGAGAATGAATGTGAACCCGCCTCGACTCAAGAGCCGTGTAACACCCTGTCCGGCCGGTGGCTGCAGAGAAACACCCCTATCCTGTTAGCGTGTTCACACGTGTGAATGAAGGAGCAACGCCTCCATTACTGGGGACATCCTAAGTACGTCATTATTGTGGCAAATGTAGGTTACAACAAACAAATAAACAAATCAACAAATAAAACATTGGCCTACTTAATTTCCTCAGTTTCATCATTAATTTAAAATTGTCACCAATGTGCATGTCACCCTCGGAACATTTCTAATGAATATAATTTTAATGCAATTTATATAAAGTTTAGAAAGATTTCCTTGTTAGATTAATAAGCAGGTGCAACTATCACAGAAACCTGCAAAAAATTAATACACTGAGTTGCTGTTTACTTCTACTTTGTGACCTTTTTTGCACAATGTTTCATGTTTTTAGAAGATTGAAAATTGCATCCAGATCATCACATTGTATTATGTTTTTGTCTTAGTTTTAAAATTTACGGGACAAAATTGTAGCACATGTTCCGCGATTAACTACCGCCATCTGCTGGTGTACTCAAGTACTGAGGCGAAGAATAACAGGGCCGTCTAGCTAGCGGACTGCGAAATACCTTATGAAGGTTTAAACTGGTTTTCGGAGGTTTGGAAATACCTACCAGTGGTGGGCTGTGGTTTGATTTATAACAGTAGTTTCAAACTGTAAAATTTAAACCCAGAACACCCCCGCGATTAAATTGGAACATGGTTTTCTAATTATATTTTCCGTTAATGTTTATGCAATTAGCCAAAGCTGCTGAATTTATTTGCAGTATGTGGTTGTTATTAGTCTGAAATTAAAAGGCAGATTTTATCATTATACTCTGTGCTTGGTCAGTGATCCATAAGGACGCAGAGCCTTATGGCTGCCTGGCTGACACCCTTCTGCAGTGTGGCTCTCTGAATGCAGGGCTGAGGAGGGTTCCAGGCTGGGGGAGACGCCCGGGATGGGATCCCAGTCCATCACACACACAGGGGCAGCCTGGACATGCAGACTCACCTAACTGCGTGTCCTTGGTGCGTGAGGAGGAGCTGAAGTGCCCAGAGAATACTTCTGTGACAGTGCAGGAAGATGCAAACTGCAGTTCCAGAGCTGAGCAGAGGCGTTGCTCCACACCAAGACACTCTGCTGACCCAGAAGATCCTAATGTTCTTCTTGATTTCAGTTTAATAACTTTTTAACAAAGCTCCATTGTGATGCTCTCACTGGATATAGATGGTTTGAGTGAACTGACCTAAATTCTCTATGAAATATGTACGTGTATGTGTGTGTGTGTGTGTGTGTGTGTGTCCTACAATGTGATGAAAACCTGTTATTTTGTTACGTTGTCAGGACATGTGATCTGTGACTGCAGTCAAAAAAAAACTAAAAATGCCAAAAGTCTCATATTTTGTTTGGTTACTTGTGCTTAAGGTTAGTGCTGGGTAGGGGTTAGGGTCGTCACAAAGGTATAATTACAAACCTTTGTGCGTGTGTGTGTGTGTGTGTGTGTGTGTATGGTTCATGTATACATTACATTATGGAGGTATTTGGTCCCCACAATGTGATAAAAAACGTAACATGAACACACCCTTAATGTCCTTGAATTAACTAATGAACAAGAGCTAAAACTATTACAATTAACATCTAACCAACCACTTGTCCACTGGACCCAATCCCCACTGCACTTCTTAAAGAATCCCTGGGAGTTCTGGAAAGACCTATAACTGCCATACTGAATGCATCCCTGTTATCAGGCGACGTCCCTTTAGTAATAGCAGTGATGGTAAGTCACTACTGAAATAGCAAAGTTTGGATCCCATAGAGCTCAGCAATTACAGACCAATCTCAAACATACCATTTTTGTCAAAAGTTCTGGAGAAGATAGATGCTGCTCAACTTCACTCATACTTGGAGACAGACAACATACTGGGTAGTTTCCAGTCAGGCTTCTGTCTAGGACACAGCATATAAACTGCCTTACAGTAATTAAAGTTGCAAATGTTATAACAATGGCAACTTGTGCCGACAGAACGACTGTGCTCGTGTTTCTGAACCTTAGTGCAGCCTTTAACACGGTTGATCATTTTATCCTATTACAAAGACTTAAATTTAAGGTTGAGTTGTGTGGAACGGTGTTGAAGTGGTTTAAATCATACTTAACTAATCGTTATCAATATATTCGAGCGTCAGATACTTATGGTCTATCGTCGATGTCACCTGTCTAATATGGGGTACCACAGGGATCAGTGCTTGGTCCTTTATGGTTTTTTCTCTACATGCTGCCAATAGGAAACATAACGAGAAAACATAATGTTAACTATCACTCCTATGCCGACGACACCCAAATATACATTTCAGTTGCACCGCATCTATTGTCACTTGAGTTAAGTGCTTCAACCAAGTCAAGAGCTGGATAGCTGAAAACTTTTTATTACTAAATGCTCAGAAAACTGAGCTTCTGTTGTTTGCTGATAAGTCCGTGGATTGGAATGCTTTAATCTCCACTCTCCCCTCCAAGAGGCTGAACTTTTCCCTCAGCAGCTCAGCCCGTAACCTGTGTGGCGTCTTAGATACGAGCCTCTCATTCAAATCGCATGTGGATCAGTATCGAAGACGTGCTCCCTCAGCTACATAATATCCTCAAACTACAACGATTTCTTACTATTCAAGACACAGAAAAACTGATACATGCCTTTGTATACAGTAGGTTAGGCTACTGTAATGTTCTGTTATCTGGCAGCCCACACTGCTGATTAAATATCTTGCAGCATATTCAAAATGCAGCATCTTGAATTGTCACCCGGAGCAGGAAGTTCGAACACTTAATGTGTCGGTGCATGTTCTGACCATCCATGCTCTCTGCCTTCCTTCACACCGTCCGAATGCTGCCTGTGGGGGGCCGGGAACATCTGAGCTGGAGTCCTGTTTCAGTCCCTCAGAGACACGTGGGCAGTGGTGGCTTGATGGTTAGGGAAGCGCACTTGTAATCGAAAGATTGCAGGATCGAATCCCCCACCAGCAAGTCAACACTGAGGTACCCTGAGTAAGGTACCGTCCCCAAGCACTGCTCCCCGGGGGCTGAATTAGCTGCCCCCTGCTATGTCACTAAAGTCACATATGGGTTAAATGCAGAGGACACATTTCATTGTTGTGTGGTGTGTTGACAATGACCACTAATCACCAAATTCTAGAAGGGTGACGTCATGGCTGCGGCCTTCAGTCTGCCACCTTATGCAGGTCAGCGTGGATAAGGGACTCATTGACTTTGTTTTGATTCTTAATCACAGTTTATACCTCCTATTTAGCAAGCATGTCCACTCTTTTCTGTTTTCAGTAATGTCAGTATACCTGGGGTGGGGGGGGTGCCAGTTGACCTTGGACCCCCAGAGGTTTTTTTCTCTCCTTATTTGGGAGTTTTTGGTTCCTCCTCTCTGTTGTCATCTAGCTTACTTTCTTTTCTTTGTCTTCTCTTTTCCCTGTTTTTGTATTATTATGTTCTGATGATATAGGCATGTATCACAACACACCTGTACGAAACGCCTTGGGGTGATTCTCTTGTGAAAGGTAAAGTCTAGAATTAGGTGATTAGTGGTCATTGTCAACACACCACAGCACACAGTGCGCAACAACGAAATGTGTCCTCTGCATTTAACCCGTATGTGACTTTAGTGACATATCAGGGGGCAGCTAATTCAGCGCCCGGGGAGCAGTGCTTGGGGACGGTACCTTGCTCAGGGTACCTCATTTGAACCTGCGATTACAAGTACGCTTCCCTAAGCATCAAGCCACCACTGCCCACTAGGTAAAAGTTCTAGGTAAAAATAAGTTTAATTGAATTGAATAACACATAAGAAGAGCAAATTACCAAAATCAACTCAGTCCACGGGATACATTTGAAGAACATTTTTGTAGGCTTGGTGAGTTTTTGGAATTTCACGAAAGTTCTTTATTGGATTTCAAGACTGAGTGAGTTTTGGTTCCCAATACAATAAAATTGGATGAGGAAACCTGACATTAGGATCAAATGGAGGTCTCAGCTCAAGCACAACAAAAAAATTGGAAATATGGTCTTTCCGTGTTTAATAAATGTAAACAGACAAGATTCCAGTGCGAGATTGTACGCCTGATATACGGAAAATGTACAAAATATACAGATACATACAGTATTGACAACAGCCTGAAGGGATTTAGTACAGTCCTAGCTGATTTCACGGACCGTCTGTGATATTGACAGGCTCAAAAGCAGTGAGACGTCATGGCCAACCGTAAGACCGTGACACTAGTGCGAGATTAACGCAAATGGACGTCTACGCAAACAGTTACCTTACCCCTGTTCCGTAATCGGCATTATTTTCTAGAATCGTGTTTTCTAATATTGTGAAATTAGCTTTGATATTTGTTTATTATGCAAATTCATTTTTGTCTGCTTCATGTTGGCACAGTGTATAATTGTACCGTAAGATCCTCTGTGTTGGATGCCACCTGCCGTGGATTTAACTTGCACCGCTCAACTCGGTGACAATGGAAATGCAGTACACATACTTGGGTCACTTTGCTTTGTTTTTTAATGGAACAGTTAATGCCGAGCTTCTGGGAATCAGTATACCAGATAAATACATTTATTAAAGCAATTTCTAATTTCTAGAGCTAAATTTCATGGATATCTACAGATGGCACGAAAGTTGGTTGCAGACCTCTCATGCTTTAGGCTCTGGTTTGTATGATTATAACAGGAATGCATGCCTTCTCACAATGTCTAACGTGCAGCACACTGTCAGAAAAAGAGTTCCAATTTGTACCTTTTCTTGTCACTGGGGCTGTGCCCATAAGGGTCTGCCAATTGTACCCTAGCTCTGGGTAAATATACCTTTTAGTCTAATTTAAGGTACAGAAATAGACTCTGAGGTACATCCCAAAGGTACAAACAACATTATTGTACCCCCAATGGTATAAAAATGTTTCATTTTAGTCAATTTCTGTATCTTAAAAGGTACAATTACCTACAGCTAGGGTACAATTAGTAAAGGAACGAAGTGGTAGTCTTTTTTTCTGACAATGTAGGCCTATATAATTTTTGTGTTAAAGTGACATTAAGGGAGGCACTTGTGTTTGACTTGATGGTGTTGATGTCTCAGAAATTATGTAATTATGTTTGATGCTCCCTCTGTCCAATAATAATAATTCCCGGCAACAACATCTTTGGGTATGTGGTTGATTCAAACGGACATTAGATACTCCGTTCATGCACGTTGCTTTGGAAACTGCGCGCCAAATGTTGGCACTGTGATGTAGCTGATTCAGCAAAAGGTATAATCAGGAAAACAACTACCGGGGAGAAATATTTCACGTTAGTATAGTCTGCCGCACCATTGCCATATGCTGATGACGCTGTAGTGATAGTAGGGAAACGGAGAAAAATGAGTGATGGAGAAAAATGTAAACGTAAACGTAACCTAAATTCACCTACTATGCATAGTGTACAAGAAAACTTTTCCTATTGATGTAATTCAGATATATTCGTCATGAGCGTTAATATTCTATTGGTGGTTTTAAACATACCATTATATTACCATAATATTACTTTACTGGTTGATAAATATAATCAACTTTTTGATGTTTCAAGGTAAGGTGTATGGCACCCACACATTTGACCAGATTAGCTAAAGCGACGGTTTCTGTCTTTTTAATTGCGCATATTCAAAGGCATGAAAAAGAACACATTCCAATAAATGAAAAACAAAATCTACATAAATTTCGGTGTAATTGTCGTTCTTTTGGCATTTTAAGTATGGACCCTGTATAGGACAAGTGGAGACAGAAAATGGATGGATGTCTGGATGGATGGATGGAAAGGTGTAAAATCTTCTGATTTTGCGTCTCATGTAATAGGCTACTCATCGCTCTACAAATTTACAAATGACTGGTAAAGTCTTACCACTAAATTACATTTCGTAAATATATTACGTATATTCATCCTTCATAAAAAACAGTTTTTAAAAAAACATGAATGGCATTAGCTTCAATGTAAGACTAATTAATAGTTTGATCATATTATAACATAGAAAAAGGTGGACGATATATAATTATCGGCGATTGACGGTTCAAAGGGTCTTAGATTGATTAAACGGACTATCGTTTTTTAAGTTAAACGGGTGTAAATAATTTAATTCGCGCTATATAATTTATCATAATTTATTTGTGTTTTGTAAGTAAATGCTGATCCTCGAGACTCCCGAGTTTTGTTTCGTCGCCGTTCGCAGGTAGGCCTAATTAACGTTGATTAAACCTCGGATTGAAGATAAGTACTGTTGAAATCATGTTTAAACATTTTTTCATTAAATAAAATAGTTATTTAAACATCGCGTTAAATCGAATTAGTGAATTATCACGAATGCCTGTGTTTGTGAAAGATAAAAGTCTGTATTTTCATCCTTAAAATGAATAATCTGGTTATATAGCCAGTGCCTGGATTATAAATTATTCACATATTAATTACTGCCACTATTGTTGTTGCTGTGTTGCTTTAATCAACCTTTTTATGAAAAATATATATAATTATATGGATAAAAATAAACAGATAAATGATAGTTCATGTATACTTCAAATACATTGTTTTAGTTCTTCAGAGGTCAAACAAACAATATTACAAAATAATTACGAATGCAACCTGAATTCAGAAATTCTGTGAATGCTGAGGGAAATATTTTCAACACGGCGCGATACATCTATGGTGTAAAGAAGATGGACGGGAGATAAAGGGTAAAATGAACATTATGGATTCAGTAAAAGCTGTGGTTAAGACAACAACAACAATAGTATTGATAATAATAACACTATTAGTAATAATAACAATTTAAAAATACTAAAAAGAAGAAGAAGGACACAGAATGAAAACAACGCACACACACAGAGTATATGCGTAGCTGGTGGACCAATGAAACAAATGAGTAAGGTCCTACATATCCCACAATGCCCCTCCATTTCAGCCAGAGAGATACGTCATGACGCGAGTGCTGGAGGGGCGAAGGGCTGTTTTTGTAGATGCTGGAACGTGGATAGCCGAGTGTATACTGACAGCGGTAGGCATGGAGCGGCGGAGCGTCCTTTGAGCGCGTTTATTAACGGCGTTTTATACGAGTAAGATAAGAGATCACAAGGGAAAAATAACGATAGCAGCTGAGTTGAAAGGCGCACAGAACCCGGCAAAGAGGATGGAGGTAGAGAACAGGGCAAATGGGTTCGAGTATTCAGAGAGAAACAACGTGAAGTCCGTCAATGGTAAGTCCCAATCCCTTTTCGGTTTCATTTGCAATGAATATTTGATGTAAATAGCCATACATCTCAGATGAACTAAAATTGCCCAATTTCCGAAACCGCTGCTCCTGTTTTTTATGCGAATAATTTATTGTAAATATTTTGACCCGAAATCCATTTTAAGTAAAGTGTGCACATATTTTGTAATTGCCAGGGATGGTGATTGATTTAACACGATTACTTAAGATACTTGCCAAAATAATATATATTATAAAAACCAGAAATCTAATTTAATCGAAATCGAAATGCATGTTGAATATAAAGAGGTTGTTCAGCATATCTTTGGATATTAAACACTATTAAACGTCGGACAGATGAGTGAAAAGTGCCGTTATTGAGCGATGCCGATTAAGGATATCCTGGAGAGTCATAAAGGGGTTCTTTTTCCTGTTTTTTGGGGGGCGGGTGGGAGCAGAAGTTGCGTTTGGTTAGCGGAAGAATTGGAATGTTTTTATTTGGAGGTGGGTAGTCAGTGGTCGTCAGGAGATCGTAAAAGCTGAACTTTTGAACTTGGGAGAACGGCTTGGGGGTAAAACCACCGAATCCCCTCTATCCTTCTGCGACCCAGAGCACCAGCACAATTATGTACCTTTATTTTTATTATGTACAATAGGGGAATAATAATAACAATAATAATAATAATAATGGTAGTACTAGTAGTATAAAGTAGTAAGGATGTTATATAACGTTAAAGCATAACCAAAAGTCTATACTTGTTCAGTATAGTATCAATACTAGCCGAGATTGGGTAATTGTTCAGTATTCAGTAGTGCCCTTGCAAAGTGGCGCGCATTAATCATACCTTACGCCTGACTTTTGAGTGAAATTTCTAAATCAGTGTAATGTGATGTACTTATTTTCCCAGGGAGGTCTGTGAGCGGTGAAGTGCTTAAACGGCACCCCCCCCTCCTTCGTAAAACGAATGAATGACCACTCCTTTCGTTTACATTCACACAATCCCGCAAGTCCGAGAGAGAAATAAGATTTCATTGTTAACCAGCAACAGATATTGCCCTTTGTTTCGGCAAAGCAACGGATAGTGCGTGGTTGTTTCTGTCGTAGGCGCTTGTGTCGCGTATCATGTCCATCTGAGTGAATCTCAGCTTCAGTGCTTTGCCTACGAAAGGAAAACAACGCTTTGATCTTGGGTTAAAGCGAAAATAGCCCGTCCGAATTCCCATTACCACTTCTATCCCCTTGTTTCTTAAGACATTCTAATTAATTTATAAGACAATCGACATTTCTTTTTTAACACTTTTAAATAGTACTGGTGGAGTTAACTATTTTTTAGTCGCATGCACAATTTGTTCGATTAAAATTGGGAATCGCGTGTGACAACAGAATTGTTTTTGTATGCATAATTACATATTTTTTTTTTCAACATTCTGGTTTGTATTATGCACACAAGGAAATCTGGAAAATTATAATTAAAATTTATTATTAATTGTGGTACTTGAATTTTTTTCTTTTTTTAATACACACCATTGGTGTAGATTAATATATTCAAGCTACATTTTAAAATACTAATGGTACAAATAAATGCATGATTAATGTTACTTTTAAGGAAGTCTTGACAAATTTGACGCTTTAATTAAAATGCATACATAATTGTATGTATACAATGTGGCGTAATTGCTAGTACTATTTGTAATGGTTTAATCTGCTCTCCTTGTGGAAAGTTTATTAGCTCCTGTGTCCCGCTGGAATTCGGGCAGCGTCAGATTTACATGCGGTCATTAGTTCAAGATGCACGGTCCATTCAAATGTTAAACACACAAACGTTAAACCCGAACCCGCAGGAAGCCGCTAAAACTGAAACTCTTTAATGTACTCGCTGTTAGTGCTTTTTTACACATTTGGTTTTGCAGAATAAATGGTATAATTCTACAAACTTTAATTACACTGTACACGTAGGCCTATGTTTAATTTAAATCACTGCGGGATATGTTAACATAAAACACGACGCTTAGAAAATAAAACAGAAGCTACGTACTGACTACATTCGTGGCAAATGCATAACCAAAGTGCATTTAATTGAATATAAGTGTGTTTTGTCCTTTTGGGGTCTTAACTGCTGCTGATTTGATGTTAATCAGTCAGTTTATTTGTTTATTTATTTACACAATTTGAATGCTACAAAAATTGCCATTGAAACTCAATATAACAGCTCTTTAGGGTTTAGTTTTAGAGATTTGGTTTGAACTGGTCAAGCAATTTACAGTGTGTTTATCAAATGATGAAAACATTTTCCATGAGTTGTTGGGGCATATTTAAATCATATTCTTACATATGTTGTGTTTCTGTCCTTTGGGTTGTAGATACAATTGAAAATATAATATGAAAACTATGAAAATAAATTTTTACGAAAATATCTTGATAGTTGATCGTGGCAAAATGTCTGCATATTTTTATATTTGATATGTTACCCTGAGCTTTTTGCGGAGGTATATTTGTGATATTTTTTTTTTTATTTAAATTTGATAAAATTTCTTTCAAAAGAATCTTTGCGGTACTCCTTCTCAGTTTGTCTAATTAAAACTAAAGTTTCTTGGGGGGGGGGGGGGAGAGACTCCCATCCGGGTTTTTGATCTCCGGAGGTATTGTTGCTGGCTGGCTGAAGGTGAGGATTTAACCTGACAGAGATGTTCAGCGTTATCGCCGCCTTGTACTGGAAGCATATCACCTATTATACCTTCAGGGATAATTCAGGATTCACCAACTTTTGATCTTCAGGAGATTTTAAATGGATGTTATATGACGAAATTGTCTGTTTCAGCTGTCCTGACTAATGTAGTTTCTTGTAGTTTTTTTCTGCTGACTAAAAGTAATGCCCCCCTCCTGTAAGGTGTGGCTGTACCCCACCGGCCGTGATGATGGTCCCCAGTGGGATCTTGCTGGAGTCTCTCAGCTTCTGGCTCCTTTCTCCTGATGCCCCCCCCCCCGTCATTGTGGCTTGTTCTCAATCTCGTTTGCAGGAATCCGTCCACCAAAGGCAAGGCTTTGCTAAGGTTTTAAATCGGATTGGGATCATGGCTCACTGCTGAGCAGTTTAATGCAGTCCGGTTTTTCCTTGTTAACCGTTTTTTTGTTCTTTTGAATGTGTGTTTTGCCTCATTGTCCTGCCAGAGGACCCACTACCTAGTTATTACATTTTAATAGAAATTGCCCCACAAATCCTCTGATTTCAGGATCAGCACAGCAGACACAGCCTAATGGAAGCCTGGTTAATATAGACACCATATTCTTAAGGAACCTGCAGCCTGGTTAATGTAGGCGCCATATTCTTAAGGAATCTACAGCCTGATTAATGTAGGCACCATATTCTTAAGGAACTTCAGCCTGGTTAATATAGACGCCATATTCTTAAGGAATCTACAGCCTGGTTAATGTAGGCGCCATATTCTTAAGGAACCTACAGCCTGATTAATGTAGGCACCATATTCTTAAGGAACTTCAGCCTGGTTAATATAGACGCCATATTCTTAAGGAATCTACAGCCTGGTTAATGTAGGCGCCATATTCTTAAGGAAC